>NC_061165.1:708203-983203 GCF_022113875.1 Hydra vulgaris | reverse complement strand
AAATGTTGGTTCTAAACCTGTATCTTATAAAAAGTAACCATGATATAAAATTTCAAGTGTAAAGCTCAAATCAATCAAAAGTTATATGACGCACCGTCCAAAAGTTTCAATTTTGAGATAAATGCAATTTAAGTAATAATATACTAAAATATCACTAAATTTCTTCTACAGATTTAAAAAAAAATGGTTTGCATAATTGATCCTCCAACTCGCTTTTGGATATGCCCCACACATTCTAATTTTTCAACAACTATGCCATCATATAGATCTCTAGCAACAATATCGGTATGACTTAGAGTCTCCATCCCCTATGTATTTTGGATATTAGAGCTTACAACTAGCTTCTGAAGCAACAAAACAATCTACTAAAGCAGCAGCTTCCATAGAACCAGCTGAACCAGTATGATTTATGTTGCATTCATGAGTTGAAATATATTCTTCATATTCATCTGAACCCTTCTTTGCTTCCCAAGATTGACATGACTTACAGACTTTAGATCGTACACGATAGTCTAAACACTTTCCTGTATCGCTTGTTATTACGGTTACAACACCATTTAATGAAGCATAACCTTTTTTTTGCCATGATCCATCACATGATACGGTTACATTTGAAATGCCGATTTTATCTGTCAGTTGCAAATGTGGATTCTCTCAATTCAGTAAAGACATTGTTCATTGAACATGTTGCAACATCAAAATACAAGTTAATATATTTTTCTGTAATTCATTAAACACTGCAACATTTATTGGAGGTGGCATGTTCAAATATCCACAGAGTTTTTCAAAACCAGTCTGACCTTTTCCAATTTCCCTCATAGCAATAACAGAACGTACATTTACCTCAAATGGAGGTCTGCCACGACTGCTTTTGCGTTCACATTCTCTACTTGAATGAAAGGTTGTACACCAACTACAATTTAAACATTGCAACAATAATGGCATTGACAAGCCTTGCTTTCTCAAAATGTCAAATGTTAGACTAATTATCTTTTTATCACAATCAGGGCATGTTGCAACTAAATTAATAATTTGCATAAAAATATCAGTAGAAAAAATGGATAATATTTAGTTGGGTTTGAAAAATTTAGACAGGGTAATAAACTGGTATCATAGGTGAATGAAGATGATGCAAAGTTTATTGGTCTGGCCTCATCAGTGATTTTAGAAGAAAATGGTGTACCTGAAGATAAAAATGGTAGGCTTATTTTCTTTCCAGAAGAAGAAATAGGTGGGTAAGAAGAAGGAATCTCAGCTGATTCTTCTTGCTTTTTTGTGTGTTGATTACCTTTGAATGTCCGTTTAGAAAATGCCTTTGAGTGGCCAGACTTTCTCTGTAACATAGCTCTACTCTTTTTTTATTATTCATTGTTATTACAACTATAAAGAAAAAAGAAAAAATTAATAACAAAAAGGCATAACAAAGCTCCATTTTTTATTGTTGTTGTTCAATAAAAACGAACATTATTGAATAACTTGAACAACAAAAAAAAAAAAATAACACATAAAAACCAATTAAGTTAACTATTACAAAGCTCAGCTACAATAAAAAAAGATAAAAACAAGCAATAAACTAAATCAAATAAACGATGATTATGCAACTAAATCAAATAAACCATGATAAACCATGATAAACCATGATAAAACTAACTAAACTAAAAGATAAACCATGCAACTAAATCAAATAAACGATGATTAAAAACATAAACAAATATTATTTCACTTCCAGCTTATCGATTAAAACCTTGTGTAACACTTCTATTAAATTAGTGACTTTTTGCATGAAGTTTATATTTCTGTAAAACAATTTAATGACTTTAAAGCAAACCAACCATGGGTTTCTAGACATATTTTTAGAGGCTTTCAGTAAAGCAAAATTGGTTGCTATGGGCGTTGCTATGGAAGTTTGAGCTCTAAGTTTAATAGTGTCTTTTTTAAAATAGAAATTTAGATATCATTTAAATTTTTTTAAATAAAACAAATTACATAGGCGTTTTCTACATTGCTCAATTAACTTAAAAACATTCACTTTGAAATTTTTACTATTTTTTCACCCAAGTACCACCTTAAATGTTGCTAAAACTACCTAAAACTCTCCATTGAAAATAAAATCAAAGGTTTGTAATTTTTTATTTATCATAATTGAAATTAAAAGATATAAAGAAATATATTTTTATTAGGAATATTTATTGGGTCTTTGTCTTTTTTATAATTCTTTCTCTTGATCTTTCCTTACTGAATAAGTAATTTCTTTTAAAAAGTTATTATAAAAAATATTTTTAACGATACGAGATCTATATTTGATTTTCACTACTAAAATCAACGCTGCTATAATAAATCTTTAAAATTTATTCTGTAAAACTTTTATTTGGATGACAAAGAAAATCAGACAGACGTTGACTTGGACATATAGATTCTCTGTATAAGATAAAGTTTATTGATCACAAGTTTAACATCCACAATTCAATTTTCCAATGTAATTTGCTATTATACCAGCAAATTCTATGCTATCTTCGGAAGGCTGACACTAATATTTATGTAAACAACTAAGTATTATCTTGGATAATATTTTTTAAATTAAGGTTATCAAATGTCTGATAAATATTTTCTTTGCAGAAAACATTATAGAGCAGACTTCTGCCAAAATCTTTTCGCTATTGCATACTCCTAAACTCAATAAAATCAACCACTGCTCAATTATCAATACTTACTAAAACGTAGTTTTTAAAACATAGGATCACTTTGTAAACAGGAAGTAAGAAAAATGTATAGCCTTCTTTAAGCAAATTATTCATAAGAGATAAAGTTGCTTGTAGTTATGTAATAAGAGGATGAGAAGTTTATTTGGTTGATTTAAAATATTTACATTTTGACCAAATTTCAATACAATTTCCAATATCTCTATAAAATGTGGGTTATCACAATTTCTCTATAAAATGTGGGTTATTACAATTTCTCTATAAAACGTGGGATATCACAATTTCTCTATAAAATGTGGGTAATCACAATTTCTCTATAAAATGTGGGTTTGTCATTTTCATAGCAGTAATGCTGAATTGATCGGGTGCATCAAGTTTCCGCTTTGAATTAAATAACTTATAAAATAGTGATAAAAATTGTGCTGCATTATTTTTTTCAAGAAAATAACTCAATATTGCAGCTGCAGTTGTTTCCATGAATTTGTCAAAGTAAGGTTGATAATATATTTGTTGTTTCTGAGATAAGTGACCTGATAACTAATTTTTCTTGTTTTTTTTAAATTCCTGTTTTGTAATTGATCTTTTTCATAAACTATATGAAATATATCATTTGCAATATATAACCAGCAGTAACTTCAACTTCGTCTATGGAAAAATCAAATGAAAAAGAAAATTATATTTCATTTGCACTAAACAAGTTGCTTTTTACATTTTTTATAAAACAGAGTATATCAAATAATGAGCATGTTTTAAATACTCCTTTATAAAATGGATGATAAATAAATAGTTTAAATCTCCACAATATGCTTTATAGAGCTATGAAAATGCATGAACATAGGTAGAATGGTTATCGGTAACAGCAGCTCTTATTTGAAATTCAGATTGGCGCATTGAGGTAATACACTCAGGAATTTCTTTTTTCAACCATAAAGTTGTTATAAAAACTTCAGGTGAGGACTTTACAACATAAGAATACATTTTTAACACTCTTTTTAAACTCTACAATCTTAAAAACAAAAACAAAAACATGCATCATAATATAGTATTTAAATTGCAAAACATTGTTTTACAGTGTAAATATTACTAATAAAGTTTATTTTTTTATTCCTAATATTTGCAATTATAATGAATAAAAATTACAAACCTTAAAATTATTTCCTATTGAGAGTTGTGAGCAGTTTTAACAACATGTAAGATTATTTTTAGTAGCATGCTGATATATGTTGAAATAGCTATCTGAAAGCCTATTTCAGTATTCGGTGCTATTTGAATAAACTGAAGAAAGCAATCAGTTAACAAAAATCCCAAAAAACATTACGTAATTATTCAAAAAAATCTAACTATTATTTACCCATTTTGAATAAAATAAAAACAAAACTTTTATAGTGCAAATACGACTCATAAACACAACAAGAACCCAAGATTTTATGCATCAGCCATAAAAAACTGGCCTCTAAATTTTTTAAGGAAAATGCAACAAATCAGACTGTGTCATTGAAGTAGGCCATGATGAACAAAAGTTAGTTATTTTACTTATGAAATAAAATGTTAAAAATAATTTGACAAAAGAAAATTGAGACAACCGTCAAAATTTGCATTGGAAGAATTTAAGGCTTTAAGTTTAACTTTTGAATGCGTTTGAATCACAGGAAAATGTATTTGAAAATATTTTTTTAAATGTTAAAGGTAAAATTACATCAGAAGATTTTTTTTGGGGTTGCTGATAGTTTGCACACTATTGGTGAAGAGACGAGCCTTAAAATGGAAAAACAAAGAGTTGATTTAGAGCTTAAAGAAATACTTACAGACGTAGAAGCTAAAAAAAAAACGACAAGGTTTAAGGCCTTGAAATTGTATGGACAAGCTTGAAGAGAAAAGTTCTAATAGGTTAACTGAGCTTAATAAACATTATAAAGAATATAATTTAGATAAATTCAAATGGGAAGCGAAATATAAAGCTTATAATAAACATTTGGAAGAAGAAAAAAACGCTGATGCAACAAGTTCAGAAGGTGCAAAAGATCCGGAAAGTCGCCGTAATAAAGCACAAAATGAATTACATGAATCTAATAAAATATTTGAAAATGCGAAAAATATCAAAATTTAAAGGCAAATAATGAATCAAGATTGAAGAAGATTATCAAGACATACAAAATTATGTCTAAAAAGGCATTTTGATCGTATTCGTGATATGTTTTATAACCTAAGGATTTGTCTGACTTGCCTCCTCCTCAAAAAAGGGTGGTGGCAAGTCAGAGAAAAGAGATTGATACAAAAGAGGTAGCAAGCCAGACAAAGGAGGTGGCAAGCCAGATAAAGGAGATAACCCAGTGAAAAATAAAACCGTGTCCCACATGGGTTCCATGTGGGTTTTGTGTGGGATTCATGGGATTTATGTGGGACGGATTTTCTCATGTGGTATCCGTATGGAAATTTGTCACTTGAAACCCATAAGGGTTATCCCACATGGGTTACATGTGGGAATCATATGGTACTTATTCACACAGGAAATTTTACGTGGGATTTATATGGGATTTTATTTGAAGGCTGGAAACTACGTTCGCGGCGAAGTTTGCTTAAAATAATCAAGTTTCAACTGTAAAAATATTTAATACTAGAGCTGATCGGACCCGTAAAAATACGGGTCTTTACCAAACCGACCATTTTTATACTTATCTAATCATTTTTATAGCTGTCCGGACCCGTAAAACACGGGTCTTACTAAATCTATTCCACACCAACCTTTTCTATACTGGTAGAAAAATAACTATATACATATAAAAAAACTATACTTAATTTTTCATATCAAAAAAAAGTTTTCTGTTATAATTATATTTAAAAAACTTTAAAAGTTTTTATTATAATGCCGATTATAAAGATTTTTAAAGATTTTAATAAGAAAACACGTAATAAAGACCACGAACTTAGAAAAATCCTAAAGCATTCAACACGTGATGCCATAAAAGTACGCCTTAGTTAACGTTCATAACATATACACATCTAGTTAGATTTTTTTAAATTCAGTTGTTGCAAATTTGGTTTTGAATTTCTAATTACACTTTTTATGCGTCATAAATAGTCTTAAAATCTAAATAGAGAATACGTTCACGGGCAAATTGGTAGGCGCGCAATACTAAGACTGCTAGTCATCTCACCTCGGGAGTTCATATTCCACAATGAACTTTTTTTTCATCCCAACTTATAACAAAATTAGTTAAAAATACATGTTATTGTTGAGACGGTTTTAAACGTTTCTTCCAATAAATCTTTTATTTTAACTTTATTCACGAAAAACACTTTTGTCCATTAATTAATAGCATCCAAGTAGACTCCGATATTTAACAGAGCATCATACTATTTTAATGGTTTTCTAAATTCTGCCTTTGTTGCGCACTCGGTTTAGAATATTCAATGAGGGCGTTGAAAAGTAGCTGTAAAACTCTAAATATTTTTATTACATTTATATCAGATAGTTATAACTTTTTATTATTTGAGAAAGTAATAAATTTAATAAAATGATTTATTTTAAGTATAAATTTAGAATTTTTAATTACTTTTTTAACAAAATTATACTTTTTAAAACCCCCTTACTATTTAAAAAAAAAATAGGTCGCTGCGTGGCAAGTTAAAATCATCATCTTGCTTTTTTTTTTTAATTTTTGATATTTAAAATGCAAAACAAAGCAACTTTATAGTTCTATAGATTTTATATTTTATATATATACATGTTATACACCCATTTTTCTTGCACGAATTCAACTTAGTTGGAGAAAACTTTAAATGTGAAATAACATGACAAAGCTCAATAAATTTATCCCGTTGAACTTTTAAGCTTTTTTAAAATTCTCTTCCTTTCGTTTGTTAAAGTATAAAATATTTTTATATGTGTTAAGTATATAATCACTCTAAATTTTCAAAAGTTTTTATTTTGTATTTTAGAAAAATTGAAAAAGATTAAAAAAAAAAAAACTTCTCTCAGTGAACCACGCCTCCTCTGATAAGAAGACCAGCGCGCTGACCACTATGCTACGCCAGTACGCTTACGAATGAAAATTTTAAAAATATATTGTAAATAAAAGACTTTATAAAACGATTATTGGTTAAAATTAAGGAGTGGTTAACGCAATGCAATTTTCAAGTGAAAGTCACACTGTAAAACCTGATATATATTTAAGTATGTTTTGACATTACATGATTTAAAGGTTATCTACGTTAGATATCTGCATACACTTTCGTTCACATTTTCTTATAAAACATAGTGCTGCTACTCTTCCTCGCTATCGTCTCGGTTGCAATGGCTGCTAAGAGTATCGAGTCAAACACTCTCGAATAAGCATTGACAAGTTCCTTATTATATTATATGATTAATTTTAAAAAATGGCAAGATAGTATGTAAGTACCACAAATAATTTGTATCTCTTTATAGAAATAGAGTTTCTTATGCAAATAGACGTATTTTTATGATAATATATTAGTTATTTAAACAGTTATTGATTATATTATCAACATACAGTTCACTGATGCAAGTTTAAGTATTGTTAAAAACCAGGCATGCATTGTCCCGAAAAGAATCCAGTTTTAAAAATCACAGAGTTCCCCTTTTTCTTTAATGAAAATAAAAAAATTTAAAATAAAAAAAGGGAGTGGGGGAGGAGATTCTGTAGCTTTTTATAGGCTCGAAAACTTTTAACTTTAGATGTTATAAGGTCTTTAAGACTTAAGAGACTTATAAACTACATTGAGGAACAAAAACAGGAAATTTACAGAAACATCTCAATTTTGTAACCTGGAGGTTTCCAGTGTTATTGGGAATAAAGATTCTGGGTCCCAGGCTTTCAAAGTAATATGATCTAAAGTAATATGTAAATGTTATATATAAATAAAGTAATGTGATTTAAAATGCATATAGTTATATGATTTAAAATGCATATAGTTTCAGATAGTTACACATTCAGTTTATTATATAAACTTATTTACAAGGTTATGCTCAAACAAATTAGTAAGAATGTTGATCATTATTGTATGTGACATGTAATACATGTCATATACATTAATGAAGCATTAATTAGCTATGTTTCTAGAATGAAAACTTTGTATGGTTAGCATCATTTAGTCTATAATGTCCATGTGCTTCTTTATGTTCCTGAATATAAAGAGAAGTATGGCAATCTTTGGTTTTGGTCTGCATATTGGGCAGAAAGTTACTATGGCGTTTTAAGAAAAAGATTTCGTGGCGCTTCAAATCTTTTAAGTCAGGCCGTAAATCGAGTTAATGAGCTTGGAATTTTGAATTACTCGCAAACTCAAAGAGTGCTTGCATGGTCAAAAAATTCAAATGATCAGTTTTTTTTGACAGAAAAAGGAATTATGCAGCTTGAATCATTAGATAGTAGAACAATGATTGGGACAGGTTTCTTAATGGAAAAATGTAGAGATTTTTATTCTTACCCACAATCTTTTAATTTGTTACATATTAGAGTATATTTACCACCAATGGGACATGTTATAAAATCTAAAGTAATTCGGAAGTGTGTTGCTTTTTCTCAGTGTGACAATACTTTAATAATATTTCCTTTTTCATCTTGTGATTATTTTGGAAAATAAGTTTGTATGCCTAAAATATCTATAATAAAATTTGACTTTGTTATCAGCAGCAATTTATTTGTATTTTTTAATAATTGTTTCATTGATCTTTTCACTTTTCAACCTAAAGTTATTGTAAACATTGTTTCTCAACTTCTATATGTTAATGTAATTATTTTTTTGACTTTTTAAAAAATGTTAATAAATTTTGTTAAATAAAGTTAATAAATGAAATGATTCTATTATAAATGATATGGTTCTATTATAAATGAAATGCATTATTATAGTGTTTTTTTTTTCAAATGACATCATTTTAAATAGTAGAATTCATAGAAGAAGATGGCAGTGTGGATTATGTGTGCGAATGTTGGCTAGTTGGAGAGGCTCGATGTTGGTGGCTGCCATACAAAGGAACAAAAATTAATAGGGTGAGAACCAAATGTGAACTTCCTGGTGATGATTGGAGCTTGGTTGGCGTGCGTATACTTGGAAAAGCAGTTAGTCAGTAACTAATTTTATTAAGTTTCTAAATTTCCTTATGTATATTTAATTGATATTATATTTTTTAACAATTGTTTTTTGCATTCGGTAGTCAATAGTTTTTTTCATTAAGTTATTCTTAGAAATGTTTTATTTAATGATTATATTACAATAATTTAGATGATGAAAAAACAGCAAAAACAAGAGCCAAACAGGCTGAAGACTCTTCTTCATTTGAGGAAAAAGCACCAAACAGTAGAAAAAAATTTTTAACTTCTCTTTATGAATGGTAAAACAATATTTTTAGTTTTAGTTTTTAAATCCATAATAATAACTTTTGATAATAATTTTGATTATTATCTATTCGCTGCAACTGTAGAAAAATCTGTTAGTCGAATGATGTCATCTCTTTTTACATCTGAAATGGCAAAAGAGACAAACAGATCTGGTAAAAATGGCAAAATGGCCATGAATTTAATTGAGGATCTAGTGAAAGGTAACTTAGATTTATTTATTTTTAAACATATTTTGACAACACCTTTTACATTTTTAAATGACATTTTTAAGGCTTTTCTTTTTATGTTAAATTTATTATGTTTCAATAACTCAGATAAAATCTTAACTGAATTATTGTAAGCTTTGTAAAGTATTGTTTAATATCAAAAGGTGTCGTAAATAAAGTAAAAATAACATATATATTTTTTAATATTTAGGCTACGGGGTCATCCATAAATGATGCTAGTATATAGAGGGGGGGGGGAAGGTGTGCTAAAAAGTTTGACAATAATTGACAATGGGGAGGAGGTGCTAAGACAAAACGATGTCAATTAAAGAAGTAAAGTTAATAAAAAAGTTAACTATAACAAAAAAGTTAAGTTTAAATTTACGCCATCTATGACCAGGTTTAGAGTTTTTATACCAACAATATGGTATAAAAACTATATTCTTGCTTGTGCTGCTTAAAATTGTCCACGATTACTTTTTTTATAAAATGAATCAAAAAACTATATTTTTTATATTTTATAATAATATTAATGAAACTTAACAACTAGTCTCCTTATGCTATTATCATCAAAATAATAATGGTATTTGTTTAAAAGTGAAACTTTGTATCAATTTTATTGTTTTAATGTTTTTTATATATATATGAAAATCAAAAATTTGATAATAGTGTTTAGATGTGTTATATAATTTATACCATAATATATTATGACATGAAAATAAAATAGGATATGAAGACAACTATTACAGAATAAATTTACTTATGGAAATTTAGATGTTTGTTGATTGGTTTCAGAATATTATAATATGCGTAACGAAAAAGTAAAGATACTATTGCATCCAGTGTCTTGCACCCTAATGTCTACATCATTGTAAAGTAGGTTCTTACATGTTTTGTTTTTTTTTTTGTTTAACGACTTTTCCTGACTAAGCACTTTTTCTCAAATCAGAATCTCATGAACCAATTCAAGTTTTTTTCAAATTACCCATAATACATAATACATCGTAAGTAATAAATTAAGAAATAGTTACTTGTGAAATAAAGACCAAGTGAAATAAAGTCCAAGTTAAAGTCATTAATGAATTTAACTTGGTTTTTAATTAAAATTGCTCTCAACTAATCAGGCTCTAAATTATGATTGAATCTGAGTTAATTTAATCATGATAAGCATTTGTTTTAAGTTGATTTAGTTATTAGTGGTATTTGTTTTTATTATATATATATATATATACATATATATATATATATATATATATATATATATATATATATATATATATATATATATATATATATATATATATATATATATATATATATATATATATATATATATATGTTTTAGAGAATGTTTGAAGAAAGTAAGAAGATACTAAAAACCTTGTTATAGAGCGAACCAAGGCAATTTACTTTATTAATTCAATCGACAAAATACTGCGTGTAAATCCCGAAAGAAATTTCAATATTTATTTTTAATGTATATATTAATAGCAATTATTTAATAATAAATTCATTTTGTAACACGTTTTTTAATTTTTGAGAATTTCGTTATAATTGTTTATAGTAAATCCTACATAGGTTATTATAGGTGGAAAACATCACATGTAAAAGATCAAAAATGCTACACATTTAATCCTAAATGGGATAGAGTAGTAAATACCAGATGAATTAATGTGTCTCTGAAAGCTTCAATGGTTAGTTTTAAATTACTATTTTAGTAATTTTTTATTTTAAGGATTTTTAAAAATTATTATTGAAGCATTCGGGCCTTCATTTCATTTGGTATCGACTACTTTTATACCATTAGGATTAAAATAAATGTGTCATTTATTATCTATAACATGTGGTGTTTTCCACCTATATCCCATGTGGAATTTACCATATAAAACCCATGTGGGACAAAATAATAATCCCCACACGGGTTACATGCAAAAAAAACCAGGCGTATCCCATGTGGGATTTACCATATGAAACCCACATGGGACAAAATAATAATCCCCACATGGGTTACATATGGAAAAACCCACGCGTATCCCATGTGCGCTTTTTCACTGGGAAAGACAAGGGAAATGGCAAGCCAGACAAAGAAGATGGAGGAGACGGCCAAAAAGTGAAAAAGAAAAAATTTCTTAAACATCTTGCAAACGCATTAAAGTGGATTGGTTGGAAAGCATGGCAAGCACTTCCATATATTGAAATTGTTAATATATAATTCTTATAAGGTGGCTTTGTGAAAAAGCAGCAGAGGTTGTAATGTTTGTTTATTGTTTGTTTATTTATTTATTTTTTCTTCTTTAGGTATACCATATAAAGATACATTTGTTATTGTGAAATAAAAAAAGAAAATATACAAAACTATTGCGTATCTGATTGATAAAAATACATTAAAACAATATTGATACACAGTTGAATATAACTTTTGGTATAATAACTATTACATATATTTATTATTTTTTTTTTTTTCAAACTATAATACATAAAAAAAAAGAAATCAAAGAAGATTCAGCATTTTTGGGTATAAAACTCCAAAAAAAATCTTTTTACAGATTCCCTTAAGAGCGCCATTTGACGTATATCTTTGTCTATGTAAAAAGTTAATTTATGTAAATTTAGTTATTATTTTTTTGTAATTAGCTTTGTAATTACTATTACTATTTTTTTGTGAGTTACTGATAGATCATGGACAGTGATTTTTGCAATTGCACTTTTTTTATTCTTTATAATTGAACGATGTGATCAAAGGAGACACAGATATAGAAGGAAATAAAATAACATCACAAGAGTGTATCCGGGAATTGCTGACGCAGGAGATATTTCAAAACAAATTGAAACGCTTAAAGTAGTTTGGTTTTTAGATGTTTTAAAATTAGGTATAAAAGCAGCTCTTCAGATTCGTTTACATGCATCCAGGAGTAGCGAATGAACCCCCAACAGGCACCAATGGGTCGTACCTTGGAATAAGGAAGCATTTGTACCCTTTAAACTCTTGTGATTCTAATTTTATTAGGATTTTATTAAGATCTTTTTGATTTCACATCTATTGCACTGTAAGAAAAGTATTGTGGCATCATAAGGTGTTTTTTCCAAGCGCAAATCATCACCTAAGGTTTTTCATATTAGTTTATTTCGAAATGTCTTTTCTTCATACTGCTGAATTATATTATTATACTCATCGCCAAGACTTTTGTTTTTCATTAAACGTTTTTTTTTTTGTTCATCAGTAGATTTAACGCCATTGTTTAGTTATTATCCAACAGCCTATTTTTTAGCCGAGCGACTGGTTCATTAGATCCCCCTTAAACTTCCTTAATTGCGCATTTAAGCATAATTCACACCACTTAGAATATCAAATTTTATTTATTGTCCATTATTTAGGAATTCTATGTTTCTTAGATGTCTCCGCCTTTTTGATATTTTTACCTAATTAACTGATTTAAAGTTTCCATTTACATTATTTACTGCAAAAGTTTGCATTTTAATTGTCGTTTCTTATTCAATGACTCTAGCTGGAATTCCACTGACATTTTCTATTTTTTTCAGTTTTTCTATTTATCTTATTTACAATCACTTTTTCTGTTTTACTTTGCAGAGACAACTCAGCAGCTACATCAGAACTCAAATACGACTTTAAACTTTTTTTGTCAAAGACTTTTTTTTTGCGTTGACCACGACTTTTTTATTTCCATTACAAAAAATTACAGGCATGTTTGAGGAGATATACAAATTATAACGTATTCTGAATGTAATCGGATACTCAAGGTATGAGAGTTTTCTATAACTTTGTCTTTTTTTCTTGGATTCTTCAGAAATTCTTTAAACTAGACACTTTTTGTGAAGCAAATTCTTGACTTTCTGCATTTTTTTTTTGTCACCAAGTTCATTAGTTCTGTTTGCTTCTTTCAAGTTTGTTACAACCATATCAAACGTGTCAGCAAACTTTTTAACATTTTTTGATTGATTTTCTCTTAGGTTTGAAGTTGTTTAAATTATCCTAGTACATGAGGACTTATCCCCTTGTTCCGCCATATTTTTTTTTAAGTTTTTCTTTAGCAGCTTTTTTAGCAAATAACTAGTGTTCAAGTCCTTTAATTGTTTTTAATGCACCACCACATAAATATTCACTCAACTGAAGTAATTTATATTCAGCGGTCGCCGAAGCTTGGTCAATACATGCATTGAATAAAGCTTTCCAGTTTTTGTAACACTTTTTATCGTCGTTAAACATTAGTAAGGAGACGCGTTTAATTGTGGGTTCATCGTCTTCGGAAAGCTGAATAATTTGATGTTTACTTTGCGAAAACATAAACTTTAAATCCATTATCTTCCTGTTTAATGTTGAGTTTAATTATCTTCCTTTTACAAATTAGACTTGATTTCATCTTTCTACCATTTTTCCGTGGCAAAGAAACTACCCTCTGCTACCAGATGGCAATCAAAAACAATACCAATTGGGTAATAATACTTTATTTAAAAATCTTCTTAAACAGTTTACATGAAACTTAACAGTTAACTTTGAATTTTAAGTCAACATAAATAAGCAAGCAGACACAGAAAACTTTTTGGCACCGAAAAACTTATGATACCTTTTTATAGAAAAATTTTACACTTACTCAGAGAAAAAAGATTTTCATAATCTTACAAAAAATTTAGCACGTAGAAGATAGCATACCAATGTTATACCTCAACAACTAAATGATAGCATACTTATGTTATCATTTAGTTGTTGAATGAATACCATACTGGTTAAGTCATATGCAAAAATATTCAGAAAAAAATTGACAAGGGCTACAGATTTGTATGTTTAATGAAGAAAAAATGAGCCAAAATTATACAGCTATTTCTCTTTTAAATAAAGCTTTTATTGGCGATACTATTTACTGTCTAAATAACTGTCTTACTCGCGGCGTAGAATGTTAAAAATTATTTCAGAAAAAACGGTTAAGGAAATAAAGAAACGTTTTCCAGCAAACGCTGACTAGAACCTCTTAACAAATGGTGGTGATAAATGTTTATAAACTCCAAGTGGTAAATATGGTTAAAAATAATGACAGCAATGCTATGACAAGGATAGTAATAACATTAGAAGAAAAAAAAAATAGCCTTATACCATTGAAGGTAGAGTAAAATGTGAAGTGGCAAGAGTTGATGGTGAAAAAATTACAAGTCAAAATGTTTAAAAATTTATTTAAAGTGGTTGTAAAACTGATGCCATATTCAAAGTGGATAGTTTTGCTTCAGTCGCATGGGGATATCTATTCCCGCATACGCTTCAGTTATTGTTGTAGAGAAAACATCTCATGTAGATAACTTTTAAGACACTTTTTAGTTTTAATTTTTTAGTTGGAATTAAAAAAATTAGTTAATGATATTGATTGTGTTGTTTTTATGATCTCACGTTGGTTTTCCCCTTCAGCTTTTATTTGTTCACCCTTAAGAAGCTCATCACAAATTTTTAATTGGTTTACTTATTTTAATGCATCTTGTTAAATTATAAAATCTTCTACTACTACTACTACTACTACTACTACTACTACTACTACTACTACTACTACTACTATATATATATATATATATATATATATATATATATATATATATATATATATATATATATATATCATTATTAGTGTAATGCTCACAAGTTTTGTCTGTTATCTTGTGATAATTGCTCTGGTGTTATTTCAATTTCTTCTGGTTTCACTTTGTGAAAATCAATTTGTATTTTATCTTTTATATTTTCAGCTATCTTTAAGTTTATTGGTTTGAGCCGTCCATTTGTTCGTGGATCAATTTTTGTTACATAAAGAATATATTCTAGAGTGTTAGCTTCACCTATAACTTTTACAAAACGCCTTCAAAGAAGATATATATTGTTATTCTTCAAACTTTTTCTTAGCTATTAAAAATATCCCTGTTCTCATTTGTAAACCTTATTAATTCTTTTCCTTTTGCTTCTTTAATTTTAAGGCTGGTTTTCTTACATATGCTTGTATACACTGTATACAACTATACGTTCTCTTATATGTGCTTATATACATTGCTTGTATAACTCTTGTCTTAAATCTTTTTTCAGGACAATGGTGCTAACACCTTTCTTTCTGTTTTCTCCACCCGCTTCAAGGACGGAATAAATTTTTGGCCGTAGACCTACAAATTCTGAAATGAATCGGCCTTTGCACTGGTCTTTTATTCTACCTTTTTTTTTACTCTTGGTGAAACACCAGTGAACCTTAAGACACTACTTCTACTAGACTAAAAACATTTTTTTTTCATTAAATTAAAATTAATGCTCGCTTTTTTTTTTCATTTCTTCGCAAATATAAGAACAGTGACATTAAAGAGCGATAGTTTTCTTTTATAAAAAAAATTTGATATATTTGCTCTTGGAAGCTGAATAACATTTATATTTTCCATATCAAAAAATAAAACAACTTTTCTGGATTCTCTATTACTCTTCTTTTATTGATAGGAATATGTCTTTAAAAAAATATGACGCTGAAATTGTATTTTAAACTCTAAGCTGTTAATTGCTTTTTCCATATTCATTTTATTTTCTTTACAGCAGTCAGATTGGTCTGATTTTGGTCTTGATCAAATCTATATCAAATTCAGTATTTAACACTTCTCTTATGTTGCTTAACAAATTCATTTCCTTTTTTTCACAATGTTCAGTAGGGGAGACAGGGGCTAGTTTACTCGGTTTTTACTCTATGAACTCTGTAGCCCTAGAAGCACATTTTTTTTGGAAATATTAAAGTGTAGTCTCAAAGAGTTCGGGTAACATATAAAAGTTTCATTCATTTAAAAAAAAAATCTTTTTTTTTTAAATGAATGGGTAAGTCGGCACTAACTATAAAAATGATTATTAACGTACTATTAAGTGCAAAACTTATAGAAATTTCTATATTATTTATTTTGCAACAATTTTAATCCAAAAATTTAATATTAGTCTTAACTGGTACCAAACATTAGTTCACTTTTAATGAGTTAAAAAAAACTTTTTTTTTAATTTTTTTGTAAAAATTGTATTGTTTCAGGCTCTGAAGATAAACGCAGTTCGTCAACTTACCCCTGCTGCCAACTAGTCCCGGTCTCCCCTATATAAGTCGCACATTAATGACAAATTCAACTTATTTTCAAGATATTCTTTTTTGTTAGTGCTCCGACAATAACGAGATTCAATACGTGGAAACAAATTTATGTGAGTATGAACATCGTCCAACAATGTTTGTGACAATATGTACTTTATGGGCTTTCCTTTTTTTCTTTTTAACTGGAAAACCTGTATGTAGATCTAATAAAATGTTGTGAGATTAATGTACTCTTGCTTGAGAAATGCATAAAATTCCTATAAAAAAGTTTTTACAAACTCTGTGAATAATGCTGTCATTTTCCAAAGAGTATTGATAAAAAAACTTTCTTATCAATATTTTTAAGTTAAATATTAATAAGAAAAAAAACTACATCTGAAACAGTTCTAAATCTTACTTTTTCATTTCTTTATATAAATTTAGTATAAAAAACATTTTTGCTATTGTCAAAAATGTTTGAATATAAGTTTCATTTTTTCCGAGTTAATTTTTGATTCACAAGAAAAAATGCACTTTAAGCAATTATTTCCAACAGATTTACTTTCTTCAACTTTTATCCTTCTTGAATTCATATCGTATTGTCCAGATTCTCTTTTTTTCTGTGTAATTCCTTTTCCAAATATAAATATTTCTTCTCCGGTTTCGAGTTTTCTGTACTTGTCCTTCACTAAAAAGATTATTAAATTTAAAAGTTACTTGTCCTTCGCTAAAAAGATCAGTAATTTAATTTACATTATCAGATCTTCAACAACAACAGCAACAAAAGCACTTGAATAATGCTTAATAAGATTATATTAAATTTTACAAAATTATTAAATTTTAAACAAATTTTTTATTAATTATTTAAAGATAAATTCTCTAAACCTCATTTTGTTAAATAAATAAACAAAATAATCACAGTGTGACTTACGTTATAGAATTACAAGACATTTAGTGCAGTTTTGCAGTCTGCTATCTTGAAATTGTCATTCATTCATATTCATATTATATTATTTATATTTATATTATAATATAATAAGGAACTTGTCAATGCTCATTCGTGAGTGATTGACAAAATACTCACAGCAGTCATTGCAACCGAGGTAATAGCGACTAAGGGCAGCAGCACTTTTTTTTATAAAAAAAGTCAACGAAATTGTATGCAAATATCTAACTTACTTCAAATTATGTAATGTTAAAGCATACTAAAACATATATCAAGTTTTACAGTTTTCCTTTCACTTGAAAACTGCATTGCGGTAACATCTCCTTAACTTTGATCGATAGCCGTTTCATAAAATCTTTTGTTTAATATATATTTTTTAAATTTTTGTCAAACAATATGCTGAGGCGGCCGAGTGGGTTAGGACGCACGAAAAAGTCGTGGTTCAAATCCAACTGGCGTCTTTTTTTTTATAAAAAACACTTTTGAAGATTTATAGAGATTATATACTAAACGTAATGAAAGATATTTCACACTTTAAGAAACGAACAGAAGAAAAATTTTTAAAAAGTCTTAAAGTTCTAAAAAGGTCAAAAAACCAGAAGAAATTTGTTGCGCGTGTGTCATGATAGAAATACTCAAGTTATTAATGTGCTCAGGTAATTAGTCCTAATAAGCTGTGGATGGTCTGAAATTTAAAAAATTATCATCTAAAACTTAATAAGAAAAAAAAAAAAACTTTAGAAAAAGTTTAATAAGACAGTCACGCTATTTCAGAAGGTGCTGCTGTGGAGGCAAAAAAAAAGAAAATTCTTAGCTAGAAAAAATTTTAAAATTATATTTTAACGATTAAAAGTCCTTTTTTCGACATTTATTTTTTTTTTGCTATAAATATATACGGGCAGACTGAAAAAAATGAAAATATATTGTGTTAAGAAGCGGATTTAAACCGTCCTAAAACCACACAGATGACCACGCATTAAACCACTTATCTATCAAATTATGGATGTAATTGAAAAACAAACCGTTTTATCAACTCTGATTCCGATTGCAACTAATCAACACTTTTAAAGCTTATAATTGGGTTAGGACGCACGAAAAAGCCGTGGTTCGAATCCAACTGGCGTCTTTTTTTTTTTAAAAAATCCATTTTTCTAAAATACAAAATAAAACACTTTTGAAGATTTATAGAGATTATATACATAACATATGTAAAGATATTTTACACTTTAAGAAACGAACGGAAGAAAAATTTTAAAAAAAGCTTAAAGTTCAAAAAACATAAAAAAACAAGGAGAAATTTGTTGCGCGTGTGTCATGATAGAAATACTCAAATTATTAATGTGCTCAGGTAATTAGTCCTAATAAGCTGCGGATGGTCTGAAATTTGAAAAATTATTATATAAAACTTAATAAAAAAAAAAAAAAAAATTAAAAGTTTAATAAGACAGTCCCGCTTATATATATATATATATATATATATATATATATATATATATATATATATATATATATATATATATATATATATATATATATATATATATATATATATATATATATATATATATATATATATATATATATATATATATATATATATATATATATATATATATATATATATATATATATATATATATATATATATATATATATATATATTATATGAGAAAACTTTTTTTTTTAACAAATCTTTTGTGCTGTATATATATTTTTTGCTACAAATATGTAGAGAAGATTAAAAAAAGTTTTATAATTTATTACGCTAGGGGGAGGTCTTGAAATCCCGAAACGATACTGATGACAACGCGCCAAACTCCCTGAGAAAAGATCGGTGTGGAGTAGACTTACAAAGACCCGTATTTTTACTGGTCCAGCCAGCTAGTTAAATTATAAAAAGCAAGCTGCCTGATTGCATTTTATTGGCTAGAATCTGGTAGAAAAAATAATCATTAAACAATTTTTCTTATTTGGAGATGAACGTAACTTGCTTTTTATAACACTTTATTTGATTAGTCGTTTCGGAGTTAAAACAATTTAGCATAATAAAACAAGATTAAAATGTGGAGATAGAACAAAGTAAATTTAAATTGACACGTACCAGGCAAATTATTACACAAATCAACAATTAAAATATAAAGATATTGATGCTTTATTGAATGCTTTAGTATTATTTTGATTTTTTTACAAAATTGGAGCTAGAACAAGTAAGCACTCAGGTCGTGACTTGCATTCGGAAAAGATATTTGCTTTCGCAAGTAGGCTTTCCAAGTCTAAAGGTGAGTTTCCTCTCCTCCTTTTTTTCACGGGAACGGAAAAGGAAAGGGAAAAATATTCACGTGGGCATGCTTAGTATAAGCTTTAATTTCTCCGAAGAAAAATTACGCATGCTCACGCGGTTTTTTTTTCCTTCCCTACCCCGTTCCCGAAAAAAAAACAGATGAGCGAAACTCACATTAACTTGAAATACGCCAGTTTTCAAGTATAGCTTGAGTTCAAGTTTGCTCTTTGCATTTGCTCAAGTCAAATTTCAGATTAGAAGAATGACTTCAATTTTCAAGTTCGCTTCTTGCATTCCACCCTAATGTCTTTCATAATAAATCTGTTAATTGTCAGGTAAAAGCTAGACATAAGTTACTAAATAGGATTGTAATTGTAGTTTCAAAAGAAAATGGAAAATGCTTTGATGAAAGCTTGAGTGATGTTATTTGAAAATGATGATTTAAGAATATATATGTTCGTAGAAGGTCTTTAGAACTATTATTGAAATGAGTAAAATATGTTAGAAGTTTTAAAGCGTAAATAATGGACGGTTTATAAATGAAGCTATTAAGTTACAAGATGCATTAGGTATATTAAAGCAAAGCATAAATCTATCAGCAAAAGCAAATTATGGCGGCAGTAGCTAAGAGGAATTAAAAAAGATTTTTCAGAAAAGAAGCTGAAGTAAAACTAATCTACAAATAGATTTGTTTATTTTTTTAAAATTTTCGCCGTTTGTTTAAAGTATATTGGAGCAGATTATTATCTTTTTTTTTTTTTTTCACTTTTTTATCAACAAATAAGATCTGCGCTGTAAAACCAGAATCTAATATGCCAAAGCCAAATAGTTTGGAAACATAATTTTTATAACTAAACTATGCTACAGCTTTGCGATAAAAATTTTGAAATTTTAGTTTCTGATTATCGCTTTAACTTTTTTGAGGCATTTCATTTTGATCTCATGTAAATTGTACAAATAGTTAAAATATTTGTCGTCATTAATGAAAATAAAATTAGTCATTTAGTTTATAAATTCGAAAGTTAAAGATTAAGTTATAAACAAACAAGAAAACTCTGTAATACGTAACATTGTTATTTACGTAGTTAGAGTATGTTACCGAACTGTAATCCTAGACAAAAATTAATACCGTATTAAATTAGGTATGCCATAAATAAAAGATTTACAACTTTTGCGGACATTTAGACGCCACCTTACTTGACAGTCTGAAAGCTTGCATCAACCAATAGTTTGTCAATGAATGGGTGTGTTTATTGTTTAAGTTAGGATTTAAAATTGAGTATTGTAAACATTCACTCTTCTTCAAGATTTCATCTATTGCATTTGATATCTAAAGAAAGTTGAATTAAACAAGTATGTTCGTTTTTTAATAATAAAAGATTTAACTACAAATAGTTGTTTGTTTCTAATAAACATATAGTGGAATATTATAAACATTGTATTACAGTAATTGGCGTGGCTAGCATTTTTTGGTGCTTGAGCTAACTTCCGGATATAGAGCAAACTCCAAACATTTATATGTTTATACTTATGTCAAATAAAGATGCAAAAATTATGACCGTATAAAATTTAAATCCCCTCAATTTGAAGGGGTTAAAAATTTTAAATGGTCATAATTTTTGAGCGATGAAAGATTATACAATGAAACTTAAAATTTAACGTTAAATATAAGCCTAGTTGAGAAAAGTACAAAAAATATTTTATCAAATTGTTGCTCTCGAGTTTGGGACAGGTCATTCACAAACTTTAGGTCATTGTTAAACAAGGTCGCTGCAAAAAATAAACTACCCAAGCGCAGTACTCCCAGATGTGTAAGGTGAATTTGAACCTCGAATCTCTTTATTATGAACTGAGCATTCTACCAATAGTCTGTGAATGACCAAAACTGATAACATTATTTTTTTAAATATAAACTTATTTTAAATTGAAGTATCCGAATATATTAGTAACGCATAGCGGTTTCTTGATGACAAGATCATCGGTCTTCTGCAAGTTTCCCGCGTTATTTGAAATAACTTCTTATACTTTACAGCTTTATTTTAAATATTTTTGTATAACGTAACTTTGTGATTCTTTTTTTAATTTTACTTACTTTGTAAAGATTCTATTATGTATTACGAATTTGTAAAGATAAAAGAACAAAAAAATAAAAAAAAAAAACAATTAAGCACTCAGGTCGCGACTTGCATTCGGAAAAGATATTTGCTTTCGCAAGAAGGCTTTCCAAGTCTAAAGGTGAGTTTCCTCTCCTCCTTTTTTTCACGGGAATGGAAAAGGGAAGGGAAAAATAACTACATGGGCATGCTCAGTATAAGCTTTAATTTTTTCGAAGAAAAACTACGCATGCTCACTTAATTTTTTTTTCCTTCCCTACCCCGTTCCCGAAAAAAAACAGATGAGTGAAACTCACATTAACTTGAAATACGCCAGTTTTCAAGTATAGCTTGAGTTCAAGTTTGCTCTTTGCATTTCCTCAAGTCAAATTTCAGATTAGAAGAATGACTTCATTTTTCAAGTTGGCTTCTTGCATTCCACCATAATGTCTTTCATAGTAAATCTGTTAACTGTCAGGTATCTGTTGATGGTTCCTGGAAAAAGCATAGACATAAGTTACTGAATAGGATTGTTATTGTAATTTCAAAAGAAAATGGAAAATTTGATTAAAGCTTGAATGATGTTATTTGGAAATGATGATTTAAGAATATATATGTTCGTAGAAGGTCTTTTGAACTATCATTGAAATGAGTAAAATATGTTAGAAGTTTTTAAGCGTAAATAATGGACGGTTTATAAATGAAGCTATTAAGTTACAAGATGCGTTAGGTATATTTAAAGCAAAGCATAAATCTATCAGCAAAAGCAAATTATGGCGGCAGTAACTAAGAGGGAATTAAAAAAGATTTTTCAGATAAAGAAGCTGAAGTAAAACTAATCTACAAATAGATTTGCTTATTTTTTTTTTAATTTTTGCAGTTTGTTTAAAAAATATTGCAGCAGAATAATTGTTTTTGTTTTTTTTTTAAAAGTTTTTTTTTTTTCATCACCCAAAAAGACCTGCCCAGTAAAACGAGAATCTAGAATGGCAATGCCTAATAGTTTGGAAATATAATAATTTTTATAACTAAGCTATGCCATAGCTTTGTGATAAAAATGTTGAAATTTTAATTCCTGACTATAGTTATAACTTCTTTGAAGCATTTCAATTTGATCTTCTATAAATTGTACAAATAATTTGAATTTTTTCGTCATTAATGCAAATAAAATTAGCCATTTAGTTTATAAATTTGAAAGTTAAAGAGTATATTATAAACAAACAAGAAAACTCTGTAATATATAACATTGTTATTTACGTAGTTAGAGCATGTTACCGAACTGTAATCCTATACAAAAATTAATACCGTATTAAATTAGGTATGCCATAAATAAAAGATTTACGACTTTTGCGGACATTTAGACGCCACGTTATTCGAAAGTCCGAAAGCTTGCATCAACCAATAGTTTGTCAATGAATGGTTGTGTTTATTGTTTAAGTTAGGATTTAAAATTTAGTATTGTAAACATTCACTCATCTTTAAGATTTCATCTATTGCATTTGATATCTAAAGAAAGTCGAATTAAACAAGTATGTTCGTTTTTAAATATTAAAAGATATAACTACAAATAGTTGTTTGTTTCCAATAAACATATAACGAAGTATTATAAACATTATATTATCGTCATTGGCGTGGCTAGAATTTTTTGGTGCTTGAGAAAGCAAACTTCTGGCATGGAGCAAACTCCAAACATTTATATGTTTATACTTATGTCAAATAAGGCAATCTATTTTTTTTCGTTATTGAATGAAAGAATAATTTTTGCCCCATGCCAAACCCTAAATCAATCTAAATAAATTATTTTAGGTCGCTTCACTGCATATTTACTCACAATTTAACATCTTTAAATAATTGATAATTTATAAATGTTTAAAATTTGTAATGTTAAATTGTGCAATTAAGTACACACATACTCAACCCACACACCACCCCATCCCCCACACCTACACACACCAACAAACACATACACACATATATATAAACGTACCTAATATGTATATATATATATATATATATATATATATATATATATATATATATATATATATATATATATATATATATTAAATATGTGACATGAAATTTTTAAATCGATTAAACACGTGATTGTTGATCGCTGGAAAATGATCAAAATTGAACAATTCAACAAAAAGTTACTTTTTGGTACCGAATTTTTGATATATGGATTTCTTGAAGAAACTGTGATCAAATTTTAATTTTTTTTAACTTAAAACGTGAAAACTTGGCCAATTCTAATCAAAATGCATACATCTTAGTATCAAAAGAAAGGTCTAACAAAGAGCAATATATAAATAGAAAGGGTGTATAAAGGGCGCTAGAGGGGCGTCTACAAAACTCTTTATTACATTGAAAAATAAAGATTTTTGAAAAGAAAATATTATTATTTAATTGAAATTTATAATTTTTATTTGTACTTTATAATATATTCTGACAGGGTACCATCAAATATGATTTGGACACTTTAGGTTGATTAAATAGAAGTCCTTTTGGATTTTGGACACACCCTCTATAGCGCCAGCTATCAAATATCAAGTTTATTACTTTGTATCTTCATGCATTACTTCAAGATGCGCAAGAGGATAATAGTTGGAAGCTCTCCACCCCTTAGATCTCTGGTAGGGCTTATATTAAAAAAAAAAAAAAAAAAATTAAATTAGTGTTTGAAAAATGAAAATGAAAAAAAAAAGTTAAAACGCAGTAAAAGACTTACCGAAAATGTCTTAGTTTGCATTTTGAGCGTCAGATGGCAGTGATGACGTCGATGAAGCTGGTAAATTTAATTTTTTCAATTTTTAATTTGAAATAAGTAAAATTATGAAAAATAGTGTCAACCTATTTATAATTTTTTCTTTAAACAAACATAGAAAAAAAAAATA
Source organism: Hydra vulgaris (assembly GCF_022113875.1). Lineage (NCBI taxonomy): Eukaryota > Metazoa > Cnidaria > Hydrozoa > Anthoathecata > Hydridae > Hydra > Hydra vulgaris. The sequence continues at coordinate 958,652 of NC_061165.1, read as the reverse complement.
ATAAAATACCGGTCTGCAGTAAATGCTCTTCAAAATAAATAATTTACAATGATAAATTGTAAATTGAGCTAAATGAATAAAAAGTCTATTTTCGTTCAATTTACAATTTATCATGTTAATACTAACGCAGCATTTTTTGCAACAATAAAAAATCCTACCAAGAATTTTCTTTCTTTTAGCTAAAAAAAAAGTTTTTGAATTTATTTTCATTTTGTAAAAAAACATTAAAAAAAACAAATTTACAACTTAACTAGGATATATCAACCAATTTCCTCCCTTTTGCGAGCTAAAAAAATACATTTTAATGAAACATTCGCAATATTAGTGAAGTCAAATCATATAAGGATAGAAATAAAATAAAACAAAAACAAGTAAAACAAACATCGGAAAAAAATTAGAACAACCGCACTAAATTAACAATACTCAATAATTACATAATCTAATAATCGGTTTCTGGACACAGTGTCACAAAATGGTCATCAACCTTAACCTCATGTCCCGAGAAAACCCTTTGGTGGGATGATAGCCCACATATAGTAGATCACTTAGATATAAATTTGGAAATCGAACTATGACGTCCGAGAGAGATATTTTAGTTTTTATTTTCTTCAATTCTGGCATATCAAAATTTAAACGAGATGATAGGAATTTGGCATTTTTACAGTATTTATAGAGCAAAAAGTTAATTTTCCCATATATTTCTATAAGACATATAAACAAAAACATATTTTACAATAAAATTGATCCTTTTTATTCTAAAATGAATGTTTGCTGTTGAAATCAATCACACAATTCAGAAGCTTTGATTCATATTCTGGATGGTTTCTTGCCTGTTTGTAACGCTGCCAATGGGAACTGAAGTTGTGATGAAGAGATTCTGTAGCTTGCTCTGAGAAAATGTCAAGACTAGAATTGTGTCTAAGGATGAAATCCTTCAGGTGAAAAACACCGCATGTGCTTTGGGAGTGACTGAAGTATTTGGCAACTTCAGGTACGACTCCTGAAACTGTAAAATTTTTTGTTTAAAATCGGGGCTCAAGTGATTTCCAAAGCAAGCATTCACCACTGAGTCAAAATGTCTCAATGTTTCAACAAATGGCACAGCAAGAAAAAATGAGCTTTGCTCAGCTAAACTTTGAAGACGATCAGTGTTTTTCAAAAGCTTGCGGCAGTCATTCCCTGCAAATTGGCCACCATGAAAAGACTGCTCTTGAATATGAAGGGCTGCTGGCCATTCCTTTGCTGCGGGCCAAATCTGGCATAAACTTTTGTAGAGATGGTTAACGACTCCAAGAAACAGATGAAGTTTCATGGGAGGAATGATGTCCAAAATCAGTGTGTCATCTGGCAGAGTCATTATGGGTTCATGGATTACGTTTTTGAAGTCTTTTGCTCTCCTTGCATTGGCACCACTGCTTTGAAACTGCAGAAAGTTTTCTCGAATTGAACCAAGTGTTCTGAGGCTTCCAGAGCGACTCAAATCTTCTGATTCTGCATCACACCATGAACAAGGATGTGCACTTGCATGGGACTGAAGACCACAAACAAGATTGGCGACTTTCATGTCACAAGAGATTATGTAGGAAAGTTTGTGAAGTTGAAGAGAAGAAATTATGCTTTTCAAGTTGTCATAACTCTCTGGCAGATCTTCTGAAATTGCCACCAGAAGTTGCCGTTTGACTCCTGTGTCTTTAAGCCCTCGTTTTGGTGGTGGAAAATTTGAATCTGTGTTTCTGGCAATGATTCCAAGAGATACTTTCAAAAACCCACCACCTCCATCAATACCAATCTTCATCAGCGGATCTCCTGAAACATTCCTTACTTTGATAACGTGATTTGCAAGACTTCCTACATCTGGGCAAAAAACAAGCAGTCGTGAAGGGTGCTGGTCATCATTCTTTGTAGAATATCGTATGGCCTTGGTCTCAAAATGCTCAGAAAGAGATTTCCCGAAACTGTCGAATTTTTCTACAATCCGGAGAGGTGTAGCTTGGTTCAAAGATTATGCCAATTTGGACATGCCACGATTTGACAATCTAGTTCCAATTTGGACTCCAACCATGTCTTGTGCCGTGAGCTTGGGCAAAGCAGGAAACAATTCTCTTGCACTTGATGGTCCTAAAGAACATTTAATAACCGAGGTTAAAATTTTCTACATTTACATTTTAAAAGAAATTTATAAGTGATTTATGCTTAAATCTATATTGCTTTACCTGGAACAATGGGAAAGCGATTTCCTCCAAGTGGTTGACTTAGCCGAACAGTGCCATGAGGTGATGGAGTTTTATTAGCAATTGTTAATGATGCTACCCTCTCTGCCGCAATGCGATCCCTCGAAGCAACTTCCACTAAATTTTGCCTTAATGTTCCTGTTGTGCAATTGTGAGGCAATCCACGACCAATCACAGAGAAGCAATCAGAGCACCTTTTTTCAATGCTTGAATTTTCTTTGGGTTTCGGTGGTTCCAAAGGATGACGCTGATTCATAGTTGTCCTTGCAGTTTGACAAATCAAACAACTACAAGGAATATTTGTTGCAGCACGCTGAACTGAGATGGTGCTGAAATCAAAGAGCCTTGGGATAGGTGCATCCTCCCCTTCTTCTCGTCTGCGAATAGCCACACGACATCTTTCACAAATTCCACAAGGGATTTGAAAGTTTGAAAAATCAAGCTCAATTTTGAGGACTATGCGAATTTTCTCCACTAAAAAACTTGTGATTTCTCGATCTGCCTTCTTCAAACATAGGAAACAAACACATTTTCGGTTTTCTTCATGAGTTTTAGCTTTGTTAGGCATTTTATCAAACTTTCGATGTGTCTTATTTGAAAAAAACTGAATGTGCACCCTTTTCCCGGAATTAGCAAAATTGAAAAACAAACAAAAAATAATAATGATTTCAAAAAACCTGCTCCAATTAGTTATATAATGTCTTAAATAGTACTCTAAGCAACGTAACAACAAAAATGCTGTAAAAATGCCAAATTCCTATCATCTCATTTAAATTTTGATATGCCAGAATTGAAGAAAATAAAAACTAAAAGATCTCTCTCTGGGGTCATAGTTCGATTTCCAAATTTATATCTAAGTGATCTACTATATGTGGGCTATCATCCCACCAAAGGGTTTTCTCGGGACATGAGGTTAAGGTTGATGACCATTTCGTGACTCTATGTGGAGTATAATAAAATCACAAAATAAAACCGATATTGAAAGCTGGTACGTAATTTTATCATTCATTTTTATTACTACTAAAAAACAAAAAATTTCACTAATTTATTTTTCATAACATTAAAACTTTTCATAACATAAACACACAGCAATACTAGCTTCAAATATAGCTACTTTAATAAAGAAGACAGAAAGAACACATGTATATTGCTGTTTATATTGTCAGGGTGTAAACTAGCCCTGCGGGGTCCCGTCAAACGCGGTATTCCCAAACGCTCATAAAATTAAAATTCCCAATTTAAAAGTAAAAAAATGCCATTCTCCAAATAAAGTTTTTTAAATCATAAATTGAAGTTTATTGATATTTCTAAAACTTATGAAATTATGAAAATTAATTATTATTAAATACTAATAGAAAAATAAAATTACAAATTCTAATTTATTAATTGTGTAAAGCTCGCCGTTGTTGGTTCAACTACGCGATTGTAAAAAAAAATATCTTTTGGGAGGCATATTTTGAAACCATATACAGGCTCAGAATAGGCAAAAAAATTGAGCAATCTGATTCGCTGATTTTGAAAGAGAGGCAAGTGCGCGTTGTTGAAAAATATAATTCAAATCATATTTTCAAAATAAATAAGTCAAAACTAAGTTTATCAATTAGTCTTGTGTTAAGCACAGGAAATTCATTTTATTCTAGTACTCTTCAGAGCTATTAAAAGGTATCAAAATCTGTTTTTACAAGAGAATTTTTTACTCGTAGAAATATCAAATTTAAAGAAATGTTGTTAATTTAAAGAAATGGAAAAAAATGTCTGTGTTAAAGTGAATTCAAAAAGATCTACAAATGTCTTTTTTGTAAAATATAATGTCTTTGGTCTTGAAGCATACTCAATACAAAGTTTATATGCAGTTGTACCAAACTACTGGCGAAATACTTGACACATACAAAGTTAAAATGCAGTTTAACCAGATTATTGGCGAAGAACTTTATACTTGTTGATAATAAAGAGTAGAACATTTGATTTTTTTCAAAAAGAAAATTTGAACTTATTGCAAAAATACCTTACATGTTCCAAAAGAATATATGAACTCAGAAGAGATTTTGTTTTCATATTCTGTTTCGACCTTAATTTTTATTATAAAACTCTTATAAAACATCATCCTTAAACCATTAAACACTTTGTGAAGATTGGGAAAAAATATTTTAATTTTGTTTTTTAAAAGTATTTAATGTGAAATAAAATTACATTATAAAATAAGAAGTATAAAATTATTAAAATTTGTTCTTTTATTTAATATTATTTACTATCAATTGCTGTTAGAGGTTAATTTTCAATTATTATTATTTTTTTTACCAAGTATAGAATACAATAACCAGTTTTTTTAAATAGTTTTTAATGCTTATTGCTAAATGATCCTGTGTTTAAAGCTAAATTGTAAATGTGAAAAGATCTGTAATTGTGTTTCTTGTTAAAAGTAATGTTCCAGTTCTGTGTAGCATACTCAATATAATGTCTGTATGCAGTTGTACCAGACTAGTAGTGAAGTACTTAAAGTATGCATAGTGTAAATTTTATGCTAGAGCAAGAGTTGTTCTAAGCTTGTTGCTGCATCTTTATATCAATTTGTTAATTATAAAGAGTTAAACATTTAAGTTTTTTCAAAAAAAAAAAAATTTAGCTCGATGTTTTACAATAATAATATTTTTCATTACTTAACTCTAATAAAACATCATCATTAAACCTTTAAAAAATTTGTAAAAATTAAAAAAAAAAATTTGACAGGATATTATAACTTCTATATAAATTTTGTATATAAATATTGTATTTGAAAAAAGATGTTTTTTTTTTCTACTGAACAGTTCTTTTGTACAGTTACATATAAGCAATAACATTACAAGCTAGTAAAAAGTAATAAAATTGAAAATTTTAAATAAATGAAGGTGAAGTTTGGCATTAATTGTAATGAAAAAAACTTCATAACGATAAGATTTTAAATTTTACAAAAAAGTTTTCAATAAAAATTTATCAATATTACTTCAAAATAAATCATGGCACATCTCAATTTTTAAAGAGACAATTGTACAAGAGGTATCCGCAGAAATTCAAAAAAAGCACATTTTTATTGGTTATACCAAAAATTGCATAAACTATTCATAAAATTTGGAAATACAGAGTACATTTTATTATTATTATTATTTTTACTTTTTTCTAGACCTGACAGAGTTTTTCTTCAGGAGTATTTGATATAAAATAAATTTATATGATAGCATAAAAGTTTGTTGCTTTATTTTAATTACCATCAGTTGCAATTAGAGGGCAAACATTTTTTTTACCAAATTATAAAATACAATAACCAATATTTTGTTCAGGCTAACAACTATATATCAACAAACATGTGTTTTATAGGTGTTGACTTTTGAAATTGAAATCAACAACAACATGAATTTACATGTTTGCAAATTTTCTTGCTTCTACCTCTTTACTCTTAGTTCTCCATAAAGGTGTGGTACGTTATAAAAAATCTAATCATGAAAAAAAAAACTTCCTCACCCCCCCCCCCCTCATACCATAAAGGTCTCTTAAAGGTACTCTTGGTTCTCCATAAAGGTACGTTAAGAGTTATTTCTGTTCGTAATTTTAATTAATTTACTATATCAAAACAAATCTGTGGACATCAGATCCTGGACATTTTCTTATAGTTTATTATACTACAATTTTTTGTAATCTTTTTTTACAGTACTGAGGGCAATCCAAATCAGCTCTTGTTGACAATTGCTTTTAATTTGAGAGTGTTACAAACTACCTGGGCTAGCTATAACAACTAATAAGCAGTATTATTAAACTTAAAAAGTTTTAGTAATATATATAATTAGGGTAAATTTCTAAGAAACAAATAGATTATTTTTTATAAAAATATTCCTCTAGCTAAATGATAGGATAAATGGGAACATAATGTGAAAAAAATCATGCCGAGTGCATGATTTTTGATATCTGTTTTATAGTTTGTTACAATGGTTTTTTATGTGTTAGAGTTAAAAAACCGTTAGGAAAACAACGTACTTTTTTTAAATCTTTTTTTTTTTTTAAGATAATATTTTGAAAATCACGGATGTTTAGTTAAAATATAAGTACTATAATGTAAAAATTTTAAAGAAAAATCATAACTTTTTTCGTTATTATTTGATTTTTTTATGGGATTATTCACTTTAACTATTCACGCTTTTTGAATTTGTTTTGATTTTAACAAACGCGCACATGCCACATGCTTTCAAAATCAGCCAATCAGATTGCTCTTAATGACTTTTTCAGACTGCCTATTCTGAGCCTGTATAGGGTTTCAAAATAGGGTTGGGATTTTCCCAGCAATTTTAGGGATTTTCTCGGCAACTTGCTTTTAAAATTCATTTCTCAAAGTTTGCAAATAACTCTTTGAAATGCTTTCCAACAATAGCAAATATTATATAATAAGGTTAGCAAGAAATAAAATACAACCTAAAAAAAAAACAAATTTGTTTGGTTTAACATCCGCAAATGCTATTTCTTTAAAAACCTTGACTGAAAATTCAAATAACTGACTTAGTCTTACAGCAAACTCTACTTCAAATAGTACCTGTGCTTCGTCAACAAAGTTTATTCAAAATATCGAGAAACCGCTTACGCCTTATACTTTCGAAATTTTGATCAATGCCTTTTAGTTATTGTTTTTCTTTTTTTGTTTGGTATTTTAAATCAACTAAATTAGGTGATGGCATCTTTAATCTTTACTTACCGGCATCGGCTAAAATCTTTTTTTACTCATTTACTATCATTTCTCGACTAACTTTTTAAAAAACCACCCATGAAATATAAATGCTTTATGATAATAACGAACTGGTCCAAGAAATTTATTTAAGGAGGAAAACAGATTTCTTTACTTTATTGCTTGCTTGTAAACAAAATACGTATAATAAAACGTAAGTTAAAAAATAATAAATAAATAATATATTAGTAGGTAAATTAAATAAAATAATATATAAAAAAAAGTTTTATAACAATAAAGTTTTTTTTTATTAGAACTAACTGTTACTAGAAGTTTAAAAACAAGAAAACTAGATTCGCGCTTGCTTGAATTTAAAAGTTAAATGTTTGAATGAACCATAAGAACATTCTACGAATGAATGAAAAAAGAATTATCGGTTACAACGAAAGCGTGCAGTCGCTTGCAATCAATATTCTTTTGTAATTAAACGACTTTTGTTGTAGTTTTCTTTGACACTTCGTAATTGTAACTTTATTTTGCTATGCTATTTATATATAAGGAAAATTAATATTAATTATAAAATTGAACTCATAGTAAATGTGCAATATGAAATCTATGAGGTCGTGTTAACTGTTTTCAAAACCTTTTCTATTTTCCATTTTTAAAACATTTCTTTTGGGACGTCAAGCAGAATTTTAATAATAATTAGAAGTAGAACATAAATCGCTTTGTTACTTTAAAAAACTCTGCACACCAAAGCCAATAATCTCCAACTTTCAGTTTTGCTTTTAAATAGATAATCAAAATACGTTTGTGTTTGAGAAATGCGTTATTGATTTAGTTGTTTTCTCGATTTGCTCGTGTATCAAAAAAGAAATCCATTTACACCAGTGAAAAATAAATATATATTCCAATAAATACTTTTAAAATGAAAGTGGCAAATATATATTAGATTAAAGATAAATCAAATATATAATTCTTAATAATAACTAATTAATATACACTGAATAAAATAATATAAAAATATACAATTTTTTGTATCGGAGTTTAATTTGCCGTGTTGTTGTGAAGCTTTCCAATGCGCTAAAGTGGAGTAGAAGAGGAAAGAAGATAAGAAAATGACCCCAAGCATTCCGGGAACACTATTAAACCTCGGGGGGTGGGGGGAGGGAGGTGAAGGTGGGGGGGGGGGGATGGGAAATATTTTGACAAATTCCCAATTTCGTCAAAACGCTGTATCAAATTTGTTCCTGGTTAACACCCTGATTGTGTATGTATTCTAGTGTATAGATATTGTATTCTATTAAGAATGCCAACAAAAAATAAAGATAAGGGTTGTCCATAAAGGACGTCACCATTTTTATACCCCCTCCCTCCCCACTGATAGTCTTTTTTCCTTATACCCCCTTGAAAGGACGTCATAAAATTGGGATTACCTTATTTGACATTAAAAATTTTTTTTGATCTTATTCCGTGTTTTATGAACTTTTTGACAACCAGCTTTTTTTTAGTCAGATGAGCATTATTATAAGATTTTAGAAGTGAATTTAAAATTATTTTTATCCATCTTTTGATTTGGGCATTGAAAGCATGACGTGAAAATAAAAATTGCAGCTGGCAATATTGAGGTTTCATAACTACTACCACTCTTTTAAAAGATAAAATAAAAAATATTCTTAAACAATAGCTTCATAAAAGAAATGTTTACAAAGTTTCCCATGTATATAAAGTTAATATAAAAAAATCAGTGCTTGTAAGGGTGAGTGGAAACTCACCCTTACAAGCACTGATTTAACCCTCCGCTAGATGCAGTCTTTTTTCAACTTGAGAAGACATGTTGTATCAAAATGAAACAATACGTCTGAAACTGTTTTAATAAAAAAATAACGATGAAAAAAAATCAAAAATTTAGCTGTAAGCAATTAGAACCATTTAAAAAAGTGTTATATTTATTAAATATATGTTATTTAATTAAAAAAAACTAACATGCAAAGACATAGTTTTAATTTACATAAAATGATAAAAAATACCATTCAAAAAAAGTTATTTAATTGTGCTTTTTGAGGTAGAACTAAAGAGAAAAGAAAAAAACAGGTTACTAAAAAACAGAACACCAAGTCAATACTACAAAACCCAGACACGATAATAATGATTGGCTTGTATCAATTTAAACAACCACGACTGCCGGAGGGTTAAATAACTTTGTCTTGGCTTTTAGCAAATGATTAAAATACTAAGTTTCATTATTAATGAAACTAAATAATAATCATTTTTAACAATAGACACCAAGTGAAAGTAAACCAGAGTAGTCTATCAAAAAAACGCTTGCTTTTGCTAACTAACTTACATGCCACAAATGGAAACCAAGCCATGCTTACAACCTAAAAAAAGTAAAAAGAATATGCGCTAGTGTGATTTGTATCGTTAGCAACACCATTATATTTGCAAGCAATTATGTATACTGAGTATTCACTGATTTAATATAGATATTTAATCTAATTTAAGCTACATCTCATAAATCTAGTAAAGATGTATAAGATTACCCTAAAGGCTTATACCATAAACATTTATGGCTATTTATTATGCCATTATAAGCAAGGTATAATCATCTGTCCAGTAGGAAATACTATAAATTATATCATTTTGTCTTTTACTTGATTTTTCTACTCTGCCATTATACATCACAGATTTGGATGAGTCAACATGGCACCATTCATGGCAGAGAATCCTTTCAATAATTCTGTCAAACATAACATCTTCCAATCTTTTTTTCTAGACAGTTGGTCTAGACTTTCTAAATAATCTACAGTCTTTTACTTTTTACATCTTAATTTGCAAGTAGCAAATTGTGGCATTAGCAAAACTTTTTTCACTATCTGAATACCAAAACATGATTAAAAGTTGCGTCCTCACCTGAAACATAAAACTTTTTCATCCAAGGCCCAGTAATGAGTTTTTACAAACAATGCAAGCATGCACATTTCTTTTATGGCAGCTTTATTACAAAATGCAGCTCTCAGAGTTGCTAGCAAACTTTTACATTTTACTCAACAGTGAGGAAATGTTTAAGCTCACTCTAATGTTTCATAAAAATAAAACAAGTAAGAAATAGAATATGAAGCCAAATACCACGATATAATATCGTGTATATTGGAATAATACTCCGTGGTAGATAGTTTTCATCTAAAAAACTTACAAATCTTTGGATCACCTTTGACGTCTATAAAACTCATTTTGTTCATGGCTAAAATAATTTTAACTGTAATACAATCATTTCCAAATAATTGGCAACTCTCACTCTCAAGAGACTGTAACGCTGAGCAACATGAAACTGCAATTGTGTCAAGAGGGTGCAAATGGCATTTCAGCTCATTCAAATTCTTGCCCCAGAGTGCACAAACTTTGCTTATAGTAAGATGGTTCACTGCAACTTTATCTAACATTGTGTTAGATATGTTTTCAATAATCGAGTTACGACATTCATCAAAGCTACTTTGGTAAAAATCTGAATAAAAAAATGCCATATAATAAATTGAAGTGCATATAGGACCTTCATAATCGTTTGCTGTTCCTCCTGGTAACTGATGTAGAGCATTTATCTTTAGATGTTAAGTTAATGCTATTAATGTGGACACCTTCTTGTGTTGTAGCATCAAATCCAAGAGTAAGATTATTATTATGCATAGCCCACTCTGCTGCTTGCAAATCTGAAATACTGCCAAGATCACGAGCCATTGGGGTAAAGTTTAAAGGTGTCTGGGCATGCCTTTTTTTCAATAAAACTTGGCAGGTAGTAATAAAAAAGGTTTTTAAATCATTCTTTTTAAATCCTCTTTCTGTAATGACGTGCTGTATAAATGTAGATGTGTCTTTTACATGAACCAATGTTCTAGTAATGACTTCTTAACCATCCATAAAATCTACTTCTTTAGAAGTGTAAAATTCATCTATACAGTTATGGAGAGCCTCGATTTTTTCAAAGATGTTCGCTTTAATGCAGGTTTGAGTTCCCATACTAAATCTATATATCGAACAAAAATTCTTTGTTTGATTTTTTGAAAGCTCAAGAGATTCAACCAACTCCATAACAGTACTAAAGGATATCTGTTTCAGCTCAATTCGGTCAGTTTTTTTGTCAGGAGTTCCAACCACAATGTTCAAAGGATACTCTTGAGTAGCCAGTTGAAACTTCTGTCCTCTACAAATATTTTCAGCTTCCATCTTGTGCTTAAGTATACCTGGCAACATACATTAATAAAATGTTTATTATTTAAAATTTTAAAATATTTTATTATTATTATTATTAAATTTCTATATTAAAAGAACAGCTTTTATACAATATACTTGCCTGAGGCTACCCGTTCTGAATATTTAGATCCAAGCTGCTCTGCTGCTACAATGAGATTATTAGCAGCTTTGCTCTCTGTACAGATATGAACTACTCCTTGCACTAAATATTTTTGTTTGAAAACAAATGAACAAAAATTTTAATTAAGTATTTTATTAAGCACAATAATTTTTTTTATGTGAAGCATTATAAATATGAAAAAATAAAACAACAATAATAATAATAAAATTCTAACCTACAAAACCAAAGCATGTTGAACATAGTCTGGAGGACTTGGCACATTCAGAATCATTAGAAGCATTAATTTCATCAACAATGTCGTTGATATTTGATGATCTTCTAAGATGCAATCTTTCAATCTAAATTAATGGAAAAAATATTGGTCAGTAAGTGATATTATTTTAGCATACTAAATAGTATTTTATATTCACACTTTGTACGCTAAAAGTTTAACTATATAGTTAAACTTTAATTAATATACTATATAATTAAATTTTAAGCTTACACTATAAACAGTGAAAAATAGTAAATAAATGAATAGCAAATAGTTTTTTATACAGTACACATGTTTTATATACGTGTTTTGTATAACTTAAATATATATACTACATATATACACATTATACTCAAATACCTCAATGCATGTCATACTAACACTAAGTATATGTATATACATATACTTATAGTGTTGTATATATAATGTAAGAAGTTATATACATTTTAAGTCTACGCACATAACAGAAAAACAGTAAGTTTTTTTTATAACACACATATGATGTTTTTAATAAAAAGATAGTAAATAAAAAAGTATTAACTAGAAAGTAATATTAATTATTATATACAGAAAAACAGATTAACATGAATTTTACCTTGGATATCTTTTCTATCCAGTTGCCTAGGTACTCCACTTTGTTCCTATCGAGATCATAGAGGTTTCTGTGGCAGTTGTTACAAATAACCTTGGGATAGTTGGTTACATCTAAACTATACTGACTCCAGACAAAAGTTTTTATCTTTGTTTCAATTGCTGGAGTAATCTTTTGAACTTTTGATGACTTTTTACCAAACTGTGTAAGACAAACAGCACACGTTTTATGTAAATAGTCCGCCATTTTATACGCAATTTAATAATGTCGCGGACTTTAAACCGAGTTTTCAACAAAGCCTATCCAGTCGGGTATAATTTCATATATTTCGTTGTAATTTTATCGCAAGGCATTCTGGGATGTCCTGCCGAACCTCAGATATTTATAATATTAAGTTGCTAATAGTTCTTTTTATATCTACCTAAAAGAATTTTGATCTTAGTTATAAACAATGCCGTCATTTTGTGCTGCTATAAACTGTGGAAATAAGAGTGGAAAAAGCTGTAAAGATATTTCATTTTTTCGTTTTCCAAAAGACGAAAAAAGGTAAGCTAATTCATATTATATAAAATACCTTTTTCTTTCATAAAAAGTTTATAAAATTATTATTGTAGTATTTTAAAACATATTCATTTATTGTTTAATTTTTAGATGTAAACAGTGGGTCATCAACTGTCGTAGGAAAGATTTAGACAAAAAAGATTTTGTACTTTTAAATAAAAACTTTTATTTGTGCAGTAATCATTTTGAAAATACAATGTACTATTCTACTAATAATAATGGAAAACGTTTGTTACAATCAGCAGTTCCTACTATTTTTAACATTCCAAATCCTCCTCCACTTCTTGGTTGCAAAAGGAAACCACCAGTTGAACATTATTCAGTTCCAACAAAAAAGCAAGTTGTTTGTTTACCTGTTAATTCAGATAATAATTTAGAGAACAAAATGTCTATTAATAAAATAAATTTTAACAAACTTCAGAGGTTACTACTAACATTGCGAGTCAAAAGTTCTAGATTACGTAAACAAGTTCAACATTTAAAATCCAAACAAAAACCCCAAAAAAACTGTGATGGGTCTATTAAACATATTTTAAATTTATCCAGGAAATTCTTAACACCTATACAAGTTAGTTTTTTTAAAAGTCAATTAGAAATGAGTAAACGAGTCAATAAAGGAAAACGCTGGGCAGTTTCTGACAAAGTTTTGGCTTTGCGAATTCTGTTCTATAGTCCTCAAACTTTTAATGTTTTGCAAACAATATTTTGTTTACCGAGTCAAACCTGTTTATTATTATTTTTGTCCCGTGTATTTTCAGATCTTCAAGAAGGGTTTTCTACTTGATTGTTTTCTTTATTAAAGTTACGTGCTGATGCAATGAATCGGCTTGATTGTAATGTCAGTCTTGTTATGGATGAGATGTCATTAAAGCAGCATTTAGAGTATGATAGAAATTCTGACAGAGTTTACGGTATAAAAAATGAAAAACTTTTAAATTAGGCTCTTGTAATTATGGTTAGGGGCTTGGCAAATAAATGGAAACAACCAATAGCTTATTTTTATAATAATTCTACAGTATCAACAGCTGACTTGGCTTCTTTACTACGGAAAACAATTTCTAGACAATTTCTAAGGTTCAAGAAACTGGTTTAAACATTAGATGTGTAGTTTGTGATCAAGGATCTACTAATATAGCTGCCTTACGTTTGCTTGGGTTTTCCAAAAATTTACCATACTTTCCTAATCCCTCCAATAATAAAAATATTCATGTTATTTTTCATCCTCCACATTTAGTAAAAAGTATCAGAAACAATTTACGAAGACATAACATTGACATTAATGGTGAAATTGTTTCTTGGCAACACATCCAGTCTCTGTACAATTTAGACAAAATAAACTCTGTGCGTCTGGCTTCAAAACTAACAGATAGACACTTGGACCCTGGTCCACTTTTATCTATGAAGGTCAAACTTGCTACTCAAGTTTTTAGTTATCAGGTTGCTTCTGCATTATATTGCTGCTCAAATACAAATTTACTTCCTTTGAGTGTATTACCAACAGCAAGATTTGTTGAACGCATGGATACTTTATTCGATATATTGAATTCAAATAAATTATATGCAGATAAACTAGCTCGTTGTGCTCTTACTTTACAAGGAGCCAGTATTTCTCAGTTGGAAGAGTTAAAGTATTGGATTGAGAAATGGAAATTTTGTAATGTTAGAAATCAAACAAGTATATCATGTCAGTAGGGTTTAATTGTCACAATTAATAGTGTTCTAACCTTAACTAGAGAACTATTTTCTGAAGGTTTTCAGTTTGTTTGTACTTCTCGTTTTAATCAGGACTGCATTGAGAACTTTTTTTCCATTATTCGAAGCAAAGGTGGTTGGAATGATCGTCCAAATGTTAGACAATTTCGAGCTGCCTAAAGAAACGCTTTATTACTTTTATCTGTAGAAAAAAGCAAATCCAATAGCAACTGTATAAAGGACTCCAATTTTGAAACAGCTTTCAATCTAAATGATTTTATGAAGTGTTGTAATCAAACAACCACTAATTGTGGAATTGATGAAATAGAAAATAACATACCTAAAGGAATATCTTATTTTCGTCCAGGATCATTTTTTATGTTTACTGGAAAAATTTTAATGCAACCAAAAGACCAATCCCTTTTACACATGGCTGGGTGGATTATTCAAAAAGTTAAGTTACGTCATGGGTGTGCAGATGTACTCTTTATTAGTTCAGTTGACAATCCATCAGCTTTTATGTCACTAGTTCGTGAAATGGAAACAACTTTTATGAAATTTATTAATAAACATCTTGAAAGAAATGGACGAGCCATGATGCTCATCAATAAAATTAAAAAAAAATGTCATTTTCAGTTTTTGCACAATCAACATGAAGAACATGCGCTTTATTTGGAAAATAACATTGCTCAGTTTTTTGTTATTACAAGAATTTTTTATTTCATAAAATTTTTAAACAGAGACATAAACCCACGCAGTAAGTCAAATGCAAAAAAAATTGCACGTATTCTTCATAATTAATATATTATAATACTCTTTTTTCAACTTTTTTTTTATTTGTCATAAGATGTAATCATAAGATAACTTTTTAAAAAAATAATATTTTTTGTTATTACAAGAATTTTTTATTTCATAAAATTTTTAAAAAGGAACATAAACCCACCTAATAAGCCAAATTGTAAATTCAAAAATATTCAAAAATAGTACGTATTTTTCAATTTATTTCTTTGTAATAAGATATACTACTTTTATGTTCTAAAAAAATTACACTACTTTTAACTAATGTTCTACAAAACTTTTTTTTCCCCATTATTTCATTCTTATTGAAACATTTTAATGTTAATCTTAACAAAATTGATGTATCTCAATGTTACAAAATTGAGATATTTATCTTAAATACAAAATTGAGATATTTAGCATCAAAGTTTATTTAAAAAAACTATTTGTTAGTTGCGGAAAAGGTCCGGCAGTACATCCCAGAATGCAATTTCGATCAATTAACAGGAGTTTCGCGAAGTAGATAGACTTTGGTTTTCAACTAATTTATTAAGATTTTTATGCCTAAAAATTTTTGAGTAAAAAAAAAATTTTGAGCAAATTTTTTTTTACTTAGTCCAATCACTCAGAAGTTTTTAATGGCATAAATAATGCCAACTAATGTATAACCAACTATTGAAAAAAAAAAAAAAATCAGACCTGGGGAACGACTTAACCTGGTGGTCACTCTGGTCCACAGTGCACGACTTATTTATTTGTATTTTTCGATAGATGATAGAATCAAAAACCTATTCCGACGTTTGAAGTTTTGTGTAAATTGATGACCCGTAAATAACTTATCTTTTTTAAAATTGTTATAAATTTGCGCAATTTAAAAAACAACTTATGTAAAATTTATAACAATTTATAGAAACAGAACATTTACAACAAATATTTATAAAAAACATTTATAAAAACAAACATTTTTAGCAGTTTATAAACATATACAACAAACATTTTATTTATAACAAATATTTTATTTATAACAAACATTTTATTTATAAAAAACATTTATAACAAAACATTTATAAAAAAAATTTATAAAAACAAATTTATAAAAACAAACAAATTAATAACAATTTATAGAAACAACTAGTTATTATCGGGTCATCAATTTACACAAAACTTCAAACTTCGGAATAGGTTTTTGATTCTATCTTCTACCGTATTTTTCAATAGTTCGGACGACCTTGAAATTGACGCCATTTATCATCGAAATGTCGATGATAAATGATCGATCGAGATGATATGTAAACATTAGTTGATTGGGATCTTATAATGCAATCGAATGATGTAAATAATGCCTATGATTTATTTCTTAAGTTTTTTTGTGAGCAATATGAAAAAGCATTTCCTGAGAAAAAAATTGTTATAAATACCAAGTCACTTCAAGTTCCTTGGATGTCTAAAGGTTTATTAAAATCCTCGAAAAAAAAAAAAAAGTTGTATGAAAAATTCTTAAAAAATAAAAATGAAAAAAACTACAAACTTTATAAAAATATATTTGAAAAAACTAAACAACAATCAAAAAAAATTTACTATTCAAAGTTGTTAGAAAAAACTAACGGAAATACCAAAAAGACATGGAGCGTTATTAAAGAAATTATTGGCAAAAAAAAACAATAGATTAAGTATTCAGCCAAAAAAACTCTTAGCAGACGGTAAAATAATATATGACAAATCAATAATAGCTGAAAATCTAAACAGCTTCTTTCTTAATATTGGTGCAAACTTAGCTGAAAAAATTCCATCAAGTTCTTCATCGTATAATTCTTATTTAAAATTGTATGATAAGGTCATGGACGAATCTAAGCTAGATATTGATGAGTTGCGATCTGCTCTAGATAGTCTTAAAAACAACACAAGTGCAGGTTTTGATAATATTAGCATAAATGTTGTAAAATCAGTTTTTCATATTATAGAAACCTCCTTACATCACATCTTTAATCTTTCTCTTCAATCCGGTACAGTTCCTGAAAATTTAAAAATTGCACGAGTCTTGCCTATTTTTAAGTCTGGTGATAACACAGATTCTTCAAATTACAGACCAATATCAGTCTTACCATGCTTCTCTAAGTTACTCAAACGTATAATGTATAATAGACTGAACAGGTACTTAACAGATAATAACATGTTGTACAGCAAGCCAATAGGCTTTAAAAAAAATCATTCAACTGATCACGCTTTGACCGAGTTAGTAACTCATGTAACCAACGGCTTTAATAATTACTGGTTTACATTAGGAGTCTTCATTGATCTGTCTAAAGCCTTTGACACAGTCAATCATGTCATTCTTTTAAAAAAAAACTTGAACATTATGGAATAAAAAACAATAATTTGCTATGGTTTAAAGAATACTTATCAAACAGACAGCAATACATTCAATATGAAAATGTTAAAACAACAAAAAGTATAATAACATGTGGAGTTCCCCAAGGCTTAATCTTAGGACCGTTATTGTTTTCTCTTTATATAAATGATCTATCTCATACTTCAAACTTATTAAACTTTATATTGTTTGCAGATGACTCCAATCTGTTTTATTCTCATTGGGATATTAAAACCCTCTTTAAAGTAGTTAATGAAGAAGTAAAAAAAGTAAACGAATGGTTTTTCTGTAATAGACTCTCACTTAACGTTAACAAAACTAAATTTATTTTATTCCACAAACCAACCAAAACGGGAAATCTTCCTTTAAAATTACCAAATCTTAAAATTAATGATATAAATATTACTAGACAAACATCTGAAACTTTTTTGGTGTTATTTTAGACGAAAATTTATCATGGAAGAGTCATATAAGCACTTTTGAAAGAAAACTTTCAATAAATATTGCAATGTTTAAAGTAATACCATTTTTAGATATTAGGTCTATAAAAAGTTTATATTTTTCCTTTATACATAGTTATTTAACTTATGGCAATATTGTATGGGCAAGCACCAACTACGCCAAGTTAAAAAAAATTTATTCTAAACAAAAACATGCTTGTAGAACCGTTTTTGGAACAACAAAAACTGTGTCTTGTGAGCCACTCTTACAAAAACTTAATGCATTAAATGTGTTCAAAATCAACATATTCTTAGTTATACAATTCATGTATAAAATAAAGCATGGACTATCTTTAACGATATTTTATCCTTATTTTAGAGAAGTAAACCATAAATACCCCACCAAGTATTCAGAAAATAATTTTGTAACTCAAAAATATAATCTAAAGTTATGTTCTTATTCTATTCAGTATCGGGGACCTATTTTATGGAAAAATTTTCAGCATATTGTTAGTATTAAAGAAAACACATTTCCGCAATTCAAATCTAAATTAAGACGTTATTTAGTACTTATGGTATTTAATATAGTAGAGTTTGTCTGTTACTTTTAGAAAATATTAAACTAAATTAGTTCCATAAATTAAAAAACCTAAATCGTTTAACAAAAAGAATGAAACCAATTAACATTAAGAACTTCAATGTCTTTATCACACTTTCATTGAAAATATTTACTCTTGAAGTTACCTACAAAATTATTACTATTTAGAGTCATTGAATTCAAATATGCAGGATATTTTTATAAATAATCTTATATTTACGGGTAAATTATCTTATATTTTTCAATATACTTTATGATATTGCAATAGAAATTTTATTTATATTTTTTAGTTCGAATTACGTTCTGTTTATAACCTAAAACGGAAAATTTGTCTTTTCTTTTTTTTCCAATATTTTAGTTATTTCTTTCCTTTACCTTTTACTTTTTTTTTTGTTTTTGTCTTTTGTTTTTTTAATATTTTTTTTAAATTACTTTATTACTTTTTGTTTCTTTACATTTTTAAACTGCCTTTCTTTTATATGCTGTTGCTTATATAATACGGATGTTTAGAAGCGTTACTATTGGGGCACGGTGATAAGGCGAATTTATGCCTTCTTCTTGCTCCGGCCAATTGTATACTATTTTATATTTTTGTACTTTGTAAACATTTTTAAACGGCGAAATAAACAAACAAACAAATTAGTTAATGCCATCCATGTGACATTTTAACATTATGATTTTTGGCGTCTTATTTTCTTGTTCTAACCACTGAGCACAGTGCTTAGTAATGTTCTTTGATGTTAAGTAATGTATTAAAAATAACATCTATCGAATACTAAATACTAGCAGTAAGCAACCCGTAATTCGGGTTAGTAGTAAATAAATCATTGCTAACAATTTGATTTTTATTTATTTTCTCTAATGGAATATAAATTTATTTATACATTTTTTTAGTTGTGCTCACTTTTATTTTTCTTGGCTTCTTAGTTTAACAGAACTCTTAGATTCATTAAAGATAAAGTTAACCGTTTCTTTTGCAATGTTTAAATATTGAATGCGTAAATTATATGCATAGATCATCTGTCATATTATCAATTTCTGTAAAATTGCTTAGGTAAAATATTCGGAATATATCATCCTCTTAATTTTGCTTTTAGCTGAGTCGTTTTTACTTCCTTTTTCAAACTTTTCATTTTACTGAGTAAAAAGTTAAAAAATATATCACTAAAATTACACCTAAACTCGTAGGCATAGCAATTGTTTTGAATATCCAGAAAAACTATAAGTCGAAAAATATATACGCAATTCCGGAAAAAGCTTTTCCCTGTGTACGGCTCCTATAATATATAATAATGCTTAATACTTAAGCAATCTTTTTTTAATTTTAGGTGCCCCAAGAAGACCTTACGGTCTTGTCACAGAGCACCGCGGAAGTGCGTTTAACCAGGAAGTTCACGCCTCTTTCCTTACCGTGATGCGAAATATATATCCAGAGCTCGTTTCGAACCTGGATCTCCTGCTTTAAAAGCAAGCGCTCTAACCACTGCGCCACGGCGGCACATTTATTTAATAATCCAGCAGAAACTTGTTGGAAGAAAAAAAAAAAAAAGAAGATAAAGGAATATATCGATTTACTTTATAGCTAACGTATATCAACATACTTATTTCAGCGTTCATCCAATTCATATTTATACTGATTTTACAAAATGTCCGGAATATATTTTGCCTTGAGTTTGCGTTAAATTATTAGTTATTTGAAACTTTTCATTAATTTTTGTATAGGTCAGGTTAATAAAAAAAGCAATTGCATTTACTCAATTTTTTTGAAGTGATTGTTCAGCTTTAATAAAATTAATAAAACCATATAAAACAGTTGTAAAAATATATTTAAACCTTTGTTAACTTTTTGAAAATCCGTAAAAAAGCAAGTCTTAAGTTTACATATCTTTAAAAGAAATTTATTTACATGATATATTGTTAAATACGTAACAAAAATATTTTAAAACAAAAACATATTTTTCTTAAAAAACAATTAACGTTGAAGGCACTTTTTAAAATCAGTTATAACAGCCGCCATTAACAGGACCGAGGGAGCCAAGCATAACGTAAGCCAAGCTGTCTATTAACACAAAACATCACAACAATAACATTAATACAGTATATTTACACCCTCGACCCTAAAATCCAGTGGAAAATAAGAAAACAAATTTAAAAGAGTATGAAAGGCAAAACTAAAAAACCAATGAGTTATCTATATTTATCCTTTTACTAAACTTTAATATAGCATATTTGTTTTCATATTCATATTAGTTATTTTAAATTTAATTATTTCAAATTTAGGACATTGAAGCGCCCTGGATTTAAGGATCAAGGTTGCATACTCTCTTAAACATATTACACAAAACATTAACAGACATTACGTGTTTCTAGAATAATTAAAAAAAGCTAGACAACACAACCTAGCTCTAAAGCAGTAACACTGCCTGGCACTAAATGCTGCCAGGTCACACCTATGCTATAAGCACACCGCTTGGCTGGCAAGGTTAACAATCTTGCTCAACATGTTGCCAAGTCACACCACTTTGAAAATATAGAAACAACATAATATAAACATATATACAACTATAAACGAATATGACTTTATATAACACATATAAACACATTATATAACAATATTAAATGACAAATATATTTCTCAAAAACTATGAGAAAAATAAAAATAATAAATAAAGTTATACATACAAAATGTGCTCACAACCTACAAACAGTAAATTTTTGAAATGAAAATCTAAAGACTATAAATTAAGAACATTATGAAATAACGTTATTTGTGTAGTACTTTTCACCTACCATACCTTAAATAGGATGTTTATCAATTTTGAAAAAGAAACTATTAAATGCTCTAGTTCTTGAACATGCAACATATAGTTGACCATGGGAGAAACACAGTTTTTTTTAGATTTTTAAGATTAAATTTACCCTAACTCTATCAAATGTTTGACCTTGAATTTATTAATTTTCGTTTAGAATAATCATTTTGTTAAGCATCTCCAAAAATCTTTCATCAATTGATTCATATTCTCTAAAAATCACTGATACGGTATATCAATGCATCCTTTAAAAGGATCCTCCTCTTTGACAGGTATTGTTCCACTACCAACTACAGACGCTGGCCCTTAATTTTGACATATGCATCAAAGGTTGCTGAAACAGTTTCTTGCCATAAAAGATTGAAGAAAAAAATTGTCTTACTGACAATCTATAATTGTTACACTGGGATAGTGTAACATGATTTCTAACCAATGTAGCACGTTCAGAATTGTGAACCAACTGATTATGCTAACCAGCATCACCTCTTAGGAAAAATAGAGGCTAAACCATAGGATCAAAGTTGGCAGACATACTTGATATAGTTTTAAGAGGATGACCTCTCAGGTAAATAACAACTTCCCTGGAAGTAGGTGGAGCACCATCTTCACCAACAAATACAACTGCAACTTCATTATACGAACGAAAAAACGGAGCAATGTCATATTTTTTAATTTTAAGTAACAAAAATAATAAAACAATTTAAGAACGAAGTTTACAATTTTTAATTTATATATATATGAAATATATATAGTCAAATACCTTCGAAAAGAAACATAACACTTTAAACAAAGAAAAATTATTTAATTTTTTATTTTATAATTAAACAACGAACAACATCAATTTATCTTGAAACTAAAAAGTTATCAGCTCTAATTCGCCTGCAGACCTTTCTTGAAGGACCGCATGGATTGCCATAGCATCTTCAAAGTTTTCTTTTAAAGCTCTAGGACTTCCTACATAAGATGATGGCAAAACTACTACTGCTGGCCTTCAATTTTTACATATGCATCTCCAGCATATTGCTGAAATAGTTTCTTGCCATAAAATAAAGAACAGAAAAATTGCATAACAGAAAGTCTATAATTGTAGAACTGAGATAATTTAACATGATTTCTAACCAGTGTGGCACACTCAGGGTTATGCACTAACTGATAATGCCAACCAGCATCACCTCTTGGGAAAAATAGCGGATAAACCAAAGGATCCAAGTTGGCTGACATACTTGATACAATTTATTAAGGATGACCTCTTGGGTAAATAACAACTTCTCTGGAAGTTGGGGGAGCACTATCTTCGCCAACAAATCAACTGTAACTTCATCATGAGAAGGTAGATTATATATCAACGTCTATCACTGCCTTAAAGTAAAGACATTTTTACAACAGAAGCTGAGCGACCTTCTATAGCCGCCTTACGAATTTCTTCATCTTCTACTTCAGCCCATGCTTTTAAATGCAAGAACAAATGGACTTTGTTCCATAATTATAGTTTGCAGTTGAAACATTAAATCATGTAAACAAAGATCATTACCACGTTGTTGCATTCTAAAATTTAGTGCAGCAAGTGGATCCTAAATATATAGTTGAGAATATATTGGTGAAATATCTTGATCTGGCCTAAGATTACCTACACGATGAAAAATCTGGCCACATATTTCAAAACATGAAAGCCCATGATTCATGATTAGTTGAATTACATTTGCTGTAAAAGAAGCAAAAGAAAGACAGGTATTATAATTTCCAATGTTTTAAAAAATTAGCATTAGCATTACGATCTACGCAACTCTCTGTAAACAAATCCTATAAAGCTTGTGTAAATGGTGAAAGTGGAGATTCATCCTTGTCCAACAGCTCTTTTTTCATTTTGGCGACAATTAACATTATCTTTGGAACTCTCTCCCATCTTCATGTTTTCCTGACTCATACAACCTTCAACTTTTCAAGTCTTCTGTCAACCGTTTCCTTGCTCTATAACTGTTCTTTCTTTCCTTTTTCTAGTAACTCCCAACTTAATAGTGGTTGCTTGCAGCCTTGTTGGGAGTGAATGCAAATAAAAAAAAAAAAAAAAAAAAAAAAAAAATCTTGATCGAGCCTATTTCTTTCATTTTGTAAATGATTAATTTTATCTCCCCTAAGTCTATTTCTTTTATTTCGTCTACGATTATTAAAAACTTATTAAAAAAAGTTAAAATTTATTATGTTTCTAATAATAAAAAAAAAAGAAACAAACAAATATCTTTGCGGACAGCATCATAATTCATGCGTTGGGAGAAAACATTGAACAAAACCGGTAATAAAACTTATTAACGCGTTATGTACAATAGAAAATGGGTTATTAATGCAGGTTTATAAATTTTTCCCCGCCAACACACTAACTATTACGCTGCCGCAACTCCAAGGATATATATATATATATATATATATATATATATATATATATATATATATATATATAGAACTATTTATTAGTGAAAACATATGAAAACCAAAATTTTTTATATAATATATATAGTATATTTGATAAATGAACCACTACAATTTCTTTGGTTCAACAACTTGATTATGATTAATAACAACTCTGTAAACATAAATTTTCTAATGATCTAAATCTTTATAAATTAATTATAAACAATTAAACTTAAATAAAAATGTATGCAAATGATTAATACTATAGTAAATATAGAAAAACAAATATATAATAACACAATTATATCCTAAACCAAAATTCAATCATGCAAGGCAAATTATAATATATTTTTTGAAAAGCCAAATACATATTTTTTTTCAAAGAGCCAAAGTATTAACAATACTATAGATAAATTTTATTTATCACAAAATGTTGTCATGGCTTTTATCCCAATTATTAAAAGCATTTGAAAGCATGAAACTACCCATAAATATCTTTTAATGGAATTATAGTAATCTATATTTTCAATATTAAAATGTATAACACAAAGCTTTAAATTTAAAAGTACAATTTAAAAAAGATTACAATAAACTAATTACTTATAAAATTTTAAAAAGATTTTATATATACTCAATGCCAACTTAGACATTTTGAAATGATTACGATTTTGAAAACCTGAAACTTTAAATTTAAATTTTGAAAAACTGAAACTTTAATTCTACCTCAAAGAAAACAGATATATATTGAAAAGTATTTTTATTTCTTTTTAAAAATTTAAAAATGCTTTTTAACTTATTCCCTCCAATAATATTATATAATATATAGTATATATGATAAATAAACCTCTACAATTTCCTTGGTTTAACAACTCGATAATGATTAATAACAACTCTGTAAACATGAATTTTCTAAATAAATTATAAACAATTAAACTTAAATAAAAGTGTATGCAAATGATAAATGCTATATTAAAAATAGAAAGACAAACATATAATAACACAATTATATCCTAAACCAAATTTCATTCAAGCAAGACAAATTATTATATATTTATTGAAGAGCCAGAAACATTTTTTTTCAAAGAGCAAAAGTATTGACAATACTAAAGATAAATTTTATTTACAATAAAATTTTCAATAAAAATTAAATTAAGATAAATTTATAACAAAATGTTGTCATGGCTTTTATCCCAATTACCAAAACCATGTGAAAACATGAAACTACCCATAAATATATTTTAACGCTAGACATTATCGAAGAATTAAAGTAATCTATAACACGAAGCTTTAAATTTAAAAGTGCAATTTAAAAAAGATTACAATAAATTAATTACTTATAAAATTTAAAAAAGATTTTAGATTACCTATAATTTTAAGGTACTAAACATTATCTACTTAATGTCAACTTGGACATTTTGAACTCGTACCATAAAAGGTTGCAACATCTTTAAGAAAGCACGCGGTAAAGAAAAGTCTAGAAATACTTAAAAAGTATATTTTACAGATACAGAACCGTACCGTAACTATAAAACAATACGCGTAACTATGCGCACTAATATTCACTGGAAGAATAATATTTAAGAAGAAGAAGATAATAGACAATTAATGCTCATAGTCACTATTAGCATAAATTGTTTATTATATTTAAATGATATCTATTATATTTAGATGATAAGAATATATTTATACTAATATTATAAATAATATCTTATAATATTTTTTTAATTAAATTTATACTGAGTATTATATATTATATCATAATAATATAGGTATGTGGACTGAAATTTTTAAAGTGAGCATATACTAGAATGTTATATATCGTTAGAAAGCCCTTTAGTACAGTATTTTAAAGGTGAAAAATTATCAAAATCGAACATTTCAAAAAAAAGTTATGATGTTTTTAGTAGCTAATTTTAGATATATGGATTTATTGAAGAAACTGGTGCCAAAACTCTTTTTTTTTTTCACTGAAATTGTTATAACTTTGTCAAATCTTATCTAAATGCCTATAACTTGGTATCAAAAGATAGATGTAGGAGTAGACTACAAGTTTATATTAGTTGATAGATTTTAAGGGTGTCAGGAGGGCCAGAGGGGGTACCGAAACACCATCGTAACCTTGAAAAAATACAAATTTTTCACACGAAAGATTGTTTTTCTGATAAAATTTGTTATCTATATACACAAAAAGTTGTTCAAATTTGCTTCCATTCCATTTTCAAATTTAGTGGTGTATCTTAGATTGACACCCTCGTAGTAAAATGGTGTTTTAACACCCTCGTAATGAAATGTTAAATTCTTCTAAATATTTCAATCTAAAAAACACTGGTTATATTTTGTGTTCAAAAGTATAAACTATATTTTCTTACTTTACAGCATATAGAGTGGTGTATAAATTGACATTAGGGGCGAGATGTGTGCCACGCCCATTGCCCCTCCCCCCCAGTTTTCTCCAACCTAAAAAAAAATTTTCAAAATTGATTTGAAAAATAGTTTTAAATTGAGGTAATTTAAAAAGAGAAATTATAATACATGACTACAATACTTTTGCTACAATACTTTGGGGCAGGGCGTGTGACACGCCCAACACCCCTCCACCCTTATCCAATCTTGAAAAAAAGGTAAATAGAAATTTAAAAAACGGTTTTAAATTGCGTTTATTTAAAAAGAGAGACACAACTTTACAAATCTTACCACTTTCAGGTCGGAGTATCTACCCTAAAAATAAGCCAAAGGTAAAACCAATTTTAAAACTTGTATTTTAAAAACTTTTAAAATAGAAAATGTAATAAATTTGTGTCTTGGCTTTTAGTAAATGATGTTATTTAAAATTCCAATGAAACTTAATAAATCATTTGTAACAATAGACACCACGTGAAGGTAAGCCAGAACCGTCTATCAAAAATATTTTGCAAGCTACAAAACTTGCTGTACCATATTTGCAAGCTACACAACTTGCAGTAACTCTTTGCTAATTTTTTAATACAATATAAATATATTCTAAAATTGTTATATATAATATAAACTATTTTCACGTTCAAATATAAATTATAAAAACTATAAATAACTTAGCATATGAATTACTTTTATATTCAAATTAAGAAAATATTAATTCTCCTGTTATAACATCAGCAGCAAGCTGTATTTTTTTCATCTTATATTTAACAGCCTCAATATCTGTTTCATCTTGTTTCCAGTAAGAAATAGTGTAAATTCTATCCTGTTGTTTCTTGTTTACTTTTTCTACTCTCCCATCATAAATAACTGCCTTTGAATAGTTGGCAACATACCATTCGTGACAGAGTTTTCTTCCAACAATTCTTTCAGACATAACATCATCTAAATCATCAAGTTGCTTGGGAGATATAAATTCATAATTTCGCTGGTAGTCAATAGATACAGCTCACGCTCTAACTTTTTTTTTGTTTTTCATCCATTTTTTGGCGTTTAAACGCCTGTCTACTAGTAATCTCTGCTCGGATTTCATTATGTAGTAGTCGAGTTCTCATTTTATTTTTACGCGCCATGTAAATAGACCACTTAACTACCTTTTCTCTAGATAACTCTTCAAGATTATCGAGATAATCTATAGTTTTATTCTTTTTGGATTTTGAATCGTCCTTTGGCATCACTAAACATACCAATTAATTTTTCACTATCTATATTGTGAAGCCTTGCACTAGCTGTCTCCTTTTTGAGTGCCGCTGTAATGGAAAGAGAAAAATACCTCTTATATTGACGAGTCAAGACTTCTTCAACTGCATTAAGATAAGCAAAAGTCATTTCAACAAGCTGGTCATTAATGGGGCACAAAGTTGTAATAGATTTTAAAATATTTGGAACAAACGTTGTCCCAAAAAAATCCATCTTTCTGCAGAATAGTGCAGCTGGATTAGATTTGCAATTAGTAATTTTTTTTAGAATATTTTTTACTACTTGGATACCAGTGACATGATCAAAACTTGCATCATCAGCTGATACATAAAACTTAGTCATCCATGGTCCACTGAGAAGTTTACTAGATAGTGCAAGCACTCCCATTTGTTTTATAGCAGTTGCATTACAAAATGCTTCTCGCAGAATCGGTTGTAAACTGAAACATTTTACTGTTCCAGTGGTCAGATAATGTAAAAAATCAGTATAGTGTTTCATAAAAATGAAGCAAGTATGGAAAAGAATGTGCAGACGGTTTCCACGATACCGTGGAATAATACCGCGTGGTAGTTTGTTTTTGTCTAAAAAATTTACAAAACCTTGTGGATCACCTTTGCCATCCTTAAACCTCATCTTATTCATTGCTAACACAACTTTGACTGCCATACAATCATATCCAAACAATTCGCAACGTTCAAATTCTAGAGATTTCAAAACATCGCGACATGAAATGGCAATAGTGTCCAGAGGGTGCAAATGACAGTTTAGCTCATTCAAATTCTTTCCCCAGGTATTACAAATTTTGGAAATGGTAAGATGATTAACTGATACTTTGTCAGACATTGTGTTGGATATATTTGATATGATTGAACTACGACATTCATTAAAGGGAAGCGAATGAAAATCTGAATAAATAAAAGCTAAATGATCAACTGCACCACATATATGGCTTTCATAATCAACAGCTGTTCCACCTGGTAAATGGTCAAGAGCAATGACTTGACCAGTTACCAGGTGTTTTTAAATGTCAGATGAACAGTGTTGATATGAACACCTTCTTGTGTTGTTGCGTCAAATCCAAGAGTAAGATAAGAATTACTCATAGCCCATTCTGCTGCTTGCAGTTCTGCTATACTGCCAAGCTCCCGAGCCATTTGTTCAATAGTACAACGATGAGGAATATTTGTAAAGTTAACACCTAAATATTGCCTAATTTTTGAAATTAGGAATCCAATATTACCTGTTGGAACATTGGCTAATAACATGCCATAAATTATCATCCTCATTTTTAAAGGGTAACTCTTATCGTCTTCCGACATATTAACATTTGGAATTTTTCCATCTTTTATCTGGAAAATGTCATTTTCTAATTGAGCAATAATTATCTTGTTTGCCTTATCATCATTATTATGTTTTACTT
Source organism: Hydra vulgaris (assembly GCF_022113875.1). Classification (NCBI taxonomy): domain Eukaryota; kingdom Metazoa; phylum Cnidaria; class Hydrozoa; order Anthoathecata; family Hydridae; genus Hydra; species Hydra vulgaris. The sequence goes on along the minus strand of NC_061165.1, from coordinate 929,797 downwards.
TTATTTGCATTAAGTTATTTTTTTTTTATTTTCAACGCCTTTGTTTTTGCTTTAAGATTGTGTAATAACCTACTGTAATGATAAGTTTTAATTTGTTTTTTTAGTTCTCTAACTTCTATCCTCAAAGCTTTAATAATATCTTCTTTTCTTTTGATATTTTTCCTGAATATTTTTAACTTATATGACTTGCAACTGTATTTCGATTTAACTTTTGCTACTTTTTTCCTGTGGTCTCTGGTTGAACTAGCCAACTGAGAAGAAAAATATGATAACCTAGTGATGAGTTTGGCTTTCTTTGGGGTTAATTCTTCTCTAGATGCATGCAATCTTGTTTCATTTTTTATGGAACTTACAAGCGAAATTGGTTTGTCATTAACTAGAGGTAAAACAGCAACATGTTCATGGGATGACATAACAGAAGACTCTGAAACAGCAATCAATGAACTACTCTGATTAAGATTGTCTTTTGTCAATGACACATTTGGTAAACGGTGTGCAAAGGGCTGATTACAAAATTCAATAAATTTTGAATAATCCCTTACATAATTTGTAGTCCATTTTTTTGAAATGTTGATAACATTATAGAGTTTATGTTTACTAGTTTTTAAGTTAAATAACTCATTGGCTTGTTTAAGTGTATTAACAATGGACTCACCATTATTAATGAATAAAAAGATTAAATGTCCGTTTTGACAGTGTGTATGTATTTCGCCATGCAAAGTGAAATTTATAGCTAAATCTTTTTTCACTGCATCCGGAAACATACCTCCACTATTTTTTGGACCCATAACTCCTTTAAAAAGTAGATATAAAGAGTTAATATATTATAGTTTTAATTAAATTTTTTTCAAAAGTAAACAAATAATATATATTGATTTGATAACAATTAATAACATTATAATACAACAAAAAAATATATTAAATAATATAGACATAAAAAATTTCATACATACCTTCTACAAACAAGTAATGGTTACAGCAAACTAGTATTTCAACCTCAATAATGTAAATATAATTTTTAGGAACTGTAAACATAAGTTAAACTAGTTTAAAATCAAATAAATGTTACTTAAGTCAAACAAATAGTTTAAATAAACTAAAATAAGAATAGTAATTAAGTATGCAAAAGTCTTTTCACATTTATCAAATCTATAAAAATAACACATAAATTTAAAACTGTATTTGATATGGGCTTTGAAATCCTCAAAAAATCCTAATTGTATTTAAAAGTCTATAACTTTTTATAGTTACATCTTTACTACTGTTTATACTACAACTTTTAATCACATTGAAAACATAGAAAATATTTCTCTTACAAACTATTACACTTGTTGATGCTTCTTTTTTAAAATATTTTCAGAAAAAATTTTAAATAACTATTTCAAATGTTAATAATTGTAAAGATTGAGACAAAATGGAAAACAAACTTGATAATATTACATATACATTTTAAATAAAAACAGGAATGGTGGCGCCTAATAATTGTGTATGCCACCATTCACAAAAAGGCCTCCACCATTCCATCTGCGCCCACGATCTCCTCCACGATGTTTTCTTTTTCTTCTCCCAGCACCTCTGTTAGGAGGATGATAGGCCCAGCTAAATGACTCACTACCATTCCCTCCTAACTGGACCCATCACAAAAATGACCGATTGCTCTTGGTCCAGGGTGCTGGTACCTATACCTCCTATACGCACCATATTTAAGCTCTAAAATATATTGTAAATAATTAGTACTGAATGGAATTATGTAACATTTAATATAAACCAATTATTTGTGAAAGTGATTGGCTGAATAAATAAAATGAACAACTAACAAATCAATCATAGCTTACAAAATGTTAATCAAAGTAAAAATGTAATTATTGCTCTGGTTTTTACTTCTACTGCACTTTGAAGGATAACATAACACAAAAGTATAGCAGTATAAGTATAATACACTAGTATTATGAATATTAGAATTATTATGAATTAAATAATCATTCAAAAACATTTCTAAATTATAAATTTACCAGCAGATGGTTGTGCAGGTTGTGGAGAAGGTTGTGCAGATTGTAGAGAAGTTTGTGGAACTTTAGGTAAAAAAGTTGTAATAAAAGTAAATTTTGTTTGCAATTGATAAGAAAGGCATGTACATATTAAAAATAACATTTTTACACATACATTAGGCATACACATATAAGAAAAAAATAGTTTTTTAAACTTACCACTTGTAGCAGCTGAAGATGTAACTAAAGGTTAACAAAGTTGCAATAAAAATTGCAATTGCCAAGAAATGCATAAACATATTGAAAAAAATAGTTTAGTTTACATACCAGTTATAGCAGATGTAGATGGAACTAAGTGTAATAAAAAAATTAAATTGATACGAAATACATACATATATGAACAAGTTTTTTGTAGGATACAATAAAAATATTTTAAATCTTAACACTCAAATCAGTTGAAGATGGAACTAAAGTTAAAAAGTTTTAATAAAAAATAAATTTGCAATTGTCGAGAAATGCATACATATTAAAATGTAATAATTGTTAAACTTACCACTTGTCACAGATGAAGATATAGCTAAAGGTAAAAAAGTTGTAATAAAAAATAGATATTGAAATTAATGACTATGAAATTAGTATTAAATCTATTTACAGATTAGAAACTACTAGCTTTTAAAATTACTAACTGTAGCAACCGATGAAAGGAGTGACGAATTAAAATAATATAAATTAAACCAAAACATACATGCTTATATTTGTTATTCTATAATCATTACTAAAAGTTATCCTAAACAAACTTACCAGTGGTAGGCTGTGTAGATTGGACTAAAAACAACAAAAAAATTTTACAATTACACAAAACACTATGAAATAGTCAACATTAAGTTACAAAAGCAACAATCAGTTCAGTGTAAGTTGCAACTATTTTTTTAACAAAGTGAACATAAACAATAAAAATATAGCAATGAAAATATAAAGAAAATATGCTTATAAACAAGAAGCTAACATTAGGAATGGTTATATACTTTGTTTATATATTAATTATGTTATATTGATTGTGGTTATATATAAATTATGTGATTTATATATATATATATATATATATATATATATATATATATATATATATATATATATATATATATATATATATATATATATATATATATATATATGTATATATCTTTGTAAAATATTACTTAACAATCTTTTTTCATTTTACACAGTGTTTCATCAATTAAGACTCATCTTTCATTTCTCATTTCTAATGAGTCTTAATTGATGAAACACTAAGTAAATTAAAAAAGATTGTTAAGTGATTTTCTACTAATTTAAATTGCTCTGTTCATAATATAATATAATATAAGTAGTTCTAAAATTCAAAAAATTCAGTTTAATTAAATTTTGACGTATAAATTGAAAAAAAGCAACAGGTATAATAATAATAATAGTAATAATAATATAAATACGCTTTTAGTTTATTATTGTTGAATTGAATGTTTTAAGGTTAGCAACAACAAAATGGGAAATTTACTATTACGTAACTCTACTAATAATATAGGTAAATGTTTTATTTTAATTTTAATTTTTTTTCTTTTTTCTCAATTTTTTTATTTTAAAACTATTCTGAACAAACTTTTTAGACAGTGTCTAATGTTCTAAGTAATAAGTATTTTATGAGATTTTATTATTTTTGTACTTTGTTATTATATTTGTACTTATAAATTTTTATGTTAGTACTATAATATTTTTTTATTATTTTAGTTTATATTTACTTTCCTTTGTGCTACTTAATTGGCAACGTTTTTTTTATAATTTTTTTTTTGGTATAATATTTGCACTAATTTTTATTATGTAGTTTGTTAGTTTTATGGGGAATAATTTGAGCCTTATAAGAGAATTACCAGTTCAAGGTGTGTGTTGAAGCAGTTTCTTTTAAAGTCATAGGTCTGAGACTTTGACATGCACAGGTTTTTATTGTGGATTCTCTAAGGTATCACTACATTGGCTAACAGTTTTTTACACTGATTTTGACAGGACTGACCTTGCTCAATATTTTATAAGCTAGTAAAATTTAAAATCTTAGATTCTCCATACACTGAAGTATAATTCAATCTAGGCTCTTTGATGTAACACTAACATTTATTATTGTGGGTAGAACATATTATTTTGGATTGTATATTTACTCCTCACGCTGATCTCTGATTTGACTAAGCACAACAAAGCATACAGCAAGGATTTACACATACCAATCGATTTGAAAAACCATATTAGATGTATTAAGTACAAAAACATATTTTATTATGCATTTTGTAAATGTTTTTACTTTTAAATAATATATAACATGTTTGGCTTACTTTTTAAAAAATACTGCTGATAAGTATGTCTAAGAATAATTAAATCAATGCATGGTTAAGCTATTTTACAAGTAATCAGACAGGATTATAGTGTTTAAAAATTATGACTTGCTAATTCAGTTATCTTTCAGTAAAATAATGACCCAAACAATATAGCCAAAATGTTTAATATTTTTGTTTAGCAGTTTTAAAATATTTTTTATATTGATATCAATTAATTAATATGTTTTTGCAATTCAAGGCAGTTTATAAACAGTGTAATTTTTAATTATTTAAGATCATTGATGTTATATCTAACATAAGTTTATAATCATTTAGTTACAGTTAGTTCACTGAATATGTTTTCTTCAATATATTAAACTGAGAGAAATAAATTAGGCTTCATAAGATTTTAATTTTTTTTATATTTGTATGTTTATAGTTTCTAACATACAGATGATAATTTATAACATACTAGCTGTCTGGACCAGTAACATACAGGTCATGGTGAGTCTGTTCCTCATTGACCATTTCTATAATTATTTTCTATATGGTCTCTTTTTTTCTATACTTTTCAGTAAATTTAATTGATTGTGTAAACACTTTAATACAGTATCCTGAACGTAAATGACAGTTCTCCCAATGTTTTTCAAAATGTAAGGCTGTTATAAAATTTCAACCCTCCCATTAAGATCCCTTTCCCCCCTTGTATGTGACTGGTAGATGAGGAAAGTTAAGAGAATGTAATCAAGATTTTAAATCAAAAGGAGCTTTTACCAAAATGATAAAATGCTAAGTAAAAGTTTATATTCACTAATATAGGTATATATATTTATTTACCTTTAACAAAACAGCAATTGCAAAGAAAAAAAAACAAAAATGTCCTTTTAACAAAATTATTTTACAGTTAACAAAGCATAAACTGTTAAGAAATAGGAACAAAATATCTTTTCAGCAAAATTAATTTACAAGCAAAACATAACAAAAGTTCTTATTTATAAAACAACAGAAAACATTTTTTTAAAGCAAAACATAGTTAAACAAAACAAATTTATTTAATTTAATTTATGGATGATTTGGAAAAAATTGTGATGGTTGGAGTCTAGGAACAAAAAAGCCTCAAAATTTTGGCCACTATTGCCCCAAACAAGAGAGCAACAAGTTGATAAAATACTTTTTGTACCATTCTTAAGTAAATCTATACTTATCGATAAATTCTAAATTTTATACAATAATCTCTTAGTGTTTTACCATTGAGAAATAAATGCATATGTATTTTATTCTAAATGTCCAAAATGTACATTATTAATATAAATTTGATTTACTCCGCACAAATTCATATGGATAATATATACCTTCGACAACGTATTCAAAGTCTAAAATTACTAGACCACCTAGGACCGCAAAAGTATTCGGTTATATTAGTGAAATTTTAACTAAAAAAAGTACATTAAATACGCAGTCATGAGAAAGATGACTGCGTACTGTGGTTAATACCGTGAACTGGGACTGTTCACAGTATTAACCCACACCTCATCAACATAAATCACAGTAAAATTGTAACACAAGAAAATTGTAATACAAATTTGTCAATAAATGGGTGTGTGGTATTGTTTGAAAGTCATATATGTATTGTGTCATGTATGTATTTTAAATAAAGTATTATAGGCTTTCATCGATCATTACAATTTCAATATTTCCATATGCTATCAAAAGAACATTTCCATATGCTATCAAAAGAAAGTTAAACTAAACAAGTGTGCTTGGTTTTTGATATTAAAAGATTGTAAGTTTTTGAATAGTTGTAAGTTTTTACAAAACAAAATATTTAATATTTATAACTATAATATACATATACACACATACATATATATATATATATATATATATATATATATATATATATATATATATATATATATATATATACATATATATATATATATATATATATATATATATATATATGTATATATATATGTATATATATATATACACACATATATATATATATATATATATATATATACATATATATATATATATATGTATATATATATATGTATATATATATATGTTTATATATATATGTTTATATATACATATATTACATATGTATATATACACATATGTTTTATATATATTATATAAGTAGTTATAAAATTCAAGAAATCCAGTTTAGTTAAATTTTGAAGTATAAATCGAAAAAAAGCAACAAATATAATAATAATAGTAATAATAATAATGATAGTAATGATAATATAAGTATGCTTTTAGTTTATTATTGTTGAATTGAATATTTTAAGGTTAGCAACAACAAAATGGGAAATTTACTGTTACGTTGTCTTGAAAGATTAGGTATAAGTTTATACTAGTTTTGTTTTATTTTTATTTTTTTATTTTTTCTCAATTTTTTTATTTTGAAACTATTCTGAAGAAATTTTTTTGACAGTGTCTAATGTCCTAAGTAATAAGTATTTTATGAGATTTTATTATTTTTATACTTTGTTATTATATTTGTACTTAAAAATTTTTATGTTAGTACTATAATATTTTTTTATTATTTTGGTTTATATTTACTTTTTTATATTTACAAAAACATATTTTATTATGCATTTTGTAAATGTTTTCAATTTTAAATTATATATAACATGTTTATCTTACTTTTTAAAAAATACTGCTGATAAGAATGTCTAAGGAAAATTAAATCAATGCATGGTCAAGCTATTTTACATGTAATCAGACAGGATTATAGTGTTTAAAAGTTGTGAATTTCTAATTCAGTTATCTTTCAGTAAGATAATGACCCAAACTATATACCCAAAATGTTTAATATTCTTGTTTAGCAGTTTTAAAACTATTTGTTATATTTATGTCAATTAGTCAATATGTTTTTGCAATTCAAGGCTGTTTACAAATAATGTATTTTTTATTATTTAAGATCATTGATGTTGTTGACCAGTTCTATAATTATTTACTCTGTTGAGAAAATAATTATAGAAATGGTCATATATATTGAAAAAAGAGACCATAATTAATTATGGTCTCTATTTCAATATTTTTTAGTAAATTTTTTTGATTGTGTAAACACTTTAATACAGTATCCTTAACATAATTGACAGTTTTCCCAATGTTTTTCAAAATGTAAGGCTGTTATAAAATTTCAGCCCTTCCATTAAATTCTCTTTCCTCTTCCCTTGTATGTGACTGGTAGATGAGGAAAGTTAAGAGAATGTAATCAAGATTTTAAATCAAAAGGAGCTTTTACCAAAATGATAAAATGCTAAGTAAAAGTTTATATTCACTAATATAGGTATATATATTTATTTACCTTTAACAAAACAGCAATTGCTAAGAAAAAGAAACAAAATATGTCTTTTTAACAAAATTATTTTACAGTTAACAAAGCATAAACTGTTAAGAAATAGGAACAAAATATCTTTTCAGCAAAATTAATTTACAAGCAAAACATAACGTAACCAGTCTCATCTACCAGTCACATACAAGGGAAGAGGAAAGAGATCTTAATGGAAGGGCTGAAATTTTACAATAGCCTTACATTTTGAAAAACATTGGGAGAACTGTCAATTATGTTAAGGATACTGTATTAAATTGTTTACACAATCAAAAAAATTCTTATAATTTAACAAAAATTCTTATTTATAAAAGAAGAATAGAAAAAAATTTTTTAAAGCAAAACATAATTTAACAAAAATTCTTATTTATAAAAGAAGAACAGAAAATATTTTTTTAAAGCAAAACATAGTTTAACAAAACAAATTTGTTTTATTTATAATTGCTATATACAATCCTCAGAATTAGTTTCAGCATTTGGCCATGCCAACCTAAAAGTGTGTGAGGTTGGGAAAAAATTGCTGACCTTGTTTCTATGTTTTATGGTAAAACCTTTGTGTCAAACTTTTTTTGCTGACATGATGCCTATCTCTAACAGTTTAAGGTTAGTAATTTATTGCCAGGTGTATGTGATGACTATGCCCCTTTTAAATTTACATGTCATAATTGTGATAGACACTACAAATCAAATTACCTGTTGCTGTTGTTGATGCTGTTGTTACTGCTGTTGCTGCTGTTGTTGTTCAAGTTTCTCCAAACTGTTAATTAAAAAAATTTCAAATTATGGAAATTTACTAAACTTAAGCCATGTCTCAACAGTAACCATGTTTCTTAAACTGTTTCTTAAACTTTAGCCATTTTTCAAACCTAAAAAAGCAGAGCAACAGAATTGAGAAAAAAAAAATATAACAATAAAGAGGATAACATATCATATATCATAGTTAGTATGAATTTTTTTAATGGCGTAACTGGTAATGTTTGCCAATTTCAAAGAACACTTTCATAAAAAATTTTGAAAAGCAAAGCAAGGCAATAGATAAACATTAATTTATCAAAAGTTTCAAAATAAATATTATTGTATAAAAAACTCACAATAGCGCTAACTGAACATGAGTAATAAATACCCTCTTCCAGATTTATTCCATTTTTAGTTTTTTGCAAATAAATTGCATAGCAAAGAATGTCAAAAATTACATAGTGAGGAATGGGAAAAAATTGCATTTTTTTATTAAAATAAAAAAGAATTAAAGCAACAACTAATAACTAATAATGTGGTAGTAACGTGCTCAAATTGTTTCGTTGTGCCTTTGTTTGGCCTTGTTCATCCTTGTTCATCAATGTTCATGTTTTGGAGTTAAAGAGTTGAGAGTGGATTGTTACCAGAAATAAAAATATATTTCATGCTAACAAAATAAATAGTGCATAATAAAAAAAAATATATATATATACATATATATATATATTTGTATGAAATTAATAAAACTTTTAAAGTATTTACTCATGTTTTAAATTTTGTGTCAGGTCAGGTCATCTTGCTACTAGTAACATGTAACCCTGCACAAACTGTGTAATGTCGTGTTGCCTTGTAGGATACAATTTTTTAAGGCGAAGGCTAGGAGAAGATAACTCTGACTTAACACACCCCATGTCTTGGGGCTCTTGTTTCAGTAAAGGCTAGAGACAGAATCTCGATAAAAATACTCATCTTTGTAGAAGGCCTCCAAGGCAAAGACTTAAGGGCTAAACAGATTCTATCTGTTGACCCTAGTACAGTAAAAATAGTCAAATTTTAGTTATTGCAGTGGTTTTTTTTATTTGTTTTTAGTATGACTTTTATTACAGTGTGGTAAGAATGCTATATACTTATCATTCCTCAGTATTGATACCACTCCGAATAATTTATTATTGCCTCAGTTAAAAATTCTATTAGTATTTAGTTTTTTATTATAAAAAAAAATTTATTGATGGTGGACACAAGTTTGGGTAAATAAACACTTATTTAATTTCTTTCGTGCCTTTTAGATTATTATTTTTTTGACCAAAGAGTGTTTTAAAATTTGAGTGTTTTGTTATATGAGCAAAGAGTTTTAGTCAGGGTTAGGATTTTGAGATATGAGCGAAAGTTTAACAGTATGTACAAACTATACATTTACTTCTTTGCCCATATGGAAGAATCTCATAGCTGCACTACTTTGGTCTGTGAGCTAATTTTTGTGTGAATTCTGCAGGATCATTTAGTATTTTGGTTTTAATAAAAGGTCCTAAAAATGGTTTTTGTTGATGACTTTTTTTTAATGCATTTGTTTTTGGTTTGTTAGGAGAAACTACCACAAGTGTTTCCAGAAATCCTGCTCCAACAGGTAATTTTAATGTTTATATTTATTTAAAATTATGTAGCCTTTACTACTTTACAAAATGATTACTAAAAACCAGGTTTCAGCGTGCTTTGTTTGCATAAAAGTACTTGAAAAGTACAGTAAAAATTGTCAAATTTTAGTTATTGCAGTGGTTTTTTTTATTTGTTTTTAGTATGACTTTTATTACAGTGTGGTAAGAATGCTATATATCAAGTTTATTATATTTTCAAGTTCCTTCACATAAAAGTGCACATTAGTAGTTTCTGTTAAATCTTAAAAATTTGATTTTTCTAATTTAATATCGATTTTTTATGTTAGCTTAGTGTACGCATTTTTACATGTTAGCTTAGTTTGGTTGCTTGTTTTATCATTCTTACAAATCATTAAAAATTTAGTTTAGTCTTATTAAAAGCTAAATGAGGCACTATTTTTAGGGAAATGATGGGGACACACTAATTTGTGTCATCATGAGTACAAAATAAATTTTCAAATGAATGTCTCTATGATGTCTTAGTAAACTTGCTCAACTTGTTTAACTGTGTAGTGGTTTTTAAGTTACTTGAGTTTTTGCTATATTATTTTCGAGCTATTGCTTAGTAGATGTAAAAGGCTAGTTTCACATCACCAAAATTGGTCTCTTGATTGCTCTTCCGAGAGGTCTCTCTTGTGGTCTCACATCAAGACTTGATTTCTTTATGGAAATTTCTTTGAGCCCGCGAATTGCTTACTCTTTATGGAGAAAAATTTGACACCCCTAATTTATTACCCTAGTAGAAAAACTTTTCGATTCCCAATTAGAGAACAGCTTGAGCAGTAATATATTTTATTTATTTTTCAATTTTTTTTTTTGGTTTGCTCTGCTGGCCTGCATTCATTAGCCAGTAGTAAAAAAAAGTTTATTTCTTTGTTATCAAATTGTATAAATGTGCATTCATTTTTCTTATTAATTTTCGAAAACCAATTTATAACATCAGTGGTATTTTTCCACTGTTGCAAATTTAATTTTTTCCTGAATAATATTATTTATTTTGTCTAATTTAATTTTACTAATATGTCCTAGTTCACTTTTTGAAGGAACTAGTAGCCTACAGGGGAGTTTATTATGAAAATTGGGTTTATAATCTTTTAGCGTGATAAACGCTTGTGCTGGTGCAACTGACTCAATTCTAGCATCTAAGTTAGTCGTTTTAGCAATGTTTTTCTAAATTATTTGCATTTTCTAAATTTTTAGGGGCTTTTGCGTAATTATTAGAAATATTATCGCGCAATCATTTATGATGGTTATCTGGGGTAATTTGATATATGTTGTTTGTTTTATCAGCAAAAACTAAAATATTAGGGTTTGATTTTATTTTATTAATGTCTTTTCTAAGTTCTTTTTGGAAATCGTTATTAATATTACGAAATTTGATTGTTTTAATCAAGTGTAGTAAATCATTTTCAAAGTTTTCTAGGTTTGGAATTAATGGTGGGGCGTTTTTTGTTTTAAATCCAAAATTTTCTTTTTGGTTATTTTCAATTGAAGGGTTTTTTTCAGATTCTAAGAAAAAATGGGCTTTCCAACGAATTCTTTTAATAAAGTGTTCTATTTTTTCAATTAAGGAAATAGTATAACTTTTTTTGTCTGGGATTGGGGTATTTTTTAGGGAATAATTAAAATTATTAGTTTCCATGTTTATGTTATGTAAGATACAACCATTTAACTTATAAACAAGATATAGCCTTCAATTAAATGCATTTAACTCTGTAGCACATATAGTTATATAAAATAAAGACAGAGGTGTTTGAAAACATAAAACACTAATTTCCGTAAAATTGAAGTTCTTCATCATCCATCTAGCTTAATTCCTAAAAATGCCTTCAAGTCAAAATGCTACATCACTATCAGTTTTAAACTCAATTTTGTTATCAGAATCTTCCTTCCAATTGGATAAAAGTTAAATACGTCAATATATAGTTTATATTTTTTAACTTCAGGTTACGTGGTTGTTATATATGGTTGTTTGACCTAAAATAAAATCATAAATATTTAACAAACATTACGCTCTGCTTCTAAATTTGTATAATAAGCAAACTAAATTTTTTACATATTATTTTTATTCGTATATTAACTTTGTTTTTTTGTCTTTTTAAAACATCATAACACTTATCATTCCTCAGTATTGATACCACTCCGAATAATTTATTATTGCCTCAGTTAAAAATTCTATTAGTATTTAGTTTTTTATTATAAAAAAAAATTTATTGATGGTGGACACAAGTTTGGGTAAATAAACACTTATTTAATTTCTTTCGTGCCTTTTAGATTATTATTTTTTTGACCAAAGAGTGTTTTAAAATTTGAGTGTTTTGTTATATGAGCAAAGAGTTTTAGTCAGGGTTAGGATTTTGAGATATGAGCGAAAGTTTAACAGTATGTACAAACTATACATTTACTTCTTTGCCCATATGGAAGAATCTCATAGCTGCACTACTTTGGTCTGTGAGCTAATTTTTGTGTGAATTCTGCAGGATCATTTAGTATTTTGGTTTTAATAAAAGGTCCTAAAAATGGTTTTTGTTGATGACTTTTTTTTAATGCATTTGTTTTTGGTTTGTTAGGAGAAACTACCACAAGTGTTTCCAGAAATCCTGCTCCAACAGGTAATTTTAATGTTTATATTTATTTAAAATTATGTAGCCTTTACTACTTTACAAAATGATTACTAAAAACCAGGTTTCAGCGTGCTTTGTTTGCATAAAAGTACTTGAAAAGTACAGTAAAAATTGTCAAATTTTAGTTATTGCAGTGGTTTTTTTTATTTGTTTTTAGTATGACTTTTATTACAGTGTGGTAAGAATGCTATATATCAAGTTTATTATATTTTCAAGTTCCTTCACATAAAAGTGCACATTAGTAGTTTCTGTTAAATCTTAAAAATTTGATTTTTCTAATTTAATATCGATTTTTTATGTTAGCTTAGTGTACGCATTTTTACATGTTAGCTTAGTTTGGTTGCTTGTTTTATCATTCTTACAAATCATTAAAAATTTAGTTTAGTCTTATTAAAAGCTAAATGAGGCACTATTTTTAGGGAAATGATGGGGACACACTAATTTGTGTCATCATGAGTACAAAATAAATGATGTCTTAGTAAACTTGCTCAACTTGTTTAACTGTGTAGTGGTTTTTAAGTTACTTGAGTTTTTGCTATATTATTTTCGAGCTATTGCTTAGTAGATGTAAAAGGCTAGTTTCACATCACCAAAATTGGTCTCTTGATTGCTCTTCCGAGAGGTCTCTCTTGTGGTCTCACATCAAGACTTGATTTCTTTATGGAAATTTTTTTGAATCAAGATCAGCTGCTTGTTCTAAGCGATCAAGAACAGAAGTCTTTTTGTCAAGACAGGAGTATAAAGTTAAGTCATCAGCAAAAAGAGCTAATTAGATGGAAGGTTGTCAGGAAGATCGTAATGTAGATAAGAAACATAACAGGGCCCAGCTCAGAACCTTGAGGTACCCCGGACGTTACTGGAAATAAAGAATAGTTATAGCCTTTCAGGATGACGTTAATTAGAAAGGTTAGAAAGAAATGTTTTGATAATCTTAAAAACTTTCCCAGACTCACCGTATGAAGGAGGCTTTTAGAGAAGACCACTATGCCAAACTTTGTCGATAGCTTTAGATATGTCTTGAGCAATAGCTGTAGTCTTACCGCCTCCATCTAATGCTCAATTAAATCTTTTAGCTACAGCAGTTTGCAAGTCAGCTATTGAGCAAGAGTATTGAAAACTGTATTGATTGTCTGACAGTAGTTCATTTGACTCAAGATCTGATGTGTTGATCAAAGACTCAAAGACCTTACTAATAACAGACAAAAGACTGATTGGACAATAGTTGGAGGGATCAGAATGTTCTTCAGAGTTTTTTAAATTGGAACAACAGATGCCATCTTCCAGCAAGCAGGAAATCAAAACTCTGTCAAGGACTTTTTAAATAGTTTTGAGAGAATTGAAGTAAGTTCCTGAGAACAATTCTTTAAGTCTATGACAGGAAAGTTGTCTTGACCACAAGCTGTAGAAGAGTTTCATTGAGATGTGACTTTAGCAACAGAATCCGGAGTGATTCGAATGTCTAACAATGGGTCAACTTGTTTAGCTGGAATGGTAGGAAGAGAATGGCCATAAGATTAAAGAGTGGAATTAGAAAGAAAATTTCTTTGAAAGTAGTTCTGCCTTATTCTTTGAAGAGGCAATAAGATCAGTCCCATGATTGCGAGATGGAATGTTAGACCTACCCTTGTTAATAATGCTGTTGAAGGTTTTCCAAAAGTCTTTAGAGCCTAACTTCTGTGATAAGATGTGAGATTTAGTGAACTGAGAATAATAGAGTTTAGCATCAGAGAGCACCTTTTTACATTGATTTCTTGCAATAATAAATAGCTGTTTGTTCTCAAGAGAGTTGTTCTTTTGAAAAAGATGAAAAAAATGATTACAATTAGATATAGCAGCTGCAAAAGAAGGTGAAAACCATGGAGTAGAATGAGGCTTTACTTGAAACTGACAAGAAGGAATAAAAGCTTCCATTCCTGCGTGAATCCAGGAGGTTATGTAGGAGGTGCATTTATCAGCTTAGAGTGAAAAAACATCAGCCCATGGACCATCACGAAGAAAATCACGAAAGGAATTCCAGTCAGCTTTAGGGTAGTAGTAGTTGGTGCGATGATAAGGTGAGCCTGAAAATTTAGCATGAGAGGAAAGATTTATAGAGATCATTGCATGTTCAGAACCACCTAAGGAAGAAACTGAACATAAGCTTAGGTCAGAGACAAGACATAATTCAAGGAGTGAAGGTAAATGATTAGGGTTGTCAAGAAAACGTGTCACAAAGTTAACTATTTGAGTAAGAGTTTGAGAAATACAGAAATTGTAGGCTTTAGTGCCATCAGGATCAGTAGTGTTAGAGCTAAGCCATTCAGAGTGATTGGCATAAAAGTCACCAATAACAA
Source organism: Hydra vulgaris (assembly GCF_022113875.1). Classification (NCBI taxonomy): domain Eukaryota; kingdom Metazoa; phylum Cnidaria; class Hydrozoa; order Anthoathecata; family Hydridae; genus Hydra; species Hydra vulgaris. The sequence continues at coordinate 914,774 of NC_061165.1, read as the reverse complement.
CAACATTAGCAGAGGGGGAAAGAGAGAGGGCATGGTCAATTTGATTAGAGATAACATCAAAGGAGTGCAGTCATGGGAAGAAGGAGAGCGATAAAGAACAAAGAGAAAAGCGATAGAGTGAAGAGTGCTTGGCGAAAGCAAATAAAAGAATGGTTAAAGGATTAGTACCTGATTTCACGACAAATAGGGGAATTAATGTGTATGTATACCCCCAAACCTAGCATGTGACTGTTGGAGTCTTTACAAGTCAAAGGATAGTACCCTTCAAAACTGACATCTGTAGAAGGAATTGCAGAATTTAGATTTGTCTCACTATGAGCAAGCAAGTCTGGTGAATTTTGCAGGAGATTAGATTGAACTGATAGAAAGTTGCTTCACAGACCACGATTATTTATAAAAGATATATTAAAATAGTTAGGTGGTGGAGATGGTTTTTTATGTTTAAAGTTTTGGCATGATTTAGGTTTATTAAACTTGATTCATTTATAGATAGAGAACACCCTCCTTAGCAATTAGCAATGCAGTTGTCACAGTCATGTTAATTAACCCTAAGTCATGGCGTACGGCTCTCTATGTGGCTTTGACAATGCACACCAAAAGCATTAACAGAGACACCATCCATGCACAACATGGCGCTGTTAATACTCTGATTTTTTGCAGCTGTTGATGGAATCAGCCTCTCTGAGAACTACCACAAAGTTCAGGAAACCTTACTACCAGCCAGCGTCAGAACACTTAAACTGAGTTTTAGAGCTGTACCCTCTTAAGCAGATAACAGGAAGAGTTGCATAGCCATTATCAAGGAGGCATAAGAAAAGATCCATGAGTAGAGTCAAGAAGAACAGCATTCTTCATCCTAGGAAGGAAACAATGTAACACAGGTTATATCTACGCCAGCTTAATAGATGAAGAAGAGGTTCGAGGCTGGTTAGCAGAATTTTTCTGATTACACCTAAAGTCTTTTACCTAGGAGGCCTTCTACAAGGCAGTAGCTGGATGCAGTTAACATCTGCCCAAGTTGACTATTTTTTTCCAGTCACCACCTCTAGCTTTTACTCAACCATGAACCCTAAGGCAGGGGAATTTTTAGTCAGAGTTTATTTGTCTTAGCCTTTGTCTAAGTAGAGCACACTCTGCAAGGCACCACAGCTTGTGGCAGGTGGTACTGGGTTTTATGATACCAGTAGCAAGCTGATCTTGATGATCCTGACCTGACCTGGAATAGTTAAAAGGAGTTACTTCCCGCAAACAGTACTTTAAAAACACCAGGCATGACATTTTGGAAGTGCAATAGGAAAGACACTGCATCTTACGAAATACAGGAGTCTAAGGTGAGCGTAGGTTTTATAGATGGAGTAAGTAGTTTGTTACTGAGCTCACGCTGCATCAAAGAACACAAACATACATAAAAAACATAAAGTAACTTATGGGTGAGCAAACACCGCTGCAGGGGTCAGACAGAACGCAAACATACATATATAAAGTAGATTACAGGTGAGTTAATACAGTAACTAAGGCACCTCCAGCTGTATAAAAAACAAGCTGACAATAAAAGAAATAATAATATAGGCATGACTGATATAAGATAGTAATGATGATAGGAAGCACAATTCTTCGAGCCTTTGCTAAGAAAGTAGTTCAGGGAACAGGTTGCACTGGGTTACATGTTACCAGTAGCAGGATGATCATGAAGACATTACTCCTGACCTGACAGTAAATGTTCATTTGTATTTGTGTTGTGCTCAACTTTTTATGGATGAGGTTAGCTTTAACATAGAGAGAACTAACTTGTTTACTTGTATGCAGTATGACAAAGGATATCTTTGTCATCCTGATGACAAAGGATATCTTTGTCATCCTGCATATTGTTTGTGATCAAATGACCCAGACGTAGTATATGTTAGAATCATGTAAGGTAATGTGAAACAAGGACTATTTGCAAGGGGTTCATAACTTTTAAAAAGCATTATTTGAGACTTAATATTGTTATAACCTATATCATGTTTCACAGAATACTCACAGCATAGGTCAAGTAAGATCTGGAGACCTTTAGCAGATGGTGCACACAGGAAAATAATGGGGAAGAACCCAAACAGCAGCCTATAGAAGTTTTATTGAGTAGAACACAAGGATCATTAATATAACTATTAAATAGTAGAGGAGACAGTACATCACCTTGTAGCACTCCATTATTGGTGGTAAATGTTTTGGATAATATGCCATCCCATAAAATCTGAGCTGTTTGACCAGTATACCAAACAATGAGTAAGCATAAAGTAACACCAGAGATAATTTTGGAGAGTTGTATAAAAAGTGTGTCAAAGCAAACTCTATCAAAAGTTTTACTAATGTCAATGAATGCAACATGCATATTTGAGTCATGTGACAAGTAAAAATTTAAAATATCTTTTAAAATAAAAACAGGCATAAAAGTGGTTTTTCTTAAATCCAATTTGATTGGGAGTCCCATTGAAACTTTAATTAACATGTGAGACAAAAATATGTTCCAAAATTTTGGAGAAAATTGTAACCAAAGTGATTTGACAATAACTAGCAAAGATGTTATCATCATATTGCTTTGGTTAGAGACCATTCTTATCTTTAACCACAGGAGAAATAACAGTGTGAAGCACCAATAGGCATGTTTCCATTGCAAAGCATGGAGGGAAAGCACAATGATAATATATTACAGTAATTTGTGCTAGCATAGAGATAATGCTCTAACTGAAGTCCAATATGGTCAGCTGCTTTTCTACAGGTCATATGATTTATGATAGATCGCACTTCATCAGAGGTGACAAGATGGGGATCATCCTTAAGAAGATTACAGTATTTTAAAATAAAGGTGTCATTTATGTTGCCTTAACTAAGTTAAACAGAGTACAATAGTTATTATACCACATTTGACATACATTATCAGGACCTGAAGCAGAGCCAAAAGAAGATGGAAGGCTACATTTATCACTGCGATTACAAGTCATGGTAGACCAGAAACTAGTATAGTTCTTATTTGCTAAACTGTTTGCCAGCTCTTCTTCTTTTATAGTATTTTCTTTTTTTTTACAGAGAAGAATGGCATATTTATATAAAGCTCTAGCATTTTTAAAAGGATTGAAGAATTGACCAAATCTTTATTTGTTATAGCTATGCCGTAGACAGAATACATCTCTAGCAGCCTTATGAGCATCTTTTACATAATCCGTCCAACCTGGCATAGGTTATTTTTTATTGAAACTTGATTTAGAATGGTTAAGACACAGAAATGAAGATTGAGTAAGACATTCATTCAGTATATTGTACAGGTAGTTATCTGCTTAATGTACTCATGTGAGTAACAATGAACATTACTGCAGTTAATTACTTCAAACTGATCCATATTATTTAAAGACACCAAGTTAGACACAGTAGAAATATACTCTTTTATCATAATGGTTGACAAGGAATTAAAATTTATTTTATGAGATCTTGTCGAAGTAAGGTGAGCAGTTGAGAAGGAAGAGACATTAATTTTAAACAAGATATGAAATGCCAGGGGAAATTGATCAGATGAACTGGTGGACTGAGTTATATTGAAGTTAACATACTTTGAGAGACAAGGCAGTGATCAATCCCAGAAGAGGTGCCCCATGCTTCACTAGCAAAGGTAAAAGGATCATGTGGTAGACATAAATCAGCTGAGACAAAATCAGAATTGTGGATCACAATTAAAGTCACCCCAGCAATAACAAATTTACCATTTAAATCTGAGATAAGAGCTGAATGACTACCAAGGCATTCGAGATACTTATTAACATTCTCATATGAATCACAAGGCATGTAGACATTGATAATTGTGAACTTATCAGAAAGTCATTAATAAACTGGATAGCAACAGACCATGAATTATCAGTAGTAATTACTCGAGACCTGTAGGAGAGAGAATCTTCTGTCTTCTGCAGGTCTCCCACAAACAAAAGGTCTGCCACAAACAAAACCTGCTGAAGAAACAGTTGGAGACACTCCAAAGCCAAAAAAATCAGTTACAATGTTGTTCAAGAAACTAAGTTCAGTGTTAAGTAGCCAAATTTCTTAGAGACAAATGATATCATATGTGGCAGACAAGAGTAATATTTCATGTGTGGAACTTTGTACACTACAACAATTAAAGCAACAAATTCTAAATGTCATTCTCAAAGAAAAGACGCAGGAGCACATTATCTGGCCATTTGCTACTGTTGTAGAGCCTGGCAGCATCTCCAGTAGAGACAGATTCTTTGAAAGAAGAGTGATATTTACTTGTAAAGATTTTTAAGCAAGTGGCTTAAGTATTAAATTTTGTGTTGACAAATTCTGCTAATTCTTCAGCAGAAGCAGTTGACAATAAACGAGAAAGAATAAAGTGGTTTTAACGAGACAAATTATTTGGAATTTTTCCAGAACCAATAAGCACTTTTTGCTTTTGCTTTTTCTTCAGATAAGTGACAGTGTGGAAATCAGTAGGGTCTGATACTGGTTAAGAGGTCTCATTAGAAAGAGAATTACCAGGTAGGCAAAAACCATTGTCGTAATCATTAGCGTGATCAACAAATAAGTGAGCATTAGTAATAGAATCCTTTGATACTGAATTTAATACACTTTTGTGAGTTTAAATAGTTAATGAGCTAACTTGAGTTTGAGGGCAAGGATCAGGGAGGATTGATTTAGGAGTCGTAACACTAGCAGTCAGAAGGAATGGCCAGTCATCAACAGAAAGCTGGGTCTTGTTATAAATAAGATTTTGGGTCTATTTGTGCTTTTTGTTAATAGATTTAGAAGGTTTTTCAAAATCCATGAACAAATTATGCAACTTTTCACTAATTGAGTCCATGAATAGATTCAAAGAAGATTTTAGCTCAATAGCCATATTATTAAATAGCTCAGTCAGGAAGGAAGCATGGGTATCACATTCAACAGAGTGAGAACTATTGGGATTTAAGTTGCTATTTTCTATTGTTGGATTGCTTGTAGTATAAAAATTGTGAATATCAACCTGCATGCAGTGTATTTGCTGTGATTTAGTTGAGAAACCCATGTAATCAGTGCCCACAAAAGGAAGGGGAGACAATTCTTTTGCATAGAATTCAGGACATTTTATATTGGTAGCATTGATGGGAGAATTAATGTCAAGCATCAGTCTACAGATTTCCTGGACATTTTTTATTTTTTTATCTAGACCTTTATGTTTTGGCAAGCGCTTGGATTCAGTAATTTCTTTAATCAATTTCTATTCTTTAAGACAAAAGGATAGAAAGTGCTATGTCCAATTCCTTCGTCAGTAAAGAAGCAAGGAACAATCTTAACCATTACTTCAAAAGGCAAAAGATTAACTTTATTGAAAGTTATAATAAGTTATAAAACTATTTAACATTTTAAAGTTTTATAATTTATTAGATAATTTATTTCATTATATAATAAAAATGCTGAAATTAGCTAAAATGTTTTTTAAAAATAGTATTTTAAAATAAAAATTAATTACGAAAATATGATCGTACAAAGTTCAAAGGTAAAATGTATCATAGTGACATCACAAAGATTAGAGAGTAAAGATTATAGGAGAAAATCCCCCCGAAAAAAGTCCCCCTGCAAAATGCAAACAATCCAATATTAAAAGATGTAATGGACAAGGAAAACACACATATACCCTTATTGTTGGTATTTATCAAAGAATTCCTGTACCACTAGAAGAAACATCAATTTCACAAGGATTGCTATCCACAATGAGAATAGCATATGCTTGTTAAATAAAATTAGTTAGATTTAAATAAAAACTAATACTAAAATAAAACATTTACGTTTAAAAAAAAAATTTTTTTTTTAAAGATTTTTTCTAGTAATATTGTTAAAAAGAACTTTTAGCTTCTTAACTTTATTCTATTTGATGGTAAAATTACGACGTAAAAAATAATGTTTAAATAGTTATTTTTTCACTTCATATTGAAAGTAAATGTATTTTAAAAAGTTTAATAAAACTTTTTTAAATACATTTACAGTCAATAAAAAGTTTATTAAATTTTAAAATTTAGGTATTTTTTGTTTGATTTATCAACTAGTTTTTATTTGACCAGGTTTTGGGATTTTTTTAATATTTTTAATTCTGATTTGAAAGCCAATATTTTTTTAAATTTTTGTCATATCTTTTCTATTTTTATCAAGATGTGGAAAAAAAAAGACTAAAAAGTTAAAAATTTCAACATTCTCATTCTAAATTAGAACACCATTGATTTTTTTTGTGTGCGTTTATACATACACACAACTAACAGGTACACATCTATGCATACACATACATATATACATATATATACACATACTTTAGTTCTCGAACTTCTGTTCTTAGCTGTGATATGATTTCTTCTTGTTCATTAATGTAAGATCTCTACAGATAAATAAAACATAAATTAATTGAAAATAAATGAAACAAACAAATTCAGTTTTTCCTAGTTTTTTAAAAAAACATACTTACAAACAAAACTTCTTTTTCAGATTTACATTTAACTCCATTTTTTAAAAAACAATAATAAATTTAATACCAATTACATTAAATATTAAAATCATATTTAATGTAATTGGTATTACATTTTAAAATTCTTTAAAAGTCATAAAATAATTCGATTAAGATGCGCTAAAGTGTTTTTAATATTGAAATGCAAAATCTATGTTTTCTTTATTTTCGTATTATAAACATGCTCAAACATACTTAGTAAATAAATCTTTGAAGTCGTTGAAGTTAATATAATATATTGGATTAATAAATTAATTTAGTAAATATTTTATATAGCTGAACTAAGTTTGATATAAATTTTTATTTCCAGTTTATAAAAGTACATTTTGATTATTTGACTAAAATTTTTGAAAATAATATAAAGTTTCCAAAATAATGAAATTAATTATCATTATTTATTCTATAATAGTAAATTGAAATTATTACAAAAATTATTTTTTATTATATTTTCTATATTTAGAAATTTTTTTCATTGTTCATATATATATATATATGAACAATGAAAAAAAAAAAGAAAAAATATGTATATATAAAATCAAAAATTTATATAAAATACTTAACAAAAGTTGGACAAATATTACAGGGTAGTCCTGTTGGTTTTCTTTCTATAGGAGGGGGCTACAGGACTAGCACCAGGCTCTTAAAAATTTTTTGTTCCTAACCTAAAATGAAGAATATTTTTTAAACAAGTTTTTTTTTTTAAGGGTAATTCCATATCAAATCAGCAGAAAAAACAAAAAATGTCACCCCATTTTTTGAACTTTACTAATTTTTTTTATGTTATAGGGTTTATAAAAATTAGGAAAATCTGAAATTTGGAACCTCCAACTCCTTACAGTTCTTGACATATTTAGGATTCAGTTTTCTTATTTATGCTGACTCAGCATTTTTTGCAAAATACTTTTTTTGTTGTTTAAGAGTGATATCTTATGAACCAAGTGAGGTATCATCCTGAAACTTTGTACATAGACAATCTTTCACATGATGGATACAAAGATACAAATTAACTTATGATAAAAATAGCTATATCTTAGTTTTACATTGTAAAAAGTTATTGTTAAAGTCTTTTTTAGGGCGATAATAAATTTATACTTTATTTCTATATTTTTTTGTACCTGGGGAAGGCTCATTGTCTAAAAGGGAGGGGGCAATTAAGCATTTAACCAACTCCTCTTCCCTTTTCTTTCCTTCATTTTTTTTGTTTTTGTTAAAAACATATAGATAAGTGACCAGTTCTTTTTTATAGTTTTTAAACATATAGATAAGTGACCAGTCTTTTTGTTTTTAGCAAAAGCATAGAAAAAAAAAAAGAAAAGTGGTTAGTAAAATGCTTAGTTGCCCCCTCTTCCCATTTGACCATTAGCCATCCCTAGGTGCAAAAAAAAAGTTTTCTTATATTTAGTGTCAAGAAAAAAATTGACTTATGATGAATTGATTTCAAAATGCTGTGGTAAAATAAGCTATAAGATTGGAAGTGATTGGTTGCTATGGGGAAGACATTTAGGCTTAAGTGATTCAGATCTTGATAACATTGGCTCTGATTATAGAAAATGTTATGAGAAAGCTGATTATGTTTTGATAAAGTGGAAGCAAAAAAACGGCAACTTATCATGGGAGCAATTAAAAAAAGAGTTGATAGCTTTTAAGCGTTATGATATAGTAGTTAAAATAGAGAAGAAATTTGGAGGTAAGATTAACTAAACATTAAGATTAACTAAACAGTGAGATTAACTAAACAATGAGATTAACTAAACAGTAAGATTAACTGAACAATGAGATTAACTAAACAGTAAGTTTAACTAAACAATAAGATTAACTAAACAGTAAGATTAACTAAACAGTGAGATTAACTAAACAGTAAGTTTAACTAAACAGTAAGATTAACTAAACAGTAAGATTAACTGAACAATGAGATTAACTAAACAGTAAGATTAACTAAACAGTGAGATTAACTAAACAATGAGATTAACTAAACAGTAAGATTAACTAAACAATAAGATTAACTAAACAGTGAGATTAACTAAACAGTAAGATTAACTAAACAAAAAGATTAACTAAACAGTAAGATTAAATAAACCGTAAGATTAACTAAACAATAAGATTAACTAAACAGTAAGATTAACTAAACAATGAGATGAACTAAACAGTAAGATTAACTAAACAATAAGATTAACTAAACAGTAAGATTTACTAAATAATAAGATTAACTAAATACTAAGATTAACTAAACAGTAAGATTAACTAAACAATGAGATGAACTAAACAGTAAGATTAACTAAACAGTAAGATTAACTAAATAATAAGATGAACTAAACAATAAGATTAACTAAACAGTAAAATTAACTAAACAGTAAGATTAACTAAACAGTGAGATTAACTAAACAGTAAGATTAACTAAACAGTAAGATTAACTAAACAGTAAGATTAACTAAACAAAAAGATTAACTAAATACTAAGATTAACTAAACAGTAAGATTAACTAAACAGTAAGATTAACTAAATACTAAGATTAACTAAACAGTAAGATTAACTAAACAGTAAGATTAACTAAACAGTAAGATTAACTAAATAGTAAGATAAACTTAACAGTAAGATTAACTAAACAGTAAGATTAACTAAACAAAAAGATTAACTAAATACTAAGATTAACTAAACAGTAAGATTAACTAAACAGTAAGATTAACTAAATAGTAAGATAAACTTAACAGCAAGATTAACTGAACAGTAAGATTAACTAAACAAAAAGATTAACTAAATACTAAGATTAACTAAACAGTAAGATTAACTAAACAGTAAGACTTAGTAAACAGTAAGTTTAACTAAACAATAAGATTAACTAAACAGTAAGATTAACAAAACAATAAGATTAACTAAACAATAAGATTAACTAAACAGTAAGATTAACTAAACAGTAAGACTTAGTAAACAGTAAGTTTAACTAAACAATAAGATTAACTAAACAATGAGATTAACTAAACAGTAATAATAGTTTTTATTTTGTTTTTTTTCTTACTGGAATTTGTTTCTCAAGTTTCTTTAAATGTTTTTATTTTGTTGAGTTTTTTAATTTTTAAATAAATTTAAAAAATTTTTTAATTTTAGATTACTTATCAGATTCAGAAAAAATACGGTAATTAAATATCTTTATTATTTATTTTATGTTAATATATGTTTTTATATATTTAGTATATAAAAGGTTAGTCAGCAGGCTATTTTATTATGATGTCAGAGCACTAACCTAAGTGCGCTAAGTTTTTTTAGCTAAGTGCACAGTAAATTTTATATATATATATATATATATATATATATATATATATATATATATATATATATATATATATATATATATTTATATACACATACACACACACACATCAATTTCCATAATATTTGCGTTTATTTGAGACCCAGTTTGATATACTTTTTAATTAAAAAATTCATTTTAAATACAATAAGCAAAAGGTTTAAGGGATCTCCAAGTGCCAAACAAGTCGTGTTCATATTGAAGAAAATTTAAATAACTTACTTTTGACTATATTTTTTTGATTAAAAATAAAAAATATATTAAAACTGTTTCGGTCGAAGTTGTTTGTTTTAATTTGGTTCTCTGAGTTTTCATAATATATGCCACATACAACACACTTGATAACTTTTTTCATGTGTGTGTAATTCTAATGAGTTTCAGTGTATGACATTTTTGGATTTAAAAATAAACCAAATGTATTGGAACACTTTTAATTGTATTATATTTTGGGTGATTTAGTAAAAAATTGGGGTCACTAAAAATCTTCACTTCAACTATTTTTTTTCTTTTTTTTTATTTGCATTCACTCCCAACAAGGCTGCAAGCAAACACTATTAAGTTGGGAGTTATTAGGAATAAAAGAATAGAGTTATTGAGCAAGGAAACGGTTGACAGAAGAGTTGAAATGTTGTAAATTGTATGAGTCAGTAAAACATGAAGATGGGAGAGAGTTCCAAATGATTGAAGAGTGGGTGAAAAAACTAGACGAGCAAAAGTTTTTAAAGCATGCAGGAACAAATACAGTAAGCGAATGAGACTTAGCTGAATGACAAGTCAAACGAGAATGAGTTTTAGTTGATGGAACTAGAGATGATAACTCCTTTGAGCAGTGACCATAATAGTATTTGTAGAAAAGAGAAAGAGATGCAACTTCATGGCGGTGGGAAAGAGGCTCAAGCTTAACAGATAGACCGAGTCCAACTACGTTTACAATTTGACCTTGTCTAGAGGAGAAAGAGCATCATTAAAAGAACCAGCCCAGATATGAAAACAGTATTCCATATTGGGACAAATAAGAGATTTGTAGAGGTCGAGAAAAGAATCAGGAGTAAGAAAATGGCGAGCACGGTAAAGAATTAGCAACCTTAGCGGAAGCTAGTTTAGCAATTGATTGTATGTATGGTTTCTATGGGTTGTCAGGAAAACAAGTCATAAAGTTAACTATTTGAGTAAGAGTTTGAGAAACGCAGAAGTTATAGGCTTTAGTGCCAGCAGGATCAGTGGTGTTAGAGCCAAGCCATTCAGAGTGATAGGCATTAAAGTCACCAATAACAATATTGGCAGAGGGGGAAGGAGAGAGGGCATGGTCAATTTGATCAGAGATAACATCTAAAAGAGTGCAGTCATGGGAAGAAGGAGAGCGATAAAGAACAAAGAAAAAGGTGATAGAGTGAAGAGGTGCTAGGTGGAAGCACATAAAAGAATGGTCAAAGAATTTGTACCTGATTTCACCACAAATAAGGGAATTAATGCGTATGTATACCCCCAAGCCTAGCATGTAACTATTGGAGTCTTTGTGAACCAAATGATAGTACTCATCAACATTGACATCTGAAGAAGAAATTGCAGAATTTAGACTCATTCGTAGATAGAGCACAGCCTCCTAAGTAATGAGCTATGTCGTTGTCACAGTCCTTTTAATTAACCCTAAGTCATGACATAGGGCTCCTTATGTGATCTCAATAATGCACACCAAAAGCATTAACAGGGATACCATCTATGGGCAACATGGCACTGTTAATACTCTGATATTTTGCAGCTGTTTATAGAATTAGCCTCTCTGAGAGCTACCACAGAGTTCGAGAAGCCTTACTACCAGCCAGTGTCAGGACCATTAAACTTAGTTTTAGAGCTGTACCCTCATAAGGAGATAACAGGAAGAGTTACATAGCCACTATCAAGGATTCAAAAGCAAAAGTCTATGAGTAGATTCAAGAAGATCGAGCATTCATTATCCTAGGCAGGAAACAATGTAACATAGGTTTACATCTATGCCAGCCTAATAGATGAAGAAAGGCTTTGAGGCTGGTTAGCAGAAATTTTCTGTCAACACCGCGCCAGATGTTTAGACAGAACACAAACATACATATGAAGTAGATTACAGATGAGCTAATACAGTAACTAAGGCGCCTCCAACCACTACACCAATACTGGGTTCTGTAAATGATTGTACTGAAAATCTAAATAGGCTGTTTAGACTTTGAATACGAAGAAAAATATTTCTGAAACTGTCAAAGCTTGAATTGTTATTTCTCATCTCAATCATGCTGTTTTAAAGCTTATGTATTATCAATAGGCAGTAAATTTGGTGTTTTTTACATACCAAAAAATACTTGTGTTGACACACAAAGGTCACTGAATATTGGCTGAGTGTTAGTTAACTAGTTTTGTGTATTTTTATATAAAAATTGTATTAAATTACATTAACCTTTAAAAAATAGTTTAGTTTCTAAACTGTTGTATTTGGAAGTCTGAAATTGCAAATTTAATCTATTCAGATAATTCAAAATATTTATGTTTAAAATAATGATACAAAAAAAAAAAAAAATCAAATGTATATAATAAAATATATTTTAGGCATTATCGAATCAAACAATCTGGAAAATGCTGAAAAAGATTATTATGATAGCCTATAAAAAAATTTGCATTTTGAATTAAAAATTAAATGTGATTTTAAAACGCATTTTGCATTGAAAAGAAAATGCTCAAACTCACTATAATCAAAAACTCACTATAACTATAATAAAAAAAAGATACATTAAGTTTTTAAATTAAAAGAAACTGAAGTTTTTAAATTTTTAAATAAAAAAAAACCTGCTTCAAAAAGCCATTATGATTGTGTGTTTAGATTACATCTCTAATGTCACACTGAAATAGCCTGCTGCCAGGCGCTAAACTACATACATGGAATATTTTATAACCTGCTGCCGCAAAGGAGTGCAGCTATATTAACTGAGCATTTATTATGAGGCAGTAATCCTAAAGAGACTAGGAAAGCTCTCTCCGCCTCCATCTAATGCGCAATAAAATCTTTCAGTCATAGCAGTTTACAAGTCAGCCATAGAGCAAGAGGATTAAAAAATGTATTGATTCTTTGACAGTAAGTTATTTGACTCAAGATGGGATGTTGGAAATTTATTGATAAAAGATTTAAAGATCTTGCTAATAATAGACAGAAAACTGATTGAATGATAACTGGAGGGGTCTGAATATTCTCCAGATTTTTTTGAAATTATAACCACAGATGCCATTTTCCAGCAAGCAGGAAAACAAGAACCAGTCAAGCACTAATTAAATAGTTAAGGGAGATTTGAAAGTTTTTGATTTGAGAGCAATTTTGTAAGACTATGACAGGAATGTTGTCAGCACAACAAAACGTAGAAGAATTTAATTGAGATATGACTTTAGCAATGGAAGCTGGAGTGATTTGAATGTCTAACAATGGGTCAACCTGTTTAATCAGAATGGAAGGAAGAAAATGGCTATAAGATTCAAGATTCAAATTAGAAGAAAATATTCTTGGTAAATAATTCAGCCTAATCCTTTGTGCATAAGAAAGCTGCACAAGAAGGTGAAAACTAAGTCTAAGGGCAAAAAATTAGTCTAACAAACAGTTTGGTCAATTTTGCAAAAGGTAAAATTTGCAGATTGTTTGTTAAAGATATATTAAAACAGTTGTTTATCAGAACTTGACTCATTCATAGAGCACGGCATCATAAGAAATGAGCTATGCAAATGTCTCAATCCTGCTAATTAACCCAAAGTTCTATCGTAGGGCTTCTTATGTAGTATCTACAATGCGCACCAAAAGCATTAACAGAGACACCATCCATGTGCAACATTGCACTGTTAATACTCTGACATTTTACAACTGTTAATGAAATCAGCCTCTCTGAAAGCTACCAAAGTATTTGAGAAATCTTACTACCAGCAGGCCTCAAAATCTTTGACTAGAGCCAAATAGATCTAGCATGCATCATCCTATGCAGGAAACAATGTAACGCAGGTTTACATTTACACCAGCAATAGATGAAGATGGGGTCTGAGGCTGGTTAGCAGAATTATTCTGCTTACCCCTTAAGTCTTTGTCTTTGAGGTTTTCTACAAGACAGTAGCTGGATGCAATTATTATCTACCCAAGATGTATAATTTTATCGAGATACCATTTCTTGCATTTACTCAGCCATGAGCCCTAAAGCAGGGGATTTTAAAGTCAGAATTTGTTTTTCCTAGCCTCTGCCTGTAAAAGCAAATCCTACAAGGCAGCGGAGCATGGGGCAGGTTGTACTGGGTTACATGATATCAGTAGCATGGTGATCGTGATGATCCTGAACCTGACCTGACCTGTAGTAGTTAAAAGGAATTACTACCTATAAACATTACTTTAAAATTTTAAGCAAGATATATTAGAAATGCATTAGGAAAAACAAACATTTAACAAAATACAAAAGTTGCTTTAGGTACCTTAATGTTCATCACACTGAATGGCTTGGCTCTGATGTCAATGACTCTGCAGGCATTAAGGCCCACGATTTTTGCTTTTCTTAATCTTTAACACAAATAGTCAACTTTCCATTTCGCTCTCCAGACAATCTGAATTATTTACCTTCTCTACTTGATTTACGGCTTGTTTCCAATCCTAGTCAGTGCTCAGTTTCTTTACATTCACCTTTAAATGCTTCTGATCATGGTTTGGTCTCTCTAAAACTGTTATCTCCTTCATCATTAGGATCCCCCTATCACTGTACCTTTTACAACTGTCTCAGAGCTGATTAGGACTTTTTCTGTGATTTTTTATGTGATGGCCCTTGGGTAGAAATTTTTTGTCTTCCTTTTGATAAATGTTCCTTTTATGTAACTTCTTGGATTCCGACTTGCATGGAATCTTTTTTCTCTCTCAACGATTCCAAGTCAAATCTCACTCTTCTCCATGTTTTTCCTCTTATTGTACTGCTGCAATTTCCAATCGTAACCATTACTTCCATACTCATCATTAAACAAATCCACAGCAAAGTTTTAAATGTTCTAAATAGCAACTTATGGGTGAGGCAACACCACGCCAGAGATTTAGGCAGAACACAAACATACATATAAAGTAAATAACAGGTGAGATAGCACATTAGCTAAGGTACTGCAATATAAAACACACACACACATAAAAAAAAAAGTTTTAATTAAAGTAGCCTTTGACTGAACTCTTCAAGTGTTAACTCACCTCCCCAAGGCCTTCTCGGTTTTGAGGAGGTGAGTTAACATAAGAATAAAAAAAATACTTTATAACTTCTTATTGTAAAATTGTAAACTTCTATAAAATAATGTGACTGTGCTCATTAATTTCTTTCTTATTTTTTTTTATTATTTTATTTTTTTTATTATTATTTCAACTATTCATTAAAGAACGTACCATTACCATCTAAAAACAATACTTAAAATGCCTAATGCAGAAAGTCGAGTCACTAATAAAGCGAATGAGATGGAAATCTCAAGTCAAGAAAATCTCCACCACAACATCCCGATTTAGTAAGTTTTGAAAACAATTTAGTTGAGCTAATTAAGAACATTTCTTTTTCTACTATTCAAAACAATTTTCATAAGCAATTGTAAATATAATAGCATTAACGTAGATGCTAAAATCATAGCAAAAGACTTGGGCATAGATGATAGGCTAGAACGCCTAGCCATTAATACAGCATTCATTACCTTAAAAGATCATAAAGATAATTTCCCCAATAATACACAGTGCCGATTAATAAATCCAGATAATTCTGAACTCAGAAAAGTAAGTAAAATTATATTAGATGATATCAATAGTAAAGTTAGAAATGCTACCCACGTACACCAATAGCATAGCACAAATGAAGTCATAAAATGGTTCAAATCCATACCCAAAAAAATAAATGTACTTTTATTCATTATGATATTGACAATATTTTACCCTTCAATTTCAAAACAACATCTTCAAGATTTGATAAACCATGCAAAACAGTACACAAAAATTCCTGATAAATTAATCAAAATTATTTACCACACCAGGAAATCTTTACTTTTTTCAAGAAATAATATGTGGATTAAAAAGTCGGAGGACCCTAATTTTGATGTCACCATGAGTAGTTTTGATGGAGCCGAATTATGCGAATTAGTTGACCTCTATATCTTATACACTATTGCAAAAGAATATGGTCTTAATACTACTGATCTATATAGAGATGATGGTCTTTGCTGCTTCTATAATATCAGTGGTCCTCATTCGGAAAAAAATATAGAAAAATCTAATAAAAATTTTCAAAGACAATTTTAATCTTAACATCACTATCAAACTAAACTTAAAAACTGTAAAGTTTCTTGATATTACATGTAATCTTTCTGAGAACTTTTTTAAACCTTATAGAAAACCAGGAGATAATCAACATCAATTCCAATTATCCACCAAGCATCATTAAATTGGTACCAAAAATGATCTCTAATCGCATCAGTAATATATTTTCAAGAAAAAAAGCTTTTGCTTGAAGATATATTATGCTCTCAATTCTTAAGAATTCAAAGATAAGATCAATATCATTCCAAATATTCAGAAATGTAATGCAAAATCTCGAACAAATGCAGGAAAAACATTTTTGAGTACAATTGATAAATGTTCCCCTAAAGGCCACAAATTTCACAAACTTTTTAATCGGAATAACTTAAAGGTTAGTTATTGCTGCCTTCCAAACATCAAGAGTATTATTACTTCTCGTAATAAAAATATACTTAGTTCTCATAAAAATGCCAATCAATTATACAATTTTCGACAATCCACTGCCTTTTCCATTGCCTTTTGTAAGGCAATGGAAAATGCCTTACAAAAAACCATATTTATATTTGCAACGCAAAAACTCACCAAGAGGAAGAAGGGTATTATTACATAGGGCTTACTGAGAAAACTTTTAAAGACAGGTGGTATAAACATAAAAATTCTTTTGTTTATGAAAGTAAGGCCGACTCCTGAACTTTTGAAATTTGTGTGGGAATGTAAAAATAAAGCTATAGAACCTATACTAAAATGGAATATTCTTAATCAAGCAGAGCCATTTAAACCTGGTGGTAAATTTTACAATTTATGTTTGACAGAAAAATACCACATTATAACATCATCATTAAATTTGCTTAATAAACGAACTGAGCTTGCGTCAAAGTGCCGCCATGAAAATAAGTTTCTAATAAAAAACTTTTATGTCATCAAAGCAGACACTCCATAGCATTTTTTTATATATAGTTTTTGTCGTTACTTTTTTGTTGTTGTTACATCTGATGATTGCTATTGCATGAAATTTCTAGTTATGTATTGAAATATATCTTCATAATTATTTAGTTTTCACATTATTATGTATATATATATATATATATATATATATATATATATATATATATATATATATATATATATATATATATATATATATATATATATATATATATATATATATATATATATATATATATAAATCTTGATTTTCTCAATACAAAATTCATACATAGCTTCTGATGTGAGAATTTGGTTTCTGTATGATCGTTTTGAAGTTTCTTGCACTGTTATCCTTTTTACAGTAACGCCAATCCTATCGCATGGTGACTTTTCGTGGGATGTGGCAAAAAAGTTCCATTTAATTTTAAGGGTAAATTCGCTCTCTAGTTAATGTAGATTGTAAAAGCTTTTACAATTTTTATACTGTCCTGCACAACCATCAGTGAATAAATGTAATTTGAATAGATTGAAAAATTTTGTTTTTAATATTGGTATGATTAGTTGGAATATTTTGTACACATAAGTTACATTGTGTGTAATGTCGTCTGATATAAAACAGTGAGAAATATATTTCAGTACACCTTTATTATCTTTATAGTATATCACTAATGGATGTAAATAACATTGTTAGGTGTTCCAATGATAGCTTTGTATTTCATCTTGAACTATAAAAGCATCATTTTCAGCCAATAATGTTAATGTTTGATTGATCCATTTTTTGTTTGAGTTGATTAAAGTATTGTGATTGAGAGTGAGCAATAAAAGAATAAGCTTGTAGTTTTTCAAAGCTACTAATAGTTCAACAAATGTTAGAACATCTGTTATTAAACTCAATAATGTTGCACGATCAGTAGTTTGCCAACACTTGTAGTGTCTCTCAAAATCATTCTCCAAAAATCTCATACAAATATTTGGTGAACAGTTCTTTACCAGGACAATACTTTAGTCCAATATTTAAGGCATCCACTAGTAATATGGCATTCTGGTGATAAGAACAAACACAAACAAAATGTGTACCACTTGCACCTAGCAAAATGCACCACTTGGGTCTAAGTGAAACAAATTTTGAATAACTTATTTGTATTTCTGGATTGTTTTCTCTGTGTAATACATATAGTTCCTTTAAATTACACAAAAGCAGTTTTTTTTGTTTATGGATGTTCTTTTGCTAACATAATCTTTTTTTCCAGGCATAGTTCTACATAAATCACTTGAGTCATAAAACAATTTAATGGAATCTTATATTTCTTTGTGTAAGACTTTACCTTTATACAACGGAGAGATAGGTAACAATCCTTTTTCATTAAAAATTTGTCTAGCCTTCTTTGCTTGGTATTCTGTAACTCCAAAGTTATTTTGTACTTCTAATATCAGAACATAGAATTTTTTCTTTTATAAAGCTCATAATTTCACCAAAGTTCTATAAAACTGTGTTATTTCATAACACAGTTTTATAGAAACATTGACTTGACTTTCAATTTTTCTAGTAACGTTTCTTACCATATCTTTGATGTGCGCAACTATTTGCTTTTTATTCTGAGAGTATATGTTTTGATGATTTTGAGTGAGATTTTTGAGATATGATAAAATTTTTAAGTTTTTTATTGATCTCCTGTCTTCTCGATTTGAATGTTGATATTAAATAAAATACTCATCTTGCTCTTCACGACTTTGCTTCCCTTTTTTAAGATCTTCCTTTCTATCAATCTTTTCCTTACAAGGTTTGCAGAGTTTCTTCCCAGGAGCAATATTCAAACTACTTCTCATCATGACTTGTGACTCATTTATCGTAACTACTCAGCATGATTTGTGACTCATTTATTGTAACTATTCATCATGACTTGTGTCTCATTTATCATAGATTTTTGAAAAGTTGTAAAAATTGTACAAATTAAAAAATATAAAAAAAAAATTAATACAAATTAAAAAAGTTAAAAATAAATATTTAGAATTTACATCTACTTGTGATTTTTTTTGTATATTTATTGAATGGATTACAACAAGTTTTCTCTCATATAGGATACAGTTTCAAATATTTTATGTCTTTCACATAATATTGTTAAGTTTGATAGTTTATGTTACATTGCAATGATATAATTATTATAATTATTTTTTCTTCATTGCTTAAAGTTTCAATAGCATCTTGTTGGCCTTAGTATGAATGTATTTCCTAAAAAATTTATATAAAATTTTTTAAAATTTATATAAAATAATGTTCTATAACTGAACTTTTTATAAACTAGTTTTTATAAAATTTTGCAAAATATAGTTGTCAAAATTTAAAAAACAAATACACATCAATATCACACTTGGTCAGTTTTTATATAAAAACAAAATAGGATATTTTTTTCAGTTCTTAAGATCAAATAATTAAGTTATCATATAATTAAGACTTCCTTAAATATAACAAAATTGTTTTGTTTTTTTCTTCTAAGGAGTCTATAAACCAAATATAATATTTTACAGAATTCTATTTGTACGTTTGTTTAAATAACTTATTGAAAATTTAATATATCTTTGAAATTAAAGTTCTATATGTTTCAGTTGTTTTTCCAGTTAAATATTTTGTGCCTTTGTGGGATAAGAAAAGCAGCAACGTTTCCACATATTTATACCGAAAACATAGTTTTGATACAAAAAGAAAATTTTATTTTTGATACAGCTGAAAATATTAGCAGCAAAAAAAACCAACTTTGCCCCAAAGTTGGTTTATAGAAACTAGTTGTTTTATTAACTTTTAAACATGTTCCTTTAATATTTCAGCAGTTTAAGTACATTTGTTGAATTCAGCATCAAAAAAACATATATGTTTATTTTCATATTGTTGCCATTTTTATTTCTTCTTTTTTAAAGGAAAATGTTTTTTCAGAATGTTATGAGAACCTACTCATTTTAAGAAACCAGGTCAATATTAAAATTGCAGTGTCTTGTCAACCGCATTTTCTTTGTGATGGCCTTTGGGTAAAAATCTTTCATCTTTCTGTTGAAAAATTGTGCTTTTTATGAAACTTTTTGTATTCAGGCTGGCATGTAATCTTTGATTTCTTTATTATTCCAAGACAAGCCTCACCTTTCTCCATGGTTTTCCTCTCATTGTATTGCTGCAATCTCTGATCGTAACCATTACTTCCATATTTATCGCCAAAAAAGTTCTCCAGTAAACAGAGTCTGTTTACTATTGCTAGAAACCATTGTAAAAAGGTTTTATCTAACACCAAAGCTTGTTGTTCTTAAGTCACAAAATCTTGTATTGTTTATCTCAAAAATTAGACTTCTGGGGAATCCTTAACAGTTTTTATAATACAGGCAAAAGAAAGGTTAATTGTTTCCTAATATCTTTTCATCAATCTCATCTCTTGATTCCACTAATTATATCCTACCTGATATAGCCAACAAACAGGTTGATCTATTGCTTGACATTCGTATCACTCCAGCTTCTGAATCAAAAGTGATTTCCTGCTTAGACTCTTCTACAGCTTGTAGTGGGGATAACATCTCTCTTATAGTCTTACAGAAGTGTTCTCTAGGGCTCTTGTCTGTGCTTTAAAAACTACTTAACACATGCTTATTAAAGTATAGTTTTCCAGCCTGCAAGAAAGGGGCATCTGTTATCCCTATTTTCAAAAATTCTAGAGAGCAATCTGACTTGTCTAACTACCATCTCAATAGTCTTCCTTCTATCAAAAGCAAGTTTTTTGAGTCTGTAATTAACAAACAATCTCTCATCTTGAATCTAATACCCTACTTTCTGATCATCAACATGGATTTCAATCATCTCGTTCTACTGCTGATTTGTTAATAGTAATAACTGATATGCTTTATCGCACATTACATAGATGCGGAAAGGTAAGACTGTTGCTCTTAGCATTTCCTAACATTTGATAAAGCTGGGCATGCTGGTCTTCTCCACTAGCTCTCATCCTTTAGTGTATTAGGTAGCATCTATTATTGAATTCTTCCTTGCCAATCGTAGTATAAAAGTTGTCCTCCTTGGACAGCACTCTTCTTCATTTCCTGGGGTTCAGGGATTTCTTAAGATACTATCATAGGCCCTATACTTTTTTAACTTGCATTAATGATCTCCCAGAAATTCTAACATCTAAGGTGGCATTGTTTGCTGATGATACTACCATTTATTCTTGTCTTGATAAGAAGCCAACACTTCGATTGCTTGGAGGGAACATTTGAGTTTAAAAAATATCTTATTTCTGCTACAGCATTGGGTTCTCATTGACTGGTGAACTTTAATTCAGCTAATTGTTATCGCAATTGTTACAGCAATTGTTATCTAGATCTTCCTATATTGTCATCTAGATCTTCAAGTACATTACCATGAATGGTAATGTACTTGATGATATCTTTAAGATTTCTTGAAATTAAATGAGATAAGAAGTATGTGTTTACTATTTGACAAAAAGTTTGTTGGATATTTGATTTAAAGGAGCAGTAGTAGATTCAATACGATCTTTCTAATAAACTAAAATTGCTCTACAAATACAGTTTAAGTCTTGGTATTAAAATTGAAAATCTTGGTCAAATAATTAACTTCCTGGAGTAGATTGGATGAAAGGAATCATTTCATATTTGTATTTTCTTGATTATGTTTGGGAACATATTGTTGATTTTAAAATGTATTTTTATTTATCATTAAAGTAATACTTATTCTTTATTAATTTTTATACTGTATTTATGCAAACATAATGTGTGCCAATGTTTTCTTGGCTGTGTACCAATGCACCCCATGTGAGGGAGGATTGGTACAAAATTTTTCTCAAGTTTTTATCTTTTCTTGTTCATATTTACTCTATTGTTTCCCCTTTCTTGTTCATATTTATATATTGTCTCCCCTATCTGTATACATATTTATAAAATTAAGATATACAAAAAGAGTAATTTCAAACTAAAAAACAAAACTCTGACTTCAAAATCTCAAAATCCCTGACTTGGAGCTCTTAATTGAGTAAAGGCTGGAGATGGTGTTTCTATAAAAATACTCATTTTAGGCAGATGTTAACTGCATCCAGCTACTGTCTTTTTAAAGGCCTCATAGGCAAAGTTCTCTTTCTCAGATAGTTGACTTTGTGACTTGTCTTTCAGACAACCTATCATTTCTCTTCACTCCTTGATGTATATCTTGTCTATGACCCTAGCTTGTGTTCAGTTTCTCCTTTTCCTCCCTTAGGTGATTCTTACCATGCAATGTTCTCTATAAATGTGCCTTTTTTTTATTTTTAAACATCTTCACTTCCAACAAGACTGCAAGCAACCACTATTAGAATTAGAAGTTACTGGAAGAGATAAGATTTATAAAGCAAGATAACGATTAACAGATGACTTGAAAGATTGCAAATTATGTGAGTCAAGAAAAGAAGATGAAAGGAGGGAATTCCAAAGAATTGATGTTCAAGGAAAAAAACTAGATAAATAAGAATTTTTGGAACACTTTTTGGAATAGTCACAGCAAAGGAATGAGACTTAGTTGAATGGCGAGTAACACGTGAATGAATCTTAGTAGATGGTAAAAGGGATGCTAGCTCCTTTGAGCAGTGCCCATTACAGTATTTATAAAAAGAAAAGAGAAGCAACAATGCCCTGATGTGGAAATGGTTAGAGGTTGTCTGCAAAAGTATGTCCAACTATGTTTACAATGCATTTTTGCATCTTATCTAACAGAAAAGGCATCATTCGAAGATCCACTACAGATATGATAACAGTATTCCATACATTGATGGATTTGAGATTTATATATATAAAGAATAAAATCCAAAGTAAGAAAGTGGCGAGCACGATAAAGAGATGCGACTTTAGCTGATGCTAATTTTGCAATCAATTTGATATAAGGTTTATAAGAAAGATTGGATGTTAGAGTTAATCCTAGAAGAAGGGTAGATGACTCATCAAATACATTACCATTAATAAATATAGGAAGCTCATTGTTGTCATAATGATTAGCTGAAAAAAATTGAGTTTTATCTGAATTAAAGTTCACCAGCTACTGAGAGTCCCATGTTGTGGCAGAATTAAGATCTATTTCATACTCAAATGCCCCCAAAAGCCATCAGAGAGTGTTGGCTTCTTATTAAGACAAGAATAAATGGTAGTGTTGTCAGCAAACAATGCCACCTAAGATGTGAGAGATTCTGGGATATTGTTAAAGTAAGTATAGGGCTTTGGATAGAACTTTAATGATCCCCTAAAGCTACAGAAATTGAAGAAGAGTGCTGTCCATTGAGGAAAACTTTTATACTATGATTGGTAAGGAAGGATACTATAATCTTAAAGATGTTAGCTGATATACCAAAGGGAAAGTGCTTATGGAAAAGACTAGCATGCCAGACTTTATGAAAGGTTTTAGAAATGTCGAGAGATTGCCTTATTGCCTTAGCCTCTTCACATGTCTTAGGTATGATAAAACCTATTAGTTATTACCGGTAACAAATCAATTACCATCAAAAAGTCTTGTATCTTGCTCCTCTTCTTCTTCAAACTCTTCTTATAGATGCACTACTTACTACTACCCAAAAGCTGAGTGAATTTTTTTCATGATTTTCTGACTGGTTCTTGTTTTCCTGCCTGCTGGAAATGTGGTTTTAGTTTTCAAAAACTTCGGAAGACGTTCTAACCCCTCCAGTTATCCAAGCAGTCTTCTTTCTGTTATTAGCAAGGTCTTTGAGTCTTTTATCAATAGGTTTCTCACATCCGATTGTGAGTCAAATAACTTGAAATTTTTTGAGATTATCAAGCCGTTTTTTTCTAGCCAGTTTATTAAAGTCATCCTTGAGGGCCTACACTCTTCTTTATTTTCAGTTATTTCTAGGATACCTTATTTCTAAAGCTTTTGATAAAGTTTGGCATGCTGGTCTTCTCCATAAGCTATCTTCCTTTGGTGTATCAGGTAACATCTTTAAGATTATTGAATCCTTCCTTACTAATCGCAGTATTAAAGTTGTCCTCGATGGACAGCACTCTTCTTCGTTTCCTGTAACTTCAGGGGTTCCTCAAGGTTCTATCCTTGGCCCTATTCTTTTTTTAATTTATATTAATGATCTCCCAGAAATTCTCACATCTAAGGTGGCATTGTTCGCTGACGATACTACCATTTATTCTTGTCTTGATAAGAAGCCAACACTCTCTGATCACTTGGAGCGGGCATTTGAGCTTGCAAAAGATCTCACTTCTGCTTCAGCTTGGGGCTCTCGGTGGCTGGTGAACTTCAATCCAGATAAAACTCAATTTTTCTCAGCCAATCGTTATCGCAACGGTCTAGCTCTTCCTATATTTATGAACGGTAATGTACTCGATGAGTCATCTACCCTTCATCTTCTAGGATTAACTCTTACTTCCGATCTTTCTTGGAAACCATATATCAAATCGATTGCAAAATTACCATCTGCTAAGGTTGCCTCTCTTTATCGTGCACGTCATTTTCTTACTCCTGATTCTATTCTTTATCTTTATAAATCTCAAATCTGACCTTGTATGGAATACTGTTGCCATATCTGGAGCGGATCTTCAAATGATGCCCTTTCTCTTTTAGATAAGGTGCAAAAACGTGTAGTAAACATTGTTGGACCTGCTCTTGCAGCCAACCTTCAACCATTGTCACATTGCCATAATGTTGCTTCTCTTTCTCTTTTTTATAAATATTATAATGGGCGCTGCTCTAAGGAGCTAGCATCTCTTGTGCCATCTACTAAAATTCATTCTCGTGTTACTCGTCACTCAATTAAGTCTCATCCTTTTACTGTGACTGTTCCTAAGTGCTCCAAAAGTTCTTATTCGTCTAGTTTTTCCTCGAACATCTGTTCTTTGGAATTGGCTCCCTTCAACTTGTTTTCCTGATTCATATAATTTGCAGTCTTTTAAGTCGTCTGTTAACCGTTATCTTGCTTTATAATCTTCATCTTTTCTCTTCTAGTAACTTCCAACTCCGGTAGTGGTTGCTTGCAGCCTTGTTGGAAGTGAAGATGTAAAAAAAAAAAAAAAAACCTCGAGGTTCTATCCTAGGTCCTGTTATGTTTTTTATCTACATTAATGATCTTCCTGACAACCCTACATCTAAAGTGGCTCTATTTGCTGATATATCAACTTTATACTCCTGTCTTGACAAAAAGACTTCTCTTTTCAATTGCTTAGAACTGTTATCTTAAATCTGATCTCACTACTGTAACAGATTGGGGCTTGCAGTGGGATGTGGATTTTAACTCCAACAAAACTCAATTATTTATTGCAAGCAACTATCACATTACTGTCAATATTCTTATATTAATGAATGGCAACCCTCTCACTGAGTCCTCTGCTTTACGTTTTCTTGAATTATCGTTCAATACTGACCTCTCATAGAAACCGTATTTACAATTGATTGCTAAATTAGCATCTGCTTAGGTTGCTTCTCTTTATCGTGCTAACCATTTTCTTACTCTTCATTCCATTATTTACATCCACAAATCTTTTATTTGTCCCTGTATGTAATACTGTTGTCATATTTGGGGTGGTTCTTCAATGATTTCTTCTTCAATTAAGTCTAAAATTGCATTGTAATTGTTGTTGGACCCATTCTATCTAACAAGCTTGAGCCTCTCTTCCATCATTTTAAATTTGCATTTCTTTCTCTTTTCTACAAATACTATCATAGTTGCTGCTCAAAGAAGCTATAATCTTTAGTATAATCAACTAAAACTCATTCTTGCCTGACGCGCCGTTCAGCAAAGTCTCATTCTTTTTTTGTATCTGTCCCTGCATGCTATAAAAACTTTTATTCATCTAGTTTTTTTCCTGTACTTCAACTCTTTGGAACTCTTTCCCACTCTCATGTTTTCCTGACTCAGACAACCTATAACTTTTCAAGTTTCTGTCAACCGTTTCCTTGCTCTTTAACTCTGTTCTCTTTTTTTCTAGTAAGTCCTAACTTAATAGTGCTTGCAGCCTTGTTGGGAGTGAATCAGAATAAAAAAAAAGCAAGAATAAATGCAACATTACAATTTACACAACAGAAAAAGTTCAGGAACTGTTTTGGTGAACATAAGGGAAGTAAAATCTAAAATCTAATTAGTCAATTCAAAAACTTAATCATTTAACAGATTAACACTGCTTCTATTTAAAAGGGACTTCAGTAAATAAAAAATAGAATGAATTTCAATTGATACTAGTTAATCAAAACTAATCACAAATCATATGTATAACTGAACCCTGGTTTGATAAAATATTTAATATAAACTTTCCTAACTACACTCATTAAGATAAAAACTTTTTATTTACAGTTTATTACTGTATTTTTTTGTTTTGTTTTTAATAATGAATAGTTTTTGATATTAAATGTAATATATATATATATATATATATATATATATATATATATATATATATATATATATATATATATATATATATATATATATATATATAAATTATATAAATTGAAAGTGTGAAATTAAAGCAGAAACTATCTATATCAGTTGCATTGCAGTAGAAAATTAAACAGCTAAAAAAAGATACAAAAGTAATTAATAGTAAAAAATAAAGTATTTGGCTTACAGAAGTAAATTCTTTCTACTCCAGGCCAGGTCAGGTTCAGGATCAACACAATCACCCAACTACTAGTAGCCTGTAACCCAGTTTTACCTGTTCCATGTCCTACTGCCATGGTATTAACCATCAAGAAAGATATTAACATAGTATTTATCATTAATATGGTATTTTAAACTCAATGAATTTAAACAGCCCTTCTTGTAAGAAACATGGGTCGCACACCTTATATGATGTGGGATTAGTAAATTTTGATAATTTATATGTTTTTATAAATGCTCTGAGAAAACTATGCTAAACTGATTAGAAAATTATAAAAATAAACGATAAACTGAAAAGCATAATCTTTACAAATAATAAAACAAATAAAAGACCAGAAAAAATAAAGGCATTAAGTCTACGTCAGTTTTGTTTTTATTGTGGCAATAAAAAAAATAATACTGACCTCCATTGAGATAAAAAAATTTGTTTCAGTTTTTTTTCACCTTTTCACCTTAAAAAAAGAAAAAATAAAAGCATAAAGTCAACATCGTTTTTTTAATTTAAAAGTGTTTCACTTCATAGAATTTAGAAAAGATTGAAGTTTTAGAATTATTTAATCCAAGTCTAATTTAAACTTAATTATTTTAGAAATTTGAAAATTTTGGTTTTTTCTTATTTCTACTAAAGCAAATAAAACTTATAAACAAAAAAAGATCAAGTAAAAGGATTTGAACCTGCATCTAATACAGAACTATTAGTCGCACTTTAAATTTATAACATTAAATCATCCTAAGTGCTACACTGCTGTTGTGATTTTCCAAAAATTTGGGGCAATTAATTCTTTAAAATTAAAAAATTATTAGGTTTAAACATTCGATAGAGACGCTCCTAATTTAAAAAAATATATTAGTTTTATAATTTATTTACATGTTTATCTTTTATCTTTTTTATTATTTGTTAAGATTTTGCTTCTCTTTTGGGTCATTCCATATCAACTCAACCAGTGATGTTCACCACACCATCTCAGATCTTCCTGAAATTTTTAGGGCTTGTAGTACATACAAAGTTAAGCAATTGCTGAAAATTTTAGGCCATTTCGTCAAAAACTTTCTGTGATTTTTTAAAGTTTGAAGGGTTGTCGTGAGTTCACGTGACTTTTACATTTTCGCGATATTTGGACGTGAATATTTCAAAAACTAAAACAGGTATCAGGCTGAAATTTAAAGCATTTACTCATTTTTTCATGCTGGGTTTAATGGTGTTTTATATCAAATGTAGCTTGCATACAAAATCCCCTAAAAATGTCCAAACATTGCACTTTAGGCAGTTTTCACCAATATTTGACCCGATATAGCGAAAAACCTATAAAACATGGAATGATGTTTGTTATACCATTAATAAGTACCATATATGTGTTTATTATTTTCATAGAAAATTCATGTTAATCAATGATAGTGTACCCATTGTAGGCACCGTTATGCATCACGGTCATCAGTTTGTTTGCGCATTGCGACCTCCAGATGACCATGTTGACAGTAATTCACACATTTCATATTTTGCACACATATTAACCTCAGTAAGTACTAGCTATGGTGAAAATTTCATGTTGGTGTCTTAAGCCTTTCCTACTAAATCAATTGCTAATTAAAACCATATTTCGTTAAGTTTTTTTTAAAAATATTTTTTGTACATTAAAGTGTATTGTGGTAAATCATCAAAGCAATGAACTGTCAATTAAATTTTATGAAAAAATAGTTAGTTTAAGTTACAAAACCAAATTATAGACTGTTTTTATCTACAATACAAATATAAAATTAATATTATTTTCACTTTTAATTTAATTTCTTTATTAAAGTCAAGCAACTACAGTTGCATGACTCGTATATTCTCATATGTGTAGTTCAACATAAATTAGATATTACAGAATTATAAATAACATATCTTTTTAACTTTTTTGCACTTACATGTAGTCATGGTTGCTTGTTAGTTATTTTTTTAAATGAATTGGTGTAGATACGAAGCTATGGGTTTTGATTCGCCTGAACAAGTGACAAAAGAATTCAAAGAAAGTGAGACTTTATTTTTGTATTTTAGTTTTGACAAAAATTATTAAAAAAAATTATTACCACATGCTTAAAAAAAAGTTAAAAAAAATATAGCTGAAAGGGAATATCCTTTTATAATTTATAAATTATTATTTTTAATTTATAAGTAACCTATAATATTAATATAATAGTTTCTAAATTTTTACATAAAAATCTTTCAAAAACAAATGAAACTTTAACTGTTTTACTTTATAAATTTTGTGGGTTGTACTAATAATTAAATTAACATAAAGTGGTTAAAGGTAAAGTTTCCTCTGAATTAAGAATGTTAGTTAAATATAACAAATAAAGAACTTGTGATTCTAATCAAATAAAGTTATTCAAAGATTTTTTTTTTAAATAACTTCACTTTTAACAAGGCTGCAAACAATCACTATTAGAGTTGGATGTTGCTAGAAGAGAAAAGATAGAGGTTATAAAGCAAGATAACAATTGACAGATAACTTAGAAGATTGCAAGTTACATGAGTCAGTAAGTGACGATAAAGAGATGCAACCTCAGCAACCTTAGCTAATTTTGCAATGGATTTGATATATGGTTTCCATGAAAGATCAGAAGTAAGAGTTAATCCTAGAAGATGAAGAGTAGATAACTCATTGAGTACATTACTGTTCATAAATATAGGAAGATCTAGACTGCTGCGATAACAATTCGCTGAAAAAAATTGAGTTTTATCTGAAATAAAGTTCACCAGCCTGGGACACCATGGGACAGTAATTATGTTCTTTATCAACACTTTTTATAACTTTTAATGGTTTTAAAAAAGTTAAGGTCGCCGTGTAGCAAGTTTAAAACATCAGTTTGCTTTTTTAAAAAAATTTTTGTTATTTAAAATGCAATACAAAACAATTTTATATTACATTCCCCTTTTCTCTAAGCAAACTAAATTTATTTGTAGAAAACTTAAAAAGTAAATTGTAAACCTTTGAGAAACTTTACTTTTGAGAATCTTAAAATATATGAGTTAGATATTTGCATAGACTTTTGTTTAAAATTTCTTATAAGTGTTTTCTCGCTATTATTTTAGATTCCATGGCTGCCACTGGTTTTGTGTAAACAGCGGCAGCCATTGAAAAAAGTCTTTCAAAAATCTGCTAACATTTGCTTTTAATGGACAAAATGACACACCTTTGTGTGTCATTTTGATTTTTGAAATATTTTAAGTTTGACCCCATCCTCGCTTTCAAAGTTTTATTCCCTCTGTTGCCACTTTCTAAAAATTATTTGACATTATAGTGAGACATTAGACTTAATATGAAAATGTATTGTGTCAATTGCATGTTTTTTATCAACTTTAAAGCCATTTTAGTTCTCAATATCTGATGAATTAATAAATACAATTAAAACATTCAGTTTTATGATCAACTTATTTAATTAATAATCAAAAATTATTAAGTTAAAAAAAAAGTATACGTAAAGTTTGAGATGTACTTGCATGAAATTTGAAATTTGTTGATGAATATAAATTTAGATAAAAAGAGTAAAGAAAATATTTTATAAACTCATTGCTCCCACGTTAAGAGCTGGATGGGCCCAAAAATTAGGGGGTTTTTTTTGTTGCCAAGGTCCAATCACCGCAATTCTTTGCAAAACATTCTCGTTTGACAAGTCATTATTAAATATTGTCAGGTCAGGTTATCTTGCTACTGGTAACATGTAGTCCAGTACAACCTGTTTCATGGCCTGCTGCCTTGAAGGATAAGCTTTTTTAGGCAAAAAGCTGGGAGATGCCAACTCTGACTTAAAACACCCCCTGCCTAATGAGGGTACAGCTCTAAAACTAAATTTAATGGTTCTGAGGCCGGCTAGTAGTCAGGTTTCCCGAACTCTGTGGTAGCTCTCAGGCTGATCCCATCAACAGCTGTAAGATATCAGAGTGCTAGCAGTGCCATATTGTGCATGGATTGTGTCCCTGTTTGTACTTTTTGGCTTAGGGTTTATTAATAGTAATGAAGCATTTGCTTGGACTATTAAATACAGCACTGAGTACTATCTGTGCTTTGAGTCAAGTTCTTTAACCTATTTGAAAAATATCAAAAACTATTAAACACAAAAAACTATCGGCATCACCAAATTCTCTAAATGTATCACTCACTAATATTCATGGTCTTTAAACTAACTTTTCTTTTGTTGAGTCTTATCT
Organism: Hydra vulgaris; assembly: GCF_022113875.1. Lineage (NCBI taxonomy): Eukaryota > Metazoa > Cnidaria > Hydrozoa > Anthoathecata > Hydridae > Hydra > Hydra vulgaris. Next base: position 883,916 of record NC_061165.1, on the reverse strand, counting down.
CTTGCAAAGTTCACCAGATCTACTTGCTCTTTCTGAGACTAATTTGAGTTTGACTCTCTCATCTTGTGATCTGAGTGTTAATGCTTATCTTCCTTTAATTCGTAAAGACTCCAATACTCACATGCTGGGCTTTGGCATTTACATTCGTAAGAACACACCAATTTGTTGAGAAACTAGGTTTGAATCCAATAACTATTCTTTTATTTGCTTTTGTTTAGCACCACTTCACTCTATCACCTTTCTCTTTGTTTTATATCGCTCTCTTTTATCTCAAGACTGCACTCTTTTCGATATAATTTCTGATAAAATTTAATAAGCCTTTTCTCTTTATCCTTCAGCCAACATTGTTGTTCTTGATTTCTCAGCAGGAAGACAAAAAAGAAACAACATTGTTGTTTCTTTTTTGTCTTCCTGCTGACAAATCTGCTTCATATGTAACTTCTTGGATTCAGGCTGGCATGGAATCTTTTATTCCCTCTCAAGGATTCCAAATTAAGCCTCACTCTTCTCCATGGTTTTCCTCTCATTGTGCTGCTTCAATCTCTAATTGTAACCATTACTTCCATATCTATCGCCAAAACAATTCTCTTGAAAATAGACGTCTGTTCACTATTGCTAGAAACTGTTGTAAAAAGGTTTTGTCTAACGCCAAAACCGCTATTCTCAGCTCGTATTTCTTTTCAAAAATTAGGCTCCCGAGACTTCTGGAGAATCTTTAACAGTGTCAATAATAAGTGCAAATGTGTTATTCCTCTACTTTCACACGGTTCAGATTAATTACTTTACCTAAAGACAAAGCTGAATTGTTTGCTAAGAACTCAATATCATCTGTTGATTCTACTAATCACATCCTACCTGATATAGCCGACAAACAGGTTTATCCATTGCTTGACATTTGTATGACTCCGGCTTCTGTATCCAAAGTGATTTCCTGCTTAGACTCTTCTACAGCTTGTGGTCCAGACAACATACCTGTTATTGTCTTGCAGAAGTGTTCTCCCAAGTTGTCCTCTATACTTTAAAAACTATTCAACAAGTGGTTATCAGAGTTTTGTTTACCAGCCTGCTGGAAAGAACCATCTGTTATTCCTATTTTCAAAAAATCTGGAGAGCGATTTGACTTGTCTAGCTACCGTCCCATTAGTCTTCTTCCTATCATAAGCATGGTTTTTGAGTCATTAATTAATAAACATTTATTCTCTCATCTTGAATCTAATAATCTACTTTCTGATCATCAATATGGATTTCAATCGATTGTTAATGGTAATAACTGATAGGTTTTATGGTATATTAAATAGATGTGGAGAGGGTAAGGCTCTCACTCTTGGCATCTCTAAAGAATTGATAAAGTTTGGCATGCTTGTCTTCTCCATAAGCTATATTCCTTTGTTGTATCAGATAACATTATTAAGATTATTGAATCCTTCTTTACCAATCATAGTATTAAAGTTGTCCTTAATGAACAGCAGACTTCTTCATTTTCTGTAACTTCAGGGGTTCCTCAAGGTTCTTTCTTTGGCCAACATTTTTTTAATTTATTTTAACTATCTCCCATATTCTAACGTCTAAGGTGGCATTGTTTGCTGATGATATTACCATTTATTCTTGTCTTGATAAGAAGTAAACACTCTCTGATCACTTGGAGCAGGCATCTGAGCTTGAAAGAGATCTCACTTCTGCTACTCTCAGTTGTAAGTGAACTTCAATTCAGCTTAAACTCAATATTTTTCAATCTATTTCTTAGCAGATGCTAATTTTATTTTTCAAAATTAGCATCTGCTAAGGTTGTATCTCTTTATTGTACTCGTCACTTTTTTACTCAGGATTCTATTCTTTATCTCTATAAATCCCTAATCCGACCTTGTATGAAATACTGTCGCCATATTTGGAGCGGATCTTTAAATGATGTCCTTTTTCTTTTAGATAAGGTGCAAAAGCACATTTTAAACATAGTTGGACCTGCTCTTGCATCCAACCTTCAACCACTGTTACATTGTCGTAATTTTGCTTCTCATCTCTTTTTTATAAATACTGTAACGGGCGCTGCTCTTAGGAGCTAGCGTCTGTTGTGCTATCTAGTGAAATTCTTTCTTGTATTACTTGCCACTTAATTAAGTCTTATCCTTTTACTGTGATTGTTCCTAAGTGCTCCAAAAGTTCTTATTTGTCTAGTTTTTTTCCTCAAAATCAGTTTATTGAAGTTTGCTCCCTCTATCTTGTTTTCCTGATTCATATAACTTGCATTCTTTTAAGTCGTCTGTAAATCGTTTTCTTACTTTAAAATCTTCATCTTTTCTCTTATAGTAACTTCCAACTCTAGTAGTAGTTGCTTGCAGCCTTGTTGGAAGTGATGATATTTAAAAAAAAAAATGTATGAACATTAGGGTGTCCCAAAAATATGGAAAAAATTTTTTTTCATAAACTTCTTTTGAACACCTAAAATTCCTTGTCTATACTAAGGTAGAAGATAAATACATATTAAGAAATTGCTCTCAGATCATTTTAAGTGCTTACTGTAAAATTTCTAAATCTTCCTTTTTTTAGCTATAAAAGATCAAAATAAAATAACTCACAGTATGATTCTTTTATTCACAAATATATTTTAATATTATGATATAGGAAGCTTTAAATTTTAATAAGTTCATTTTGAGTTACTTTCTTTGTTGCTTTTTTTTATCTCCTCTCTTATCAATAGATATTTTAACGCTGTTCTTCCTTTTGAGAATATTTAAAAAAGTCATTTATGAAGCCAATGTTTCTTTCATCACAGTAGTTAGTTACACTAAGTCCTTAAACAAAATTTTCAAAAACACAATACGATTCAATTTTTGAAAAGTTGGGATGAGAATGAACTCAATCTTTAACTTGATTTACAATTCCTAGGCGTATAAATATAAGCCAGCTATCAGCAGTAACAAGCTCTGAAAGCTTGCTGTTTGGTAATATTAAAACAGGATGAGGTTTTTTCATTATAATTTTTCTAGCTCTGGAACAAGAAAGAAAATTAATGACTTTAAAATCTGATACTTGACAAACATATCCAAGTGAAAGTTAACTAATCCAAACACAACTACTGTTGGAGAAAAATACCACAAATGTTTATGAAAACTTTTAATCAAAGCACTGCCAATATCGGCATTAAATTCATCTTTGAGAACATATGCTTCTTTAAAAGCATTAAAATCATTAAGTACAGCATGTTGAGCACTTCTAGACTTATGGTACCACAGAGCATAACAAACAGCAAAAATAAAGGCACATGTTTCTATTTCCCTTTTATTTTCATCAGGTAAAAGGTTATTTTAGTGGATGTCATTTCTAATGAAAGAATATACAAAGCATCAGCCATAAATCTTGCTTGATGACAAGCTCCAGGTTGGTGAATTTTAAATTCTTCAAGCTTATCAGATTCAACACCAAGATAAAAAGCCAAATATTTTAAGGTGGTTATTATCATTTCTAGGAAAAATTTTATTCTCCAATCAATATTTTGCCTAATTTTTAGCTGCTAGCGCCAAGATGTTGGCGCTAGCAGCTAAAAATTAGGCAAAATATTGTGCTACCTATTTCAGGCTTGTTCCAAATTTTTTTGGTTCTGGAGTTCTTGAATTTACAAATTCATGAGATGTTTCCCAGTGTCTTTGGAAAGCTAAGTACATAGATTTACTTGGACCCTTAGCTTTAACTTTTGTGATCGCCTGTATTGCATGAGTTATATGGAGTTCATATATGTGTTGATAATTATAGCTTCATTTAGTCTACCTGTATTACTTGATGTAGTATCAGTATAGATTCCAATTATATTATCTGCTATTTCAAAATACTCTAAAATGTTTTGAATAACAATAGCTTGATCTTTTCCTTTAGTGCTCTCTGCAGCTATAATTCCAAGTAGGTGATTGTCTTTTGTAGTAAATTCAGGAATGGCAACAGATAAAGCAATGCTTTCCTTCTTAACTGTAATTTTTAACTGTTCCTCTATTTCTTTTACCAACTTACTGTCAAAGTGCAAGATCAAATTCTTTCCCAACATCTCTTCATAATGGCTTGATCTGAAGGTGGCTCCTAAATTAAATAAAATTTTTTTTCTTTTTATAATCAGTATTTTTGTTTTAATATAAATATTTTGAATGTAAAAGAAATTTACCCAAATCTTCGATATACTTTAATATACTTCTCGCTATTAAGCTTCTAGATATATTTAAATCATGAATATTTCCCCCTAAAGCTTTAATGACAGCTCCTAGAAACATTGTTTGTGGGGGAATGCTAATTCCGCATCTAACACTAACAGGTGTTGTAGCTAATATAAGTTTGTCTCTGTCAAACTCTATTGCAATTTCGAAACAGCTGGACTTAAAGGGTTTTTGACGCTTTACCTTTGTGTGTGTTGGATGCTGGTTTTCATCACTTTCTGGAAAATCGAAATCACTATCACTAGCAACTGAAGACTGGTGAGCAGCAGAACCTAAGTAACAAAAAGCATTAATGACTTTACAAAGTTACCTTTTACTTTTTTCTGTAATAACATACTGATAATATCGTAGAACTGTTCCATTTGTTGGAATTTGATGTTGATGAAAAACAGAAATTGGACTTCTGAGAATGTAAGCGACCGTGGTGGGTTTAAATTGACATTGTAGTTTGATTTTTTTATTTTAGCAATCTTTCTTTTCCCCATTCGTGATAAGAAATCGTTATCAGTATATATCATGTAATATTTTTTAAAAACTATACGCAAAAGATTCTTTTGTCAAGAGTAACAATTTAATACGTTGTTTTTTAATCAGAAAAAAAATGATTGGTTTAAGTATGTTTTTGCTTTCTAAAATTGAAAACGTAATCAAGATTGGCGCTTTCAAAGCTAAAGTCAATATTTTAAATAAAATAAAGTTGGTATATTTATTAATCAATAATTTAAAAATAAATAATCCATAAAAAACGCAATTAGTACACAAATTATCGATTTTTTAAAAATATATCATTATATATTGTTTTTAAAATTTCCTAATATTTGGAACAGTGATCAAAAAAGTTTAGTTAATATACTAATATTTGATCAGTTACCACTCCTGCTACAAAACTAACAGTTTTTTTTTTTTTTTAAAGATTACAGAGGTCTTTTACACGATGAAAAATAACAGCTATTAAAATCATGAAAAGAGTAAGTTTTCATTTTGATGCAGCGGAAATATTCAAGTTAAAAAAAAGTTCAAAACATTTAATAAAATCCGTTTTTCAAATTTCTATAGTAAGCACTTGGGATGGTCCTATAAACCTTTTTTCAATACTAGTAGTCTTCTATAAGTGTATAGACAAAGAATTTGATGTGTACAATTTTTTTTTTTTTTTTTCATTTTTTTGGGACACCCTAATGAATATACCTAACTTTAGAGTTTGCAAAATGCCTGTAAGTTTCAAAACTCAAACTTTTAAAAATTGAGTGTACATCCCTGTAGATGATAAAATAGAATGCTTAACTGTTAGTAACAGGAAAACCAAGTGCACCTAAAGGAAAATTGTTGTGTGTTTCCAGGTTTCAAATCAGCGAAGTCTGGCGACAGCAACCATAGATGCTCTAAAAGCTCCTTTTCTACAAATAGATAAACCAGATAAACTAGCAGTTTAAAAACTTAAATTTTGAAAATTTAAACATTTTTGTGTTTATTACCTTGAATAGTATTTTCATTTTGTTGTCATCATTTTTGTAAAAATGAATTTAGTTTTGGAGAGTTCTTAGTCCCAGATTTGATATTATTATTGATATTATTAATTTATGCCAATCTTCTGTTTGTTTGGTTATCATAAAAGTAATTTTAATGATGAATTTTAAATTATTTGTCAAATAAGCATTTTTTGTTGTAATTAAATATTATAATTCTTCAAATTCAATACTTGAGGCAGAAAAATATTTCAAAGTGGAAGGGAGAGGGGTTGCTCATAGTGGGCTGAGAGTTCTTTTAAAGGATATTTTATATGGTTTTAGTATGCAAATTTACATAGTTTAACTAGGTTCAGATTTAAAAATATGAACTTAGTTTAACTATGAATAGATTTATATAAGAAGTATATTTGGGGTTATTTCAGAGGAAAGACACTTAAAGTAGAGTTGTTAAAAAGTTGTTTATAATATATAAAATTTTATGAAAATATTATTTGATTAGGTTTAACTAAACAATGAAACTACACAAGAAGGTTGCAAATGTGAACCTTGTTGAGCATCAAAAATGTTCAAGTATAAACACATTCTGTGCCAAATGTCCTCAAAAGATTCCAATTGGTCATGCCTGAGGCATTTTAGGACTGTGATTCTTTATCAATGTAATTAGCATGTTGGGCCATCCAATTTAGAGTATCTTGAGAATAATAAGAACTTGCTGAATCTGGCCAAAATAAATAGTTAAAGTCTCCATGATACTTGTAAATTAATGGGAGAAGTCCTTTTTCTAAACATAAATCACTTTAGATCAATGTATTAATTGCTACAATTAATACATTGTTCAAAACAATGGCTTCAACATACTACTGTCAGATATTGCTATCCATATTAATAATTTTTTTGGAAGTTTCTCTTTTCCTATAAAGCAAACACCTTCTGGGCATATTTTTGTTGTTGTTTGTATAATATCTAGAATTTCCAGGCATGTTGCTACCTGCAAAAGAAAAAATATCGGTGACCAAAAGTGATTTTGTATTTTTTTTTTAACTGAGGACCAATTGTTGATTGAATTACATCAAATTTAAGACCTTTTTTCTCCGACTGCCCCCTTTGTAATTATCTCCATTAATTTGGATTTGTTTTCTCCAGTCCAGGATTTTGGACAACAAGGGTACTTTCTATCATAAAAAGATTGAACAGTTTCAAGTCTTTATAAGTTATCATATTTTGTACTTTAAGCATATCTGCTTTTAAAAGTATTTTATGAAATATTTATAAAAAAAATTAATTTTGAAAAAGGAAAGCAAAGATTATTATGTTTTGTACAAGTTTGTTTTTGAAAAATAAATAGTAAGTGAAAGGAAAAATATTCTTTTTCAAATATTTTGATAAGTATTATTTGTTGTAGTTATTATTTAAAAGATTTTAATTTAAAATTATTATTTAAAATTAAATTTAATTACAATGTGGTACTTTTAAATGGGTTTATTGCGCTATTTAATTTTTAACAGTGTAAATATGTAAGCTTTTTGAGTTACATTTACTTGCGTTACGCTTTTCCATTACGCAATGAAATCTCGTAACAATGCCTGTATATATGTGTATATATATATATATATATATATATATATATATACACACACATATATATATATGTATATGTATATATATATATATTTACAAATAAGTTTGAATGCGTTCTGCAAAATAAAGTGCTCAATGTTCTTAAAAAAACAGCAATAATCGATAAGTAGACAAAAATTTATTAAAATGTGGAGAGCAATAGCCTTTGTCTCGCCAACTCCGTTTAATATACAATAGAACCTTTAAGATACACCAGCTAACAAGTCAGTCATAGTTTAAGTCGATAAAAATCTGAAAGTTTTTAAGCTCAACATAAAGGTTAGATATTTGTTTAATAAAGACTCAAAGAATTTTCCAGAGTTTTTAAAAATTGGAACAACCTATGCCATTTTCCAACAAAAGGAGATTCAGTTAATCACTTAATAGTTTAGAGAGAATGAAAGGGCGTTTCTAAAGAACACTTTTGTAAGCCTACAACAAAAATGTTGTTTGGATCATAAACCGCAGAAGAGTTTAATTGAGAAATGACTTGAGCATTAAAGCTAGAGTGATATGGTTGTCTAACTATGGGTTAATCTGTTTTATTTACAAATAAATATAAAAGCAGCATAAGAAAAAGAAAACCATGGAGTAGCATAGTAGGAATGAAAGCTTCATACCTGCCTTGATCCAAGTAGAAACTTAGGTAGTGTATTTATTAGTGGCAAGATAAAAAACATCACTACATGAACAAAATCACAAAATGAAGCTCAGTCAGCTTTAAGTTTGTAGTAAAAAGTACAATGATATCCTGAAGGAAAAGTATGAAATAAATGATTTATAGAGATCTCTGCATGATCAGAACCACCTATAGAACAACCATCTAAAAACTTAGACTAGGGTCAAAGGCAAGACAAAAATTAAGGGAGAATAATAAAGAACAAAACGAACTGTGATTGAGTTAAACGGTTTTAATCGGAAACAAATAAAAGATTAGTCAGAGGATTCAACCCTGATTTCTTGACAAATAGGTGAGGTGATGCCAATGTAAACACCCAAGCCAAGTGTGTGACAACATTTTTCTATGAAATTGCTTTTATAGAAATACTGGAAATTAATGTGAATATATGAAAGATTTATAGTTGTAGTCTTTAGTTGGCAACTGAGCTAACACTTTACCAGAGATTCAAACAGAACACAAACATTTTTATAGTAACTTACGTTTGAATGAACACAACACTAATTGTTCAAACATAGCGCAAGCATACCAATATCAACTTATGGGTGAGTGAACACTGCTCCAGAGGTAAAATGCACTTCATAAAAATATATAAAAATAGTTATTGAAAAAATAAAAGTATATGAAATAAAATATTCATGCAATACACATAAAAAATCTGCAATGCAGTCATAATAAAAGTAAAAAGTTTCTCTTAACAAAGATAAACACTTTGAACATTTTTGAAACACATTCAATATTTTTTAAACTTTTATTTTGTGCTTACGTATTATTTCTTAATTAAGTTTTGAATTAATTAAAAATATATAATTATACTTTTTACAATATTCTAAAATTGTAAAAAGTATTTCTTTTAAGAAGTATTTTCTATAATTTTATTCGTAGATAAATTGTAGTGAACTAGCACTTTTTATAATTATTATTATTTATTCATTTTAAAATAAATTAAAAAAAAGTTTTCTATTTATTAGTATATAAAGATTTTATAGTATTACTATATAAAAATTATTATATTAATAATATTATAAAGATTACCAATATCCATACATATACCAAATAATCTATCTGTATATGATTTATTAAATTTAAATCTTTTATTTTGTGCTTATGATTATTTCTTTATTAGGTTTTGAATTAATTATAAAAATAAATTATAAAAATTATTATATTAATAATAATATAAAGATTACCAAGATCCATACATATACCAAATGATCTATCTGTATCTATGAATTCTGTTTTGCAAATTGAATAGAACTAATGTATGTTTAGAAAATTAAAAATAATTTAATTTCTGTGGCAAAATATGACTGTTACAAGAGTGCAGCTGACTTGTCCTGTTTATGGCATCGAATGTGAACTTATGACATGCAAACTGTTAAGGAAATAATGCAGTACTATTCTTTTGTTAAATTAGAACTTCCTAGGACGACTAAGTCAAGCACACTAGTTTCTAGAGTTGAACATTTGGTTGAAATCTTGTATTCCATCTGTTAAAGTGCAAAGAGTGCAGCAGAAAGTAGAATCTTTGCACAATAATTTGAGAATGATTCTTAAAAGAGAAAGTGAATCAAAGACTTCAACAGTATCAATTGCTAAATTGGAAAGTTTATTTTTGTTTGACATTGCAGCATGTCATTGTCTTAATTTAAGTAATTGGCTAAGAATTAAAGGCTGAGAATATCAAAAGGGCCAGTACTCGAGCATGAATTTTTAATGGATCTAAGAAATGAAAGAAATATGCTTATTGGTATTTTAGATAAGGAAAGTACTTTTATGTTCACCAAAGCATTTGAAAGAAGCACAAAGAGACAGAAATACTATGATTTTTTTTGGTCTAATGAAAGCAGTCTGGAAGCAACAGTTAGTATCACTTCTGATGTAGATGCATAAATTAATTCTGGTGAGGAGTTTATAAATGACACTCAGAGCGATGTTGATGAGAATGTTGATGTCAAATGATAGTTGTCAAATTTCTGTTAATTAGCTAGTGAATCTGGCAGATGATAAAGTTTCTAACAGATACCATAGAATGTGACAAATATTGTGTATCTGATGTTGCTGAAGCTGCAATTGCTACTGCCACACTTTCAGATTAAGGAATTATAAAACAACATGACCGAAAAGACCAAAGATCATAAACCAAACCAAAGACATTTGCTTAGAACTACATAATCACACAAAGCAAAGTTAGCTATGTGTTTAGTAGGCCCAAAATCAATTTTCTTTAATGGGAGAAAAGATAAAACTCTTTGTGCATTTGTGACTAGCAGAAAAGACATAATCGCTAAGGAACATATCACATTTATAGAAGAGCCTCATTCTATTTTTCTTGTTCATATTTCATCAACAAATATCAAGGATGTTGTTAGATTTTTTTGATGAAAACAAAATATCACTTGGTAATGTGTTAGCTATTGGCGCTGATGGAGCTAATGTAAATACTAGTGTGAACAATGGTGTAATAAGATCGCTGGAACTGCATTTGGGATATCCGGTTCAATAATTAGTGTTATGTTCCATTTTAATGAAATACCATTAAGAAGTTTAGTATTGCATTTAGATAGCACCCCTTCAGGACCTACTGCATTTTGTATCAACATTGAAAAAGTGCTTACAAATTTCCATGAGTTACAAATTGTCAAATTTGATGTCAGACAGAATAACTTACCGAACATTTTACATGAGATTGTGACAAGTAATATTAGCAAAGATCAACAGTATCTTTATAACGTGGGCAAAGCAATAAAAATAGAAAAGGTGAAAGAAACACTAGCAAAAAATAAGCCTGGGCAATTGGTTCATTCTTGATGACTAATAACAGCAAATGGAATCCTTTGTTTGTATGTTGCAAGCACTCTTCTGTCTACCGAGCTTGTAATACTTACTGATTACTTTCTATGAGTTTATGCACCGGTGTGGTTTTTCTATAAAACTGAAGCCTCAATGTTACATGGGGGCAAAACACTTGTAGTACTTAATTTAATTCTTTCGCATGCTTTCTAAAAGTGATTGATTTATAGTTGACAAATGCATTCAATGAAATGCATATTATGGTCAACCAGAAAATATTTTGATATCAATTTTGACAGATAAACGAAAGAAAAAAAAGAGAATTAGCAGCTAGAAGAATTAAATTTGCAAAGTAATCCACATTTTCAAATTCTACAGAAGTAAGAAAGTTCAAAATGTCACCTATGTTAAAAGAGTTTAGTGATAATTTCATTGAAAATGTAATACAAAATATGCAAAAATTGACGTCAGATGATTTTTTATGCCATTCTCAAAATGTAGAAAAACATGTTAAATTGATTACAGAAGCAGCCACAACTGTATGTGGAGAAATGAGAAGAGACAGATACATTAGAGCAAAACTTTTATCAAGAAAGTATATTCCACACTTTGCTTCAAAAGATATTTGGAATATGTAGGAATATTTGATCAATGCACTCTTTGTTTTCATATTACTTTTTTCAATAAGTACAATAAAAAGTACATATAAAACATTTAAAAAATTTGTAATAACACATGATAACACTTTTGCATAAAATAGCATTTTTAGTTTACTATATATAAATTATATTGTATATTGCATAATAATAAAATAAAAATTGTTAAAAACCAAGGAAATATTTTATATTTTTTATTTTTTTATTAAGTTGGTCAAACAATTTTAAAAAGTTGCTTATTAATGACTCAACTGTTGTTGCTGTATAGACCTGAGGGAGATCAATATATTAAAAAGTATTATTTTGATATTTCTTACATTCACATGTTGCAAAAAACTTGTCACATGATTAACTACATAACTACAAATATTAAAAAAATGAATTCGATATTTTTAAACAGAATCAACCTTTAATTGTTTGATGATAAAGTATTTGAAGTTTGGTGAATCTTCAATTTTGATAGTAATGATATTAAATATAACCTTAAATTAGAAGTAAGGACTCGAAGTAAAAACTTATATAACTATCATTTAGATTCTTCAAATCTACCTGATATTGCTAGTAAAGTTCATGTCAAGAAAGGTATTTATAGTATAACAATGAAGATGATGATGATGATGATGATGATGATGATGATGATGATGATAATGATGACGATGATGATGATGATAATGATGTTGATGATGAAGATGATGATCATGTTGATGATGATGATGATGATGATGATGATGATGATGATGATGATGATGATGATGATGATGATGATGATGATGATGATGATGATGATGATGATGATAATTTGACACTTCCCATGACTGCACTCTTTTAGATTTTATCTCTGGTCAAATTGACCATGCCCTCTCTCTTTACTCCTCTGCCAATATTGTGGTTATTGGTGACTTTAATGCCCATCACACTGAATGGCTTGGCTCCAACACCACTGATCCTGCTGGCACTAAATCCTATAACTTCTGCGTTTCTCAATCTCTTACTCAGTTAGTTAACTTTGTGACTCATTTTCCTGACAACCCTAATCATTTACCTTCACTCCTTGACTTATGTCTTGTCTCTGACCCTAGCTTATGTTCAGTTTTTCCCTTTTCTCCCTTAGGTTGTTCTGACCATGTAATGATCTCTATAAATCTTTCCTCTCGTACTTCTTTTTCGGGCTCATATCATTGCACCATCTACTACTATCCTAAAGCTGACTGATATTCTTTTCGTGATGTTCTTTGTGATGGTCCTTGGGCTGATGTTTTTTCTCTCTCAGCTGACAAATGTGCCTCCTAGGTAACCTCCTGAATTCAGGCAGGAATGGAAGCTTTTTTCCTTCTCGTCGTTTCCAGGTCATTCTACTCCATGATTTTCACCTTCTTGTCCAGCTGCTATATCTAATCGTAATCATTTTTTTCAAAAGAACAACTCTCTTGAGAACAAACAGATATTTATTATTGCAAGAAATCGATGTAAAAAGGTACTTTCTGATGCTAAACTCCATTATTCTCAGTTTACTAAATCTCGCATCTTGTCACAGAAGTTAGGCTCTAAAGACTTTTGGAAAATCTTCAACAGCATTATTAACAAAAGTAGACCTAACATTCCATCTCTCACTCATGGGCCTGATCTTATTACCTCACCCAAGGATAAGGCAGAACTATTTGCAAAGAACTTTTCTTCTAATTCCACTCTTGAATCTTATGGCCATTCTCTTTCTTCCATTCCAGTTAAACAGGTTGACCCATTGTTAGACATTCAAATCACTCTGACTTCTGTTGCTAAAGTCATATCTCAGTTAAACTCTTCTACAGCTTGTGGTCCTGACAACATTCCTGTCACAGTCTTGCAGAATTGTTCTCCAGAACTTTCTTCAATTCTCTCTAAACTATTTAATAAGTGTTTGACTGAGTCTTGTTTTCCTGCATGCTGGAAAATGACATCTGTTGTTCCAATTTTCAAAAACTCTGGAGAACATTCTGACCCCTCCAATTATGGTCCGATTAGTCTTCTTTCTGTTATAAGCAAGGTCTTTGAGTCTTTGATCAACAAATTCCTCACATCCCATCTTGAGTTAAATAAAATACTGTCAGACAACACGGTTTTCGATCCTCTTGCTCTACGGCTGACTTGGCAACTGCTGTAGCTGAAAGATTTTATCGTGCATTAGATTGAGGCGGGGAGGCTAGGGCTATTGCTCTCGACATATCTAAAGCTTTCAACAAAGTTTGGCATGCTTGTCTTCTCCATAAGCTTGCTTCATATGGTGTATCTGGTAAAGTTTTAAGATTATCAAATCATTTTTTTTCTAACCAGTTTATTAAAGTCATCCTTGAAGGCCATCACTCTTCTTTATTTCCAGTAACTTCTGGGGTACCTCAAGGTTCCATCCTGGGCCCTGTTTTGTTTTTTATCTACATTAACGATCTTCCTGACAAACCTTACATCTAAAGTAACTCTTTTTGCTGATGACTCAACTTTATGCTCCTGTCTTGACAAAAAGTCTTCTCTTTTCGATCACTTAGTACAGACAGCCGATCTTGAGTCTGATCTTGCTTCTATAATAAATTGGAGCTCACAGTGGCTTATGGACTTTAACTCTAACAAAACACAGTTATTTACTGCTAACAACTATCGCAATATGGTTAATATTCTTATATTAATGAATGGCAATCCTCTTACTGAGTCCTCATCTTAACATTCTCTTGGATTATCGTTTACTACTGACCTTTTATGGAAACCATATATACAATCGATTGCTAAATTAGCTTCTGCTAAGGTTTCTTCTCTTTATCCTGCTCGCCATTTCCTTACTCCTGATTCCATTCTCTACCTCTATAAATCTCTTATTTGTCCCTGTATGGAATACTGTTGTTATATTTGAGCTAGTTCTTCTAATGATGCTCTTTCTCGTCTAGACAAGGTCCAAAAATGCATTGTAAGCATAGTTGGACCTGGACTATCTGCTAAGCTTGAGCCTCTTTCCCATTAAAGTTGAATCTCTTTCTCTTTTCTACAAATACTATCATGGTCACTGCTCAAATGAGTTTTCATCTCTAGTTCCATCAACTAAACCTCATTCTCGTTCGACTTGTCATTCAGCTAATTCTCATTCGTTTACTGTATCTGTCTGTATGTTCTAAAAATTTTTATTCATTTAGTTTTTTCCCCCGCACTTTAATCCTTTGGAGCTCTCTCCCATCTTCATGTGTTCCTGACTGATACAACCTTCAACTTTTCAAGTCTTCTGTCAACCGTTTCCTTGCTCTATAACTCTATTCTTTTTTTCCTAGTAACTCCCAACCTAATAGTGGTTGGTTGCACCCTTGTTAGGAGTGAATGCATATAAAAAAAAAATATTTTCGTTAATAATGACCTTAAAACAGCGTTTGAAACTGTAATATTTCAAACAGATATCAATAATCACTTACCTATCTTCTTAAAAGTAAATTATTTAAAAACTTCGTCTGATAGTCAACCAAGTGTTATCAATTTGAAAAACAGTATTCTTAAACTTAGCAATACTAATGAACTGACGTGTAAATAAAAACAAGAAACGTGGAGAAATTTATATAAATGGTTAGATACTAACTTTTAATATTTATTCAAGTACATTATTGGAGTACCTTAATGAAACCAGCCATACGAGGATATAAAAATTAGAACTAAAGCAATAACTATTCCGTGGATGAATAAATCACTATTAAAGTGCTCACAAAAAAAACAAACTGAATAATAAATTCCTAAAAGATAAAAACGCTAAAAACGAAAAACTGATGGAAGGTTGCAGACCATGACTATTTTTAATGGATATATTAAAACAGTGAGTTGATGGGAATGGTTTTTTATGTTTAATGTTTTTGGTTACTTTGGGGATGATTTAAGTTTAATGAGAACTTGACTCATTCAAAGATAGAGCACAGCAATGAGCTATGAAGTTGTCTCAATCCTGTTAATTAAACTTAAGTCGTAACATAGGGCTACTTATGTGGCCTCAACAATGTTTATCATAAGCATCAAAAGGGACACTGTTCATGTACAACATAGCACTGTTAATACTCTGATATTTTGCACCTGTTTATAGAATTAGCCTCTCTGAGAGCTATCACAGAGTTTGGGAAACCTTACTACCAGCTGGCCTCAGACATTGTTCCCAGCTCCAAAACTCAAAACTGAGTTTTAGAGCTGTACCCTCATTAGGAGATAACTGGAAGAGTTGCATAGCTACTATCATGTAGGCACAAGCAAAAATCTATAAGTAGAGTCAAGAAGATCCAGCATTCATCATCCAAGACTGAAACCAATGTAAAACATGTTACATCTACACCAGCCTTATAAATAAATAAGGGGTTCGAGGCTGGTTAGCAGAATTATTCTGCTTACCTCTAAAGTATTTGCCTGAGAGGCCTTCTTCAAGACAGTAGCTATATGCCTTTAACATTTGCCAAAATGAGTATTTTTATTGAGACACCATCTCTAGCCTCTACTCAACCAAGAGCGCTAAGGCAGGGGAGTTTCAGCTGATGCAGTTAACATCTGCCTATAATGAGTAGTTTTATCAAGACATTATCTCTAGCCTTCACTCAACCAAGAGCCCCAAGGCAGGGGATTTTTTAGTTGGAGTTTATTTCTCCTAGCTTTTGCCTAAAAAAGCACATCCAACAAGGTAGCAGTGCTTGAGAGGTAGTAGTACTGGGTTACATGATACCAGTAACAGGTTGATCGTGATGATCCTGGACCTTAACTGATCTGGAGTAGTTAAAAGGTGTTACTTCTCTCAAACAGTACTCTAAAACACCAGGTTGACTAGGCCCCTCTTGTCCCTTCAGAAATTAGCAACTTTAATTTAGAGGTTTCAAGTTACATAACTTTAAAAATTTTTGATCTTTTTACTTAGAAAATTGTACCTGGCTATTTTCATGGGTGGTGAATCTAATAAAATGATCAGAAATGTAAAAAATTATTTTTAAGTATCTGTATTTATCTATTTAAGTTTTAGTAATTTTTCAGGGTCCCAAAACACCAGGCAGACTGGGGCAAGTACCCCACTTTTTTTGTAGTGGAATTTTGTGATGTTTTTAATGTGTGTTTTGTACTACCTTCCAGACAAACTGGAGCTCTGAAGTTTTCAGCATTTGTGTAATCTTGATGAACGCGCATTAAAATGGGCATGGCTCCATTGCCCAGGTCCATGGCCCTGGGCACTGGAGCCATGCCCCACTTTTTTCTCAGAAAAAATTTTTATTTTTTTGCATTTTCAATCAAGTAAAATAAACTTTGAGAATATTGTCTTCAAAAATTTTTTTAGTTTGTACTTGTTCTGTTAATAATACAAAGATATAAGATATCAAGATTGATATCTTATATTTTTGTATTATTAAAAAAAATTTTTATAATTAAAAATAAAATACAAAAATATAAGATATCAAGATTGTGTTAAAGTTTGTTAAGATGTATGAACGGTCAAAGTATACATATGTCCAGTTGTTGTTACAAGTGCATTAATGATACAAATTGTGTTGGCAATTGGAACCCAACACTCACCTGCTCTAAATGGCCAGAAAAGTTTGTTAAAAGGACCAAAATGTTGCATAAATGTTAGAGATGTACCGATTAATCAACATCGGCATCAGCTTAATCAGCCACCTTTTGCACAATCGGTATCGGCATCGGCCTTTTCTTATCAATTTACCGATTTTCCAACCAATGGCATTTTTATATTTTTATCCCACATTATGATAAAAACTAAATAATAAATAAACTAAACTTTAAACATTACTTAGATTTTTTTTGAGAAATTTTTTATAATGACTTTGTTTACAGGCAAATTTGTTTTTCTTAAGATGATGTTTATAAGCTTTAATTTAAAAGCTGAATGTATTTATACTTTTATTACCGTAATGTTGTTTTTAAAATAATTTTATTTTGTATTGTTCTATTGTTATACTTAAAAGTAACCTATTTAAGCATTGTTATCTTTATGTATCCAAGTATTGCCTTCTATATTTCTATATAATTGTTGTTTAGATATTTAAATTACTAATAAATAAGTTACATTACTAAAAAAGTTACAGAATCAAAAATATACTCAGAATGGCAGCAGCTTTGTTTGGAAAAGGTATTCCAATAAAATCACATAGTTGGGTGTAGAAATATTTTATCATTTCTCCTGAAGATACCTCAATTGCAATATGTAATACATGCAAACTGAAGATTTCAAGAGGTAACAAAGAAAAAAAATCTAAATCTTTTAACACAACAAATATGTTGTGTCATATAAATATAAAACATAAAGAAATAGCAAGCAAAGAGTTAAAACTTAACGAAGAAGAAAACAAAAGGAAAGCAGAAAGTGAAAAAAATGTGTTCAAGAAAATCAAGTCAACTGAAGCAAGTTGCTCAAAACAGTCCCAACAAACTTTGTTTGAAACACTTGCGAGAAAAAAACCCTGGGACATTAATGATCACAGATCTAAATTAATTTATAACTATATTGCAGAAATGATTGCAGTTGATATTCAACCTTTTTCAATAGTAGAAGACATCAGATTTCAAAGATTGCTAAATCATATATGTCCTAACTATTGTATACCAAGTAGAAAGTACATTAAAAACACTGTTTTTCAAAATATATATGACAAAGTCAGACAAAATATCCAAATAGAAATAAATGATGCTTCTTACATTTCATTTACAACTGATGGATGGGCATCTACCAACGGAAAATGCTCATTTCTTAGCTTGGCAGCTCATTGGTTAACTAATGAGTTTCATCAAAAGTCAGCAGTTCTTCAAGTTTGTCAATTTAATGTATCTCATACTGCCAAAAATATATGCGAAGGAATTCAAAGTTCTATGAATGATTTTTTTATTCCAGCTTCAAATGTACATTTAGTTGCTAGAGATAATGCAGCTAATATGGCAGCTGGAATAAGAGAGGCAGGTTACAATAGCTTGCCGTGTTTTTTACACACTTTGCAACTTGTGTTGAATGACACTGTATTTGCCCAGATATATATCAAAAATATATCAACAACTTGTAAAAACATAGTAACCCATTTTAATCATTCTCCATCTTCTTTTGAAGCGTATCGAAAATATTAAACTCAATATTAAGTGCCACAAAATAGGTTTAAACAAGACATTGCAACAAGATGGAATAATCAATACTTTATGTTTGAAAGAATTTTTGAACAGAAGCGTGCTTTAATCCCATTTTGTTGTGATAATGATAACTCTAAACTAAAGTCCTTGGAAAACAATGAATGGATTATTTTAGAAAAATTACAACGATTTTTAAAAGTGTTTAATGATATAACAAATTTATTAAGTGAGCGTGAAGCAATTGCATCTGCTATAATTCCAACTGTACAAGTTATACAAACCATGTTAATTCAAGCTGAAAAGTCTCCCTTGTTTTTTGGATTAGGAACAATTTTAAAAGAATCTAAAAACTCAGCAAATGAAAGATTTGAAAAATATCTCAATGACAAAAATCTCATTTTAGCCACATTTTTAGATCCAAGGAAAGGGAAAATTTTATTAAAAATAAAATCATTTTAATTGAAAACACATCCATATCTGAAGTTCTGCAAGAAACAGAAAGCAAACATTATATAAAATTGAAAAATGAAGTTTTAATGTATTTGAGTCAAGACATAATCATGCAACAAGATAGTCCTATAGTATGGCGGGGAGCAAATAGAAACAACTTCAAACAATTAGCTCCAATAGCTCAGAAGTATTTATTATGCCCTCCATCTTCTGTTGAAAGTGAACGATTATTTAGTTGTGGAGGACAAATTTATTCTCCACGACGAAGTAAGTTGACTCCGGAAACAGGAGAAATGCTTATGTTTTTACATTACAATATTCGTATACACAATTTTAAGTACTAAATATTGTTACAACTGCTATTGGTGCTTCCTTTAGAATCTTAAAGCTATTATTTTCTTTTGTATTTGATTTTGAAGTCTCTTATTTTATTTTGAGAAAATGTATATATTTCATGTTATAAAGGTTATTTTTATTTGTTTTTTATAAAGAGCTTAAAATTCTAAGTAAACTGCTTATCTTAATGCCATTTTCTTTTTAAAATTGAAATAAAAAGTGTTCCTCTAAAATTGTATTTATTTTTTGAAAGTTTTCTTTTCATAGTTAAAAAAAGTAAAAAATGTATATTTATTTAATTGAGCTTTTCTAATATCTTTTAAAATAAAGGTTTGACTCTGATTTGGGTCCAAGTATTTGCTTACCAGTTCCATGAAAAATTTTACACGATTTAAAGTTGTATGGTTTTATATTTTCAAAATTATAATAGTTAGTTAATCTATCGGTATCGGCATTGGTATCGGCCTTTTCCTATCCATCGGTATTGGCATCGGCCAAAAATGTGCAATCGGTACATCACTAATAAATGTTACCATAACATCTTGCTCAATATAATCAGTTTCATTTATCTTACCAATTCAATTAAATGTAACATATTTGCACAGAATAAACTCACCAAATTTCAATTTAGTGATATTAATTTGCTGATTAGGTTGAATACCAGAAAAATTTGAATACTTTGAATACCAGAAAAAGAAAATATGCCTGTGATATTAAAATCTTCACTTGTTCGTTTAAAGCTAATAGTATCTATAGATGCTGGGTTAAATTGATGATAGCTCCTAGTTCTAGGAATTGTTCTACTGAACTGAAAACGCTTTTTCAAAGTGGTGCACAGTTCTCTCAGTCTTTCTTTTTCAATCTTGAAAAAAATAATCCCTTTAATATTATTTGTCCAGTCAAATATTTTATAACAATTCAATATCTTGTCATTTATACGCCTTTGTAGACTTGCATTCGCAAGTCTACAAAGTTTTCTTTTACAGTGCCGCCAATACCATCACATAGTGAGTTATCATGACTTGTAGTAAAAAATGTCCACTCTGCATCATGTCAAAATCATCTTTATGGAGACAGATATTGTGAAGGTTTTTGTGGTTTTGATACTGTGCAGCAGAACCATCTGAAAAATAAGGAATCTTGGAAATATTAAGATGATTTTCTTTTAAATAATTAACTATTAGTGTCTGAACTTCTACAAAAAACCAGTGTCATGCTCATTATCTTCTGACATGAAGCAAAACGATTTTAATACAGGATGTAACATGCATTGACTTTGACATCAATGGTAACTTTAGATTTCATCTTGAATCACAAATGTATAGTTTTCTGCAAAATCAATTAAGACAATACAGCAGTCTTTTGCCAACATCGATGTGACATCGATGAACATCAATGAACCATGCACTCATTACTTGTAACATCACAAGCAACTTTTGCCATCAGATCTTTTCAAGTACATTTTAATTGTATAGCATTGGTCACGAGTATTGCATTTTAATGGTGTGTGCATACACATAGGCAGTAATTCCCTAATGCTCTAAAACTTAGAAAACCCAATAACTTCTTGAGGATATTTAGTTTTAAAAGAAAAATACAGTTCTTTATATATTTATATATAATTAAAGCAACTTAAACACCATCGTAATGGTAAACATTGATTGATTTCTTTGAATGTAAAAGATAATTTTTTTTTCTTTAATAAGTTTGTTTAATTGTATTTAATTTGTTAATGTTAAAAATTTTAGTGATGAATTTAATGGGTAATAAATTTCTTCTATACTAATGTAATGACAGGACATTTTTTTGTTACCGTTAGCAGTTCTTGTTCAATAAAACAAAAAAACTTGCCATAAACATATTAGAATTTGCAAAAATTAAATAAAATAATGGTTTCAAAAGGTGATAATTTTGTTTTTTTATCGATGTAATGTTATGACAGGATGTCTTGTTTTTACTGTTGAATTTTAGTTAATTAAACAACTTTCTGTTAACATTTTAGCGTTAAAAAATATCTCCTTTTTTCAATTCAAAAAGTTTCCAGCTAGTCTGGAAGGTAGTGAAAAATCAATTGCAATACTTCCCTACAAAAATGTGGAGACCATGCCCTGTTATCTATATATGGAAATCCATATTCTTGCAGATTAAAATCCTTATATTTTTTTAAAAAGTCAATCAATATAAAATCCTTTGTTTTATATTTTTTTTTTTGATATTATCAAGACCACACGAGTTTCTTGAGCATCAATATCAGGTATATAAAAAATTGCCAAAGTTTATTTAAATTAATAAATACAGGTTCTTAAAAATAGTTTTTTACATTTCTGATTATTTTATTGGATTTGACACCCCTAAAAATAGCCAGGTACACATTTTTAAGTAGAAAGATCAAATATTTTTGAAGTTATGTAACTTGTAACCTCTAAATAAAAGTTGCATTTCTGAAGGGACAAAGGGGCCAGCCTGGCCAACTTCTGTTAAAATTAAAATGGTCATATTTCAGGACCCAGAGGCTAATTTTTAAGGAATTCTTAATTTACTAAGTACTTTCAACTGTATAAAAATCAGCAAAATTTGAGATATAGGGTGACATTTTTGAAAATCTCTGTGTCAAATGACCCAGAGATTTTATTTATTTTACTATTAAAATATTATACTTGTTAAAATTGATTTCATTGAAATCAATTTTAACAAGTAAAATAGGTCATTATTGTGATATTGAGCTTAGTTATCCTTAAAGGGAGTTCAATAGTTGATCACTATCCTTAATTCACATGAATTTATAAGTCACTTGAAAAAAGATTACGTTTTTTTTATGTTACTTTGGATAAAATTGATCAACCCCTTTTTCTATTTTTCATACAATATTTTTGGTAATGGTGACTTAAATTCTCTTTACACTGGAATGGCTTAACTCTAGTACCACTAACCATTCAGGCTTAAAGTTTTAAGTTTTTCTCTTTCTCAATCTCTTACTCAATTTATTTTGTTTTCATTTTCCACAATGAATATCATACGTATTCTTTGATTGTTTGGTGTTGAAGTTTTAATAATTTTTGCTTATCCCTTTTAAAAGTTTTGTTAACAAAAAGTTTTGTTAGCAAAAGTTTTTTAACCTTTTGTAAGTAAATTGTTAAAAATGATAACTTAAACTTTAAATAAAAAAAGGTTTTCGGGGGTAATTTGTGGTATTACTGGGTTAGCTGGATATGGTTCAGGAATAAATTTTTTATGCTGGTTTCTAGTAATACTTGACTCTTCTATTGGAACATTCAATACTTACTTCGACAACCATTGTTATATTTGTTTTTTTTATATATCTCTATATATATGTGCATGTATATTTGTGTGTATACTTATGTATAAGTGTTTATATTAAGTGATAAATCATCATCATGAACATTATCATGAACGATATGATGTCAAATCTTGATGATGCCTTAACTAGAATTTTTTTTTTTTTTCAAATTAGATTTGTCAATAGTGTCTGCTGAACTAAAAAGGTTTTATCTTGAATATTATGGGAAAATTAGTGAACTTCAACCACTATTGAAAACACTTGCAAATGTTGATCTAATGCATAAATTTGTTGATCTATGTATTGTTGATGCAGTGGATGCTCAATTGGATGCTGTTTGTAGTGCTGAGCGGAATAAATTTCTTGCAAAGCAAATGAGTTATACACCTATACCATATAGTGAAATATTTATGAAAGAAAAACCGGCATTATTAATATCTGGAATAGCTGGTATTGGGAAAACATGGTTGCTTAGAAAATGCTTGCTTGATTGGTCAAATAATTTAATTTGGAAAAATGTTAAACTTGTTTTTTATTTGGAATGTAGAAGGCTTAATCAATATCAAAACATTTCTAATATTAATGAATTACTAAATGTTTTCTACAAAGATATTATAAATGATTTTAGTATTAGTAATCATTCTGCACTGTTTATAATTGATGGATTAGATGAGTTTAAATATTTAAACGAATTAGTAAATCTAGGCTTAAATTCCAATTATCCAATTGTTAATGCTTTAACAGAAGTTCGAAAATACAAATCTTTAGTTGCTGGTAGAGTTTATGCAATTGATCTGTATCAAAGTATATATACAGAACATAATAAGGTAACCATTCAAATAATGGGGTTTAATGAAAATGGTATAAATAGTTATTTAGAAAATAATTTTAAAGATGGAAAAAAAGAACTTATGAAAGCAACTTTAAAGGTATCTCCAATTGCAAAAGCCATGGCATCTGTTCCATTTTATTTATCTTGTATGTGTGAAATCATTAGTGATTCAAACAAAATATATTCAACATCTTTCTTAACAATGACAGATTTATATGCAAACATTTTTTTATACTTTTTGCAAAAACACATTGTCAAAAACAATGGTTTGGTTTATCAAATGATGGAAAATGAAAACAATAAGAAATATGTTTTAAACATTTGTAGGATAGCTTTCGAATTGTTTATTGCAAATAAATTTATTTTTTCAAAAGAGGAGGTTGTACTGTTTATCAATGACTTTAATGAAGTTGAAGAATGTCTTTTTGGTTTTATTGAAAGGGTTGAAACACATTTAGGCTATCATTACCAATTTGCGCATTTGACAATAATGGAGTTTTGTGCATCTGTATATGCATATAATTGTTTAAGCAGTGATGAGATTATGGTTAATGAAAAGCTGAAAAGTTGTTTATCAATGATTTGTGGATTAACCAATAAAACCCAAAATAGTCTATTAAAGTTTCTTGTTAACCTGAATCCTCTAAAAAAATCTTATGATGAATCTTTACTTTTGTTTCCTATTTTGGGTAAGTTTTAAAACTTTGTAGCATTTTTTATAAGTCATTTTAGATAATCATATAGGTGTTCAATAAGATAAAAACTTTCTTTTTTTTTTTAAAAAAACTTGTTTTTGATGTTTTTACTTTAACTATTATTAAACTTGACTATAGATGTATTTACTTATTTAAATAAGGTGTTTCTGTTATTACTAGATTTTTATAGCAAACTAGGTATTTTTGTTAATTTTATATTTTCTCTTTTTTTGTAAGTTTTTAATATAAAACACGTTTTATATTTTTTGTTTTCTAAATGATAAACTACATTTTTTTTATGGTTAGTTAATTAAGTCACACAAAGCCACAGCCTTTTGAAACTCATCATCAGCTTAGTATATGCATCTTTGCCAACTCTTTTTGTGTGGTATTTACAGTAAATGATGAGGTATAGTAACTACAATGACTGAAAATTCTCTTGTAGTTGCTTAAATTTATAAACTGATGTTGCCTCGATGACATTATCTGGAAAAGCATTCCTACGTGATTGTTGAAAAATGTATGTCTTACCTCACAGTTCCTGACAATCTCATGATGAAATCTGATCTGAAGTTAATTTCATCTTGAAATCTGTAGTTAATTTCATCATTTTGCAATGAGTTTTGTAGTCTTTATTATTTAAAACCTGAGTGAGCCAATTCTCATGGTGTTGTGTTGTACCTTTTCAATTTTTTATTTGTCACTATTATGGTAAGGGTTCCAAGTTTGTTCGGGAAACTCTTGATGTGGTTTAATATATGCAGTATAATTTTTTTTTTCAAATGTCAATGTCTCTTGATACAAACGTGTCTTTAATTCCGAGCATGTTATTTTCTTTGTTTTTACTGTCATTTTAAATTTAATTCCTAAAGTAATCAAATTTAATTGTTCTAGAGTTGACATGCATGATTTTACATTTTTTTACATTCAACACAATTAGCCAATTTGTGTCCATTTAACACTCTTATCTAGATTGGATTGTAAATTATACATATCAAACATCTAATTTAACAACAGAAGATTTTGTAAGCGGTTATTATGAATCACGTGATGCTATGTTTTTCTCAGGAGGGCAAAAATGTAAACAAACCAATAATAAACATATAAACAAATAAGAAAAAATACATCAGGTGTATAGTTTTAAAAATGATATACATTTACAAAAATAAACACAAATAAAATAAAAGTTGAAAAAAATTTAATAAAGAATATTTTATTTATACCTTTACCTCAATAAAATAGAAAAAGATACAAACCAAAAAATTATTCTTATTAAAGCAGTGAGTTTTTGCAAAGAATTTATTTGCTTTCTTATTGTTTAAAAATAAATCTGTATTATATAACTTTAGTTATTCTCTTTACTTTTAATTAAGTTTTAATCTTTTTGTTTGAATATTTATTATCATGTCGTGTTCATTACTAAGTTTTAACTGTTTACTATCTCAGTTAAAAAAACATAATGGTTAATGATCGCTGTGTAGTTGGTATTTGCAATAACGATAAACGTTATCCAGAGCGAAATACATAGTAACGTTAAATCTGGAAAATTATGCTTCCACTAATTGCCTGTTGATGAAAAAACAAGAAAATCATGGATTCATGCTGTTTCTAAAGGGCAAAAACACTTTGTTGTACCTAAACATTTTAAAATCTGCCCTAATCATTTTGTCGATGGCATGCCCATTTATGAAAATCCTAACCCAACAATCTTTTTGACATACACCATGAATGTTCAATGTACTCCAGAAAAAAAACAATCAAGACCTACTCCAAAAATCAGAACAACATCTATTGTAAAACCTGTTTCTCAAAAATGATTGAATCTATTAGCTCTAACTCGAATACACTTACAGCTGAAGAGTTGTCAGATCTTATGATTGTTCCTTCATATGAAGAAAGCCTAATATCATTCGAAATAACTCCATATGTTAATGGCGATGCAGTTGCAGCAGAATTCTTACACATCACTGACTCTCCCAAAGAATTATTACACCCACCCGGCTCTCCCAAAGAAAAAGACTGTAAATCCAATTTAGTTTAAAAATAAAGCAGGCTATAGTGTTAAAAATAATATAGAGCCTACTCTATTATCAACATATATTGCTTTACAGTTTTGTCATATTTCTAGGGACTCAGATGTATCGGCTTTTACAGGTTTACAAAATGCAAAAATGTTTCAAAGTGTTTCAATTATGTCAAGCACAAAGCAGCAGTTATGAAATACTGGGATGGAAATAAAAGAACAAATTGATTATGAAAAACCATGTCCAGTGTTGAATCTGTCAAGCAGCTACACTTATCAGAAGATTATTTTAGCAAACCTAAAAGAAAAATCTCACTGGAACAGGATTTTTTTTTTGTTATGATAAGATTATGTTTGGGTCTTTTAATTGAAGATTTAGCTTTCCGCTTTTGTATATCAGCTGGAACAGTTTCCCAAATTATTATTACATGGGTAATATTGTTATCTAAAGAGTTGGAATGCCTACTCTTGTGGCCTAGCCAGAATACAATTCGAGCAACTATGCCAAACTGTTTTAAGCGATTATATCCAAAAGTGAAAACAGTTATAGATTGTTCTGAAATATTTTTTGAAACATCAAGTGCTTTTGATGTTCAAGCTTGAATGTGGAGTGACTATAAACATCATGCAACAGTCAAATTTTTAATAGCAATAACTCTGTATGAAGGAATTTCATGGCTGTCTCCACTTTATGGTGGACATGCCTCTGACATTTTTATTGTCAGAAGTAGTGGTTTTCTTGATATACTTGAGCCCTATTACCAAGTTATGGCTTTAAAATAAAGACAGACCTTGCATATAAACAGTGTACTCTTTGTATACCTCCAAGTGCTGTTAAAGAAGAAGTTCGAGATCAAACATTGCTAATGTACGTATTTATGTGGAGCAAACAATAAAAAGGATAAAACATTTCCGTATTTTAGAAATAACACAGCCATTACTATACCTACCAATCATGAATAATATACTACGCGTATGTGCTGCTATATCAAACTTGAGAAAACCATTAGTTTCTAAATAGTTCATTAAACTAATTTAGTTTACTAAATAGTTTATTTTATTGTATAATGTAATGTTCCACTGTTCAAACTTTAGGTCATTATTATAACATGAATTTATATCAACTAGGGTCTGAAAGGTGTGTAAAAAATTAGTAGTTTTTTTTTTAAAACCAAACCAGCCCAAAAAAAAAACTTTTTTTTGAAATTCTTTTGAAAATGCAGAAAGAATTAAAAAAATGTAAATAAAAACAACATATTTTCTGTGTGGAGTATAAAGTAAAACATGAATAAAATATGTTTTTCTAAAATCAAAAATATTTTTTACTATCATAATTAAAATTATTATCATAATGTTATAAAAAAGATTTTATGTAGGGAAAGTGTTTTAATAAAAGTTTTTATACAGAAATTAAGTACATATGTACTGAAAAATCTTATATTTAAAAAAGTATAATGAAGTAAGGTTTATTGGAGTAAATTAGGAACTTTTCTGGCATTTTTTTTTTTTTATCTTTGAAAAGCTTTAACTTTGCTTTAAAATGTATAGTATAGACCTGTAATTTTGCAAATATAACATTACTTTCTGCAAAGAAATTATAACAGTTTCCTGTGTTCCTAGTGGGATTAAAAATAAAAATAAAGAGTTAAGGATGTTTTTGCTAACCATTTTACCCTGTTACTCGGGTATCAGATTGTAAACAACAATTTTATCAGCATTTAGCATTTAAAATGACAGAAATCGACAGAAAAGAAGTGGGTTTTTTGAGTTGAGTATTTTTGCGGTATTTTTTGGGGTATTTTTTTAATTCTAATTTTATCTTTTATCTTCTTGTATTTCTCTCTTCTTTTATTTGCCTTAGCTTTTAAATAAAATCTTCTGCAGTTATGATATCCTCAGTTTTTGCTTCTTGTTTTCTTTTTTTTATTTTAGAGTTTTTTTTACTTCTGCTCTAGTTTCTTCTGAAGGAGATAGTAATATAGCATTTATCACTGCATCTCATCCACTTTGCATTTCTTGGCAAATCAGTCTTGATTAAATCTTGATGAGTCAGGCAAGCAAGGTCTCAGCATAGTAAGTTTCCTTAAGTTTTGTCTCCTTCCTTCCTTAATGCATTAAGGTATAATTTGACTGCAGTTTTTTTTTCTTTTTTTTGCATATCTATCACAAAGCCAGTTAAAGAAGAAGAATTACTTGTTATTAGCATTGGCCAGTACACTGCCCAATTCTAATAACAAGTAATTCTTCTTCTTTTGTTAATATTGCAGTTTTTTTGCTACCAAACTCTGCTATATCATCTTTTTCTACCATTGATCTTCTTGGTGTTTCATTAGGATTGTTAAACTACTTTCTCAGCCCTTGCGATGAATAAAAACTGCGCAACGCATAAGCACAATGTGATTTTTGACGTCATTAAATTTTTTTTATTTGCATATCATATTTTTGTGAACAGCTTTATTTAATTGCTTTTTGTGAACAGCAATTTATTAAATTACTGCAAAACTACTTTAAATCAGCAATTGTTAAAATTAAAAATGTTTTGGAAAACTTTTGCTTCTGGTTTTTTAAAATATAATAATGTTTATTTTGTTGACATTTGACACAACCATGTTTTTTGTCTATACTTAACAAATAAAAATACATTGCTAAACATTTAAAAATATGCTAGTATTTGATTTTTTTTTTTTTTTCTCTCTCAAATATGTAATTTAAGGTTTTTCAAATAACAATTATTTCTTTTCAAAAAGAAATTTTAATATTGCACGATTAAAAATCGTGCAATAGCTAATATTTTTACCAGGGATTTTATATTAAATTTTTTTTTTCTCAAAGCGGTTGAAATGCACACTCATTCGTATTGCTAAAACAACTTTAACAAACATTTTGAGCAGATGTTTAATGTTTACATGGAATTTCATTTCTAATAAAAGAAAATAAAATAAAATGTTAAAATAAAAATCTTATAAGTATACAAGAGATATTTCAGCGAGAAAAACAAAATTTGCTTATTGATCAATATTTAATAATAGGTGCACTAAAATGACCTTCAATCGATGATATTGAAATTCAAAACCATACAGTGCTGCAATTATCTTGCTTAAACTTTTTTTATACTATTATAATCACAACATTTAGTTTATGAATAATAACGATAAAAAAACAAACAATAGAAAAATTTATTTTGATGTTCAAAGTTTGTTGATAGAAAAATAAAATACGCACTACTATTTTACTGCACATGACTGTACATATAATAAAGTTTCAGTTGTTAGATTTATTTTCTTTCTATTAATTTATGAATAATCTCACCTTTTACTGAAGTAATTTGTTTAAAAGAACATATTTTCTGATGGACCACTTTACTTTTATTGATTTACTTTACTTTTATTGATTTCTGTTATTTTTATTAAATAATGTTATTTCTATTGATTTATGGTATGTTGTATATTTTATTGCATATTTAAACCTTTTACCTGGTGTGACGTTAATGTGTATAAAAAATATAAATTATTATTTTTGTTTATATAAATTAAATTTTTTTTTCTTAATTTGTACCATTATGTTTGACTTGTGAGTATTTGATTACTTATCTGAATCTGTGTATGTGATTATGTTTGGGTGATCATTATGTCTCAATCTCTGTGTGGGTTTGATCATTATGTCTTAATCTCTCTGTGTGTGATCATTTCGTCTGAAGCTGTGTGTGGGTGTGATCATATTTTCTGAATCTCTGTGTGTGTGATCATTATCTCTGAATCTCTGTGTGTGATCACAATGTCTAAAAGTGTGTGGTCTGCTATGTGTGTGATGCAATAATGTACATGGAATGAACAACAATCAATAAAACTAAATCTTAAGTAACACACAAGTTTTTGGCTCTTAAAAGACAAAACCATTTAAAATTTATCAAACTGATTTGTGTGTGTCTTAAATAAAAGTGTTTCTATCTGATCACAAAATATTAACTGAAAAGATACAAAAGATACACAAATACCTCATAATTCATACAAATTGTTACTGATAAATTTTTCTAATAGTTTTAAATTTGTCAAAATATTGGTTTAGAAAATTAAAGTAATTTTTTATAGAAAATATGAAACAAAATTGTTTTGCTTCAAAGTATGAATCTGCAAAAACCGAGACTTCATTCAGGAAACAAGATATAAATCTTTCCATGTTTCTCCAATTAAGACAAAAAGTGTCTATCATTGGACAAGAATGATTCATTAATTTAATTGATAAAATAGTTGTGGACCCTAGGTTTAGTTAGAATATAAGTTCTCATCCAACTTAATTTTCAAGAAGCTACAAGACAAAGTCATGTATTTTACGGAATTGTAAGGCTATCAGTAAAGCTGTAGAGATTTTTTGTTTGAACGGTTGTAATCAAAATAAAAAGAATGAAACAATAAACTATATCAGCTCATGTGGTATATGCTGCTTAGAGCATGATGTGAGTAGTTTTAACATGATCTTTCTAACTTTACCTTTGAAGAAATTAAAGTTCCATATCAAATAGTTAGTTCTGATGTTCACATACTTTGTAACAACAAACAACTGTTCAAAGATTCCATGCCAAAGTTAAATGAATTCTGAATCTAAAATAGCAAATGCCCATCTTTTTTATAAAGAATATACCTTTATTTCATTCCACTTTTTTAGTTCATTTAAAACAAGATATTGATTATTAGAAAGATTACTAATTATTTTTACACTAAAAAATTTGCTTAATGTTTTGCTTACATTTTGTCATGACAATTCAGCTTTTTCTACATTATCACTTTATTCTAGTTTTAAAGCATATTCTCCAGTTGATGCTATAATGTCCATAAATAAAATTTTGTTTTTTGATGGTTTATTGTGGGCCAGAATTTAATCACATTTTTTGGTTGCTTATAAGTTTACTGGAGAGGTTTAACACTGCATTTTTTACTAAATTGCAAGTTGTTAATGAGTCAATGTTAGGTTTGCTAGGAAAATGTTTTTCTTTTGGTTATTTCAGAACATAAAACTTGCGTATTAAATGATGTTTAGTTTTCTCGAATTCAAAATCTCTGGATTTATTAGTAATAAGTTTTATTATAACAAAATCTTCAGGTTTGACAATTAATTTAATTAAACTCAATAATTCAGTGATATTTATTTTACTTGTATGAAATCTTTTTTTTGGTGTCATTTTTTGCTACAATCAAAGGTTTGCGTTGGTATTTAAGCAGAAGACTAAAGCCAGTTGTTGTTTTAATTGAACTGTGTATATTAAAAGATTTTGGAGTGGTATTATTTTTATGCATTTATCATTTTCAAACATATCTATTGATTTTTACTGGTTGCATTTTTAATCGTTTCTCTTTATAACTGAACAGTATTTTAGTATAACCTTCCGCTGTAGGAAGATGTGATAAATTAAGTGACATTGTTAATGTATAATGTATGATATAAACAATATACTATTAACAATGCCACTTTAACAATATATATATATATATATATATATATATATATATATATATATATATATATATATTCGGCAAAAGATCCCTTTCTTTAAATCATTTAAGACTTTAAATGATTCGTTGTATATAAATTTGAATGTGCATTCTGTTATTGGCAAAACTACTCACTATTTAAAAACAAACACTATAAAAGGATAAAAACTCGCACATTTATAAACATATTTATTCAAAAGCTGTCTTAATAGTTTCAACCAAGCTAGTTTTAAATATGACATGTATATAAAAAAAACATGGTTTTAATACTGGATTCGACCTCTAACAAATTTATAATATTATATAAGCTCAAAGAAAACATGTTCATTGAGTGGGAAAAATCCACTATTAATAAACAAGTAAACCATGTAAAAATATATATATATATATATATATATACCAGGTATACCGGTATGAAGTGAGCGTCAAGATACAAATGTCTCGATAGGGAACATTTGTTGTGAACGAGCCTTTATTTTTTTTTGTTTGTTTGCTATGACATCTGTGAAACATATTTAGTATACATCAAGTCATTGAACAGACAACATCATATTTTTTCATCGTGTTAAAAATGTCGAATTTTGTACCGGAAAGTGATGATTTGCGGAAAGCATTAATTTTTTGTTTTCATTTGAAGAAAAGTGCTGCAGAGTCGCATCGAATGCTTGTCGAGGCATATGGTGATCATGCTCTATCAGAAGCAACATGCAAAAGATGGTTTCAACGGTTCAGCAATAATGATTTTGATGTGAGAAATGAAGAACGTGGAAGACCACCAAAAAAGTTTGAAGATGCCGAATTGCAAACGATATTGGATGGAGATGACACTTTGAGTCAAAAGCAAATGGCAGAAATGTTAAATGTTGCACAACAAACAATTTCTGACCGTTTAGAAGCTATGGGAAAAATCCAAAAGTGTGGAAAATGGGTGCCACATGAATTGAATGAAAGACAGATGAAAAACTGAAAAAACACTTGTGAAATTTTGCTTCGAAGACACGAAAGAAAATCGGTTTTGCATCGGATTGTTACTGGCGATGAAAAATGGATTTATTTTAAGAATCCTAAACGGAAAAAATCTTGGGTTAATCCGGGACAACCATCAACATCAACTGCAAAACCAGATCGATTCGGCAAGAAGACAATGCTGTGTGTTTGGTGGGACCAGAAAGGTGTGGTATACCACGAGCTCCTAAAACCTGGTGAAACCGTCAATACTGATCGCTACCAACAACAAATGATCAATTTGAACCATGCATTGATAGAGAAACGACCAAAATGGGCCAGAAGACACAGGAAGGTAATTTTGCTCCATGACAATGCACCTGCACACAAAGCAAAACCGGTTCAGAATACAATCAAAACACTTGGCTGGGAGCTGCTACCCCACCCGCTGTATTCACCAGACTTGGCTCCTTCTGACTACCATTTGTTTTCATCGATGGGACACGCATTGGCTGAGCAGCACTTTGATTCCTATGAGGAGGTCGAAAATTGGGTGTCTGGTTGGTTTGCTTTAAAAAACGAACAATTTTAATGGCGTGGTATCCACAAATTGCCAGAAAGGTGGTCAAAATGTGTAGAAAACAATGGCCAATACTTTGAATAAAATGTTTTATACTTTCCCATTAATAATTAGTGTTTTATTTTCACAAAAAACGCTCATTTCATACCGGTATACCTGGTATATATATATATATATATATATATATACACACACGCATACACACACACTAATTTCGGATTGAAACTGATAGTGAACATTAAAAAATCATTTAATATAATTATAGTTTTTCTATATCAATTGTTTGTCTTGTTGTTATGCTTTTAAAATCAATAATATTTTTTTAAAGTTATTTATAATAAATAACTTTATATTCAGTTTATTTTGTTTATTTATAGATATTATCAAAATAATTGACATTAGTTTACAAACTTATTCTGTCTTGAAAAAACTTAAACAAGTGTTCGTTTTCATCGATCAAACAGAAAATTATTTCTTTTGTACTTTTTTGCAGCCAGAACAAACTAATGTTGGTGTTCTTAGGTTATCTTGATGCTTCACAATCAAACATGCATAAATTAGGGTTTCAATGACATAGTGTTAAGTAAACTATTAGTAGTCAGGATAACACCATCTAAATTTTCTTTTTATGAATATAATATTTTAAATATACTTTTAAGTATTTAAAATTTCTTTTCACAAATGAGGTGAGATTTGAGCTAAATCGCAGTTTTAATCTAAGTTAAGCAACTAAGCTGTGAAATAGTTTACATGAAATCAGTAACAATCAATAAAACTAAAACCTATGTAAATAAAAATTTTCAAGTAAAAATTAAATCTGCTTTTGGGTGAATTTGGTTAAAAATTTAATTTAAAATTAATAAGATTGATTACAGTTTTGGAGCTCACTATTGGGATTAGCTGCAAAAGAGCGTTTTAAATTATTAAAACTTATAAAGATAAAAAGAAAACAAAGTTAGCAAGCTAGGGGTGCAACAAATATACTGTGACTAAAATTTTTTATAACTAAGTAGAGAACAAATATAATTTCACTTTGTATTTATTATGTATATTAATAATGGCAATATAATAATAATAGAGATAATAATGTAGTAATCAACATTAAATCATGACTGTATAAATAGTTTTTATTATGTAGAATATTACTTTAATTCCAAGTTGTTCACTAATTATATTGATTTTAAAATCACAAGACTCAGGTTCTTTTAGAAGTGAAGTTATTTTTACTTTAGATTTTTTTAAAACACTTTCATGACCATCTAAATTTTATATGGTTTTGTTTTATCTGTTAAGTGTCAAAATTTATTTTAATCTATTTATAAATTATGATTCTTTATAAAGTAACATAGTTATTATTTTTTTTTTTTTTTTTTTTTTTTTTTTTTGTAATTTCCATCAAAAAGAGAGTTAATGGGGGCAATTATAAAGCTATTTTTGTTCTTAAATTAGCTTGTGTGTGCCTTAAAAAAGTACTCAAATTAAATGTGCATTAAATAAAAGTTTTGAATATGATCACAAACCATCAACTGCAAAAAATTAGCATAAATACAAGACAACAAGTGTCTATTATTGGATAGGAATAGTTCATTAATTAAATTGGTGAAACAATTTGTGGACACTGGATTAAGTTAGTATTTAAATTCTCATTCAACTTAAAATTATAGTAGCTGCAAGACAAAACTATTCTTTTAACAGAGTTGTAAGGCTATCAATAAAGCCTTAGAGACTTCTTGTTTATATGATTGTTATCAAAATTAAAAGTTAAGAAAAATAAAACTTGAAGGTTCATCTTGTGCTGCTTACAACATAATAATAATAGTAGCTTCAACCTAATTTTTCTAACTTTACCTATGAAGAAATAAAAGTTCCTGTGAAAATAGAAATTCATTTCACTCAAAATGCTGTCAAATGGTTAGTCCTGGTATTCACAATTTTTGCATTAAAAATACAGCTATTCAAAGTTTCCATGCCTTGATTATTTCTAAGAATCTAAATATTACTGAATGTTTTTTATTTTTTTTTTTTTTTTTTGTCAGTAAAAAAAATATTTTTTTGTGACAAAACAAATATAAAACTTGCAAAATGAATTTAAAATTTAGAAAAGCCAACCACTTATATGCTTTAAATCTAAAAACTTTATGAGGAACATCTTATTTTTTAAATTTACCAATCACTTATAAGCCAGACAAGTAATGAAATCATTTTGAACTCTAAGGTGACTCGTGAATTTCAGATTATGTATTGTTATGAATAATGAAGCAAATATGCAAAGTTATTAGAACACCTATATTACAGGGGAATGTCTATGCTGATGTTGTAATCTGTGAACACTAAAAAATAAGTAGCCTCCTCTACTTCAAAGGCGAGTTTAAGAAAAAGAAAGAGAAAACTATATCAAAAGGTTTATGATGTCCAAAAATGTATTCAAGTGGTGTTAAAACTTTTTTAGAAAGCTATGTTTATTATAGTGTTTCTAATTCAATCAATTGTTGTTAACTTAAACCTCTAATTTCAAGCTCATCAAAATCATGCTTGGATTAATATAGATTGCGCTGGAAATTACTCTGGTTGTTTTGATTTGATTTAGCCAATGTATGAGCAAGGAGTTTCATTGACCTTTGGTTCAACGACATGAAATCACTTGTGTTAAGAATGACATTATTGTTCTTATAATTTTTTCTAATCTAAAATAAACAAAGTAAATAATCAAATCTTATCA
Source organism: Hydra vulgaris (assembly GCF_022113875.1). Classification (NCBI taxonomy): domain Eukaryota; kingdom Metazoa; phylum Cnidaria; class Hydrozoa; order Anthoathecata; family Hydridae; genus Hydra; species Hydra vulgaris. Next base: position 848,044 of record NC_061165.1, on the reverse strand, counting down.
TTCTCTTCAGCCATGAAATAAACAAGTTCATAATTAGTAAGGTTCTTCATGTATCATGTATATTAACCTTAATGGTCGATGACTTTTGAGGATCTATGTGTATCTTTTCCACGCATTTTTGATAATAATGGATCAATCGGACAAATATCATTGACAAGATTTTCTGCTGGTGACGGCTGATAAAGGGGAGGTTTATATAAAATTTTTTTCAGGAATGTTATTGATTAGGCCATATTTCTCAGGTGTTAATGGTTTATAAAGGTAAGAAGGTTTTTTAAAAGCATTCTCAGGTGTTGCTTTGATATGACTTGTTTGATTGGTGATCAAACAAGGGAAACATTGACTTATTTAATCAATGATCAGAGGGGAACTTGTTGGGGTTGAATGTCTTAAAGAGACTGGTTTTCTTCCATCTGGATACCTTGAATAAGCATATTGAGGGTTAGCATCTATGAGTTTCATCTACCAGTGGCTCATATTTGTTATTAAGCAAATGTCTTTTCAACAGTATAGGTTCAGGGTTGCTTGACCATAAGGGTAGAGTACATCCAGTAGCTGTTTTAACAGGTGTTTAAACATTCTTTCATAAAGTGTCTCTATTGTTTTGCAATACCTTTTTCTAGTAAGTATTGTTTTAATTCTCTACTGATGAAAGCTGAACCTCTATCGGCATGGATATAATTTGGCAAACCAAAAATCAAGAATTCTTGAGATAACTTTTTAATTAGTGTCTGAGACGAAATATCAGAGTGAAGGATTGCAAATGGAAAATGAGAATACTCGTCAATTATGGTTAAAAATACTTGCTATTAGTTTCTGAAGGAGGAGGTCCTTTAAAATCTAAGCTCAAACATTCCAATGGTGGTGTGTCGCCTTTATCAATTTGGATTTAATGGTCTGTTGTATCTGGTAATTTGCACTGCTTAGTTATTAGTTTAACATCATCAACTGAGGAAGATAAATTACGATTTTTAATTAAAGCATAAAGTTTAGTTACTCCAGGATGGCAGAGTGATTGATGAAGCTGAATTAAGTTGTCAGTGTTATTGATGAAGAGTGATGAAAAAGTTAGAGTGATTGATGAAGCTAAATTAAGTTGTCAGTGTTTATTGCTGAACAATGGATTTTAGAAAATGTGTCAGCTTGAATATTTAGCTTCCCTTCTTTGTAAATGATATCATAGTTGTAACACGATAGTCTGATTTTCCATCTATAAATTTTATCATTTTTTATTTTCGATTTGTGTTGCTTTTCAAATATATAGGATACAAGTTGCTGATCAGTAATAAGTTTAAAATGGCATCCAGTAAGGTAGTGTCTCCAATGTCTGACTGTTTCTGTTATTGTGCATGCTTCTTTCTCAATAGAGGGGTGTTTGAGCTCAGATTTTTGTAGTAATCTTGAAAAGAAAGAAACAGGGCGACCATTCTGATTAAGAACTGCAGCTTTAGCAATGTCAGATGCATCAATTTCTACTTCAAATGGAACATTTTCATCCACATAATTGGTCACAGCACTTGAAATGTCCTGTTTGAGTTGATTGAAATCATTTATACACTGATAATCTAATGGGTATTTCATGTTTTTGGTGAGAGAAGCTATTTTGTCAGAAAAGTTTGGAATCCATTTAGAGTAGTATGAGAATAGTTCAATGATACGCTTCATAGATTTGGCATCATGAAGCAGAGACATCTTTTTTATTGGTTTAAGGCGACTGGAATCTGGTTTGAGTTTTCTTTTCACTATAAGGTAAACAAGAATGTAAATTTTGTTTTGTGAGAAACAATGTTTATTGTGATTAAATGTAAGATTAATTAATTAATTAATTAATACTTTCAGTTGACTTTTTCCAAGTTACTATCATGCTCTTCTTGATTTTTCTCTTTCTATAAATTTGTTTATAGTACATTGAAAACAAGCAACACCATTTTCAATTCCAAAACAAGCGGCGAATTAAGTGATTGCGAATTGAAAATTCCGAAAAAAATTCTGGTCTTTAAATTTTTAGTTTCCTAAAAAGATAAGAAAAACGTTGTTACATATAATTACAAACTATTTTATAATACATATTTTTATCTTAACACAATACTTTTATAATTTACATATATTAGTTTATAAACGTAATAATAAACATAACTTGTAAAACTGTTACGAATGGTCAGAAAAAAACGCGAAAAAATGGTTTTATCGAAAAATAAAAATTGAAGACCAGAAACTTTTACGGAATTTTCAATTCACGATCACTTAATTCGCCCATTGCAAAAGACATTCGTTTAAATTGGAACAATCTGCCATTTGTATCGTAAGTTTTATATCATTTTCGGTAGTAGAAATTTGATAGCAGGCTGATTTCAAATCAACAGTACTAAATAAATTGTATTGGGCACATTAGTTTACTAGGTCATCAATTCTTGGTAATGGTTAAGTATCTAGTTGAGTATATTTGTGTATTGTTTGACAGTAGTTGACGACTAATCTTTTTTTAAAACTTTCTCCTTTAGTAACAACTACCTGAATTCTCCAGGGAGAATTTGCAGGTTCAATAATGTCCTCTATAAGCATATGTTGTATTACCATTTCAATGAATAACTGATCTTCCTTGCTGTATTGGCGAGATTTTGAAGCAATTGGTTTTCAATTAGATGATAAATTGCCAAATAAGTTAGATGGGAATACTTTTAACTTTACAAACCACAAATTACTAGTAGAGGTCTTTTTCCTTCAAAATTAAAAGTTAAATATTCATGTTATTTTTGAAAATCAAGACCTAGAAAAACATTCATGCATAACTCATTTAAAATGTTAAGTTTCACTTGTTTGTAATGCTCATTTTTTATTGAAATATTTACAAAATTTCCAGAAATTTTGCTAGATGATGTCATAGATACCAGTTTTTGGTTGTTTCTGTGAATAGTTAAGTTTAGTCTTCGTATCAATCTATGGTGAATAAAACTATCAGTGCTACCACTATCAATAAGAACATTTATAAATGAACCATTAACTAATGTAATAATTGCTGATTTAGTCAAAGCTAAATTGGAGGCTTCTAATTTCTTTAAATTAGTTCTATGATCATTATAGCCTTGTCAAGTAAGTGAAGGATGGTGTGAGTTCAAAGGTTGATCCACAAGATCCATCCCTGCTGTTGTAAGTTTAGAAGACTTACATAGCTTGGCAAAGTAGCCAACTTTCCTACATTTATAACAAATTGACTCCCTGGCAGGACAGACAACCTTGGCATGTCTTTGATTCCCACAGTTCAAGCAAATTGAAACAGAATTTGAGTTTGATTGCTTTAACTTTTTGGTTATTGTAGCAACTGTAGAATCTAATGTTTTATGTTGGTAATAATTTTCTGCATTTTCCTGTGCAGACTCTAAGGTTTTAGCTTTAAAAAACATTTTATTCAGACACATTGTACTGTTTTCTAGTAGTCACTGTCAATTAAATGTTGCAATTAGATGCAATTAAATTTGTCTAGTGAATTAATATCTTCCTTGCATATTTGAATATTTTCATTCTTTATTTTCAAAAGTGTCTCATATTTTTGTTGCACTAAAAAAACAGTTGTTTTATTTAATAAAAAGCGAATGTTTATAATAAATTTTTTTGAATGTTGTTTAGTATTGTAAACCCTTTTCTTTTATTTACTATAAAAATTAGTTTTTAAATATAAATGTGTAGTAGAGGTTTGTAAATATTTTTGGGGTGCCTTATCATTTTGTCACGTAGTATACATGAAATCAATAAGAATAATCAATAAAGCTAATCTTATTTAAAATAAAACTTTTTATTAAAAAAGCAACTCTGCTTAGGTTGAATTTGATTTAAGATTATATTCATAAGTGATAAGATTGACTACAGCTTTTGGAGCTCGCCTGTGGAATTTACTAAGCTGTAAGAGAGTGCTTTTAAGTGTTGAAGTTATAAAAGGATATTTAAAAAGTTAGAAAACTAGCAGTCTAACAAGTATACTGTGTCTAAAATTTTTTGTACCTAAGTAAGAAACATAATTGATTGCACATTGTGTTTATTCTGTATATTAATAATGGAAATATAATAGTAGTTGTTGTGATAATAATAAAATAATGGTTGTATAATTACTTTTTGGTGTGTAAAATATTACTTAATTTCTACATTCACTGTTTATATTGATTTTGTTCACCGGTTATATTGATTTTAAAATCACAAAACACTGGGTTTTCTAGATGTTTTTAAGAGAAGTTTTTTTTACTTAAAGGTTTTTTAAAATACTTTTTTCTGTTTTTAATTTTTATATGGTTTTTTAAAAGTTTAATACTTTAAATAGATCATAATTTTATTTATAAATTAAGATCCTATTTAAAATAAAAGATTTATTTTTATTTATATATTTTTTATAATTTCTATTAAGCAAGGAGTTACTTTTGCACTTTATAAAGATATTTTTGTTCTCAAATTAACTTGTGTGTCCCCAAGGCACTTCTCAAACGACTTGTGTGTGTCTTAAATTAAAGTGTTTCTATCTGATCACGAATTATTAACTGCAAAAGATTAACGCAAATACGTCATACGTCATAGTTCAGACAAGTTGTTGCTGATTTGGCTGAGAGTTTAAATTTGTCAGAATATTTTTAAGACAATTAAAGTAATCTTTTATAAAAAATATGTTTAATAAAATTTAAGAGCAATTTTGTTTTGAAACAAAACAAAATTGTTTTGTTTCAAAATATAAGTCTGCAAAAAGCAAGACTTCATTCAGGAAACATGATATAAATCTTTTCATGTTTTGCCAATTAAGACAAAAAGTATCTATGATTGGAAAAGAATGGTTCATTAATTTAATCGATGAAACAGTTGTGGACCCTGGGCTTAGTTAGTATATAAATTCTCATACAATATAAATTTGAAAAAGTTACAAGACAAAATCATATATTTTACAGAATTGTAAGGTTATCATTAAAGCTGTAGAGATTTTTTATATGAATGGTTGTTATCAAAATAAAAAGAATGAAGCAATAAGGTATACTAGTTCATGTGGTATATGATGCTTGGAGCATGATGTTAGTAGTTTTAACCTAATCTTTTTAAATTTACCTATGAAGAAATTAAAATTCCTTGTCAAATAGTTAGTCCTGGTATTCACATACTTTGTAACAAAAAACAACTGTTCAATGTTTTCATGCCATAGTTGAATCAATTCTGAATCTAAAATAGCAAAAGAATATAACTTCATTTCATTCGACTTTTTTAGTTCATTTAAATTTAGATATTGATTATTAGAAAGATTACTAGCTATTTTTACACTTAAAAATTTCCTAAATGTTTTGCTTACATTTTGTCGCAACAATTCATCTTTTTCGACATACACGTTTTTTTTTTAGTTTTAAAGCATATTCTTCAGTTGATGCTATAATGTCAATAAATGGAATTTTTTTTTTTTTGATGCAATAAATTGTTATCATGGTAGTGAATCAATGTTACGTTTGCTAGAAAAATATTTTTCTTTGGTATATTTAAAAATATTAAACTTACGTATTAAATAATGTTTAGTTTTCTCGAATTCAATATCTCTGGATTTATTAGTAATACGTTTATTTGTAACAAAATCTGCAGGTTTGACAATTAATTTAATTGAACTCGATAATTCAGGGATATTTATAATACTCGTGTGAAATCTTTTTTTTGGCGTCATTTTTTGCTACAAAAATGACTTTTTATTGGTTCTTTTACCAATAAACAAAATTATTTATTGGTAAAAGATCCCTTTCTTATAGACTTTAAATTATTCGTTGTCTGTAAATTTGAATGCGCAGCCTGTTATTGGCGAAACTAATCGCTATTTAATGACACAGATTATCGAACACTATAAAAGGGATAAAAACTCTCACACTTATAAACATATTTATTCAAATAAAAGCTGTCTTAATAGCTTTAATCTTAGCTAGTTTTTCAATTTTGGATTCGGCCTCCAATAAATTTATATAAAATCTCAATGAAAACATGTACATAGAGTGGGAAAAACCCACTATTAATAAACAAATGAACCATATAAATATATATGTGTATATATATATATATATATATTTATATATATATTCATATATATATATATATATATATATATATATATATATACACACAGACATATATATATATATATATATATATACACACAGACATATATATATACACACACACATATACAGGCCTGGATTAACCATTAGGCAAACAAAGCATTTGCCTTGTGCACCAAGCGTTTGGGGGCACCACAAGTCCTAAAGAAATATTTTTTTTAAACAAATTTAAGTCCAGAAACAACTGAAAATTGAACAAGTGCTATGAAAATGTAGAAATACATTATAATAAAAATTCACATTCAAGTTTGGTACCTTGAATGCTTAAAAATTAAGCTATAAATGAGCCGGTTTTTTCTATTTAGCTTTTTATTAAACTAATTATTTTTTGCGCTTTAACGACTTTTTTTTTTTGCGCTTTAACTATTAATTTTAATACAGAAATACTTTATTGTAGGTTTTATATGAATGATAGTAGTACAAACTACAAACATATTTGTTAACAACTGTTTTCTTTGCATAATATTGAACATACCAGCGGTCACAGTCAGCGAAAAATCAGGGGCCCCGGGTAGAAGGGGGCACCGGTGTGGGTTTGTGCCTTTGGCACTAATATGGCTTAATTCGGCCCTGTTTATATATATATATATATATATATATATATATATATATATATATATATATATATATATATATATATATATATACACACACAAAAACACTCTAATTTTGTATTGAAACTGATAATAAGTATTGAGCATCAAAAAATCATTAAATATAGTTATAGTTTTTTTATATCGATTGTTTGTCTTGTTTTTATAATCATATTAATATCGATTGTTTGTCTTGCTTTTATAATCAGTAATATTTTTTTTTTTTAGTTATTTATAATAAGTAACTTTATATTCAGTTTATTTTTTTTATTTATAGATATTAATTTACAAAATTATTCTGTCTTGAAAAAACGAGTATTTTATTCATTTTTTGTGGCATTAAAGTTTTGATAAATAGTAAAAAACTTAATTTTTTTTATGATTTTGTTAATTTTCGTTTAATTTATTTTTTACATTATTAAAATGTAAGTTATTTTCTCTTATAAAAATGTATAAGTTATTATTCGACGTATTAATCAAACTTTGAACGCGATCTAAACCTTATCGTGAAGTCACTAACATTTTTAAACAACGGTTGCGATAGTTACGACATTCGTACTGGAATCGACGCGGTCGTTTCTGAGTTTTTTTAATACTATTTTTTATTAGTTAGTTCGAATTTATAAAAAGATTTATTTAAAGTTCGATGATCGAGTTTTGAAAATATAAAATCTCACTCTTCGATAATTTCTTAAAGTATTTTTATTTTGTTACCATGGGTAATTAAAATTCACACAGGTAAAAAAAATTTCAACTTCGTAAATATATAAGTATGTTTTAGTTTTATATTCATTTTAAATTTTCAAGGTCATCTTTAAAGAGTTTATTGCTTTATATTCAATTATTTTTTGTATTGAATATTTATGTTTTAAAATTAAATTAGAATTGTTACGATGGCGATCTCTGACGATAACAAGTCTTTATTTTTTTAATGCATTAAGTAAATAATATTTTAGAAGTCATATAATTAGATAAACTTATGTGAATAAAACATTTATATAAAAAACATGGTTTTAAATGTTGCAACTTACTTGGTAGACATTTAACAAATGAATTTTCAGATATTTTTGATTTGAAATTAGAAAAAAAAATTCATCTTTTTAGCTTGAAAACTTTAAGTTAATGCAGAAAAAATAAATAAACCGCTGGAATGTTTTTGTTTGCTTATTTTTAAGAAGCCATTTCTTTGTAATTCTACAAAAAATGGCGTCTTTAAAGCGGTTTATGTTGATTTTTCAAAGCGATCTTATTTTATTAGTAAGATCGCTACAAAATTTTTTTATTTTTGAGTTAACTTTTTTTTCTTGTAAACTACATAGCTTGAAGCAACTTAATTTCAGAAATTGCTGGTACCTAATCGTATGGTTGTTTTCTTGCTTACAGCAGAAGTTAAATTTCCGGCAAGAACTTCTGCTTTTTTAGTTAAAAATACGGATAAATATTGTTATTATAAAATAGATGTGAAAAACAAACTATTTTCTTATTTTTATTTCTTTTCTTTTGTTTATATGTTAGCATTTATATATTTGTAGCTAAGCTTTAACAATTAAATTATTGTTTACTATGATTTGAAAATGTCTCCTTAATATAAATCTTTGTTTTTCTGTAAACAACAGTTCCTATTTCTTTGTATTAATTATTCTCCATGATTGAATTTCTTTCCATTTGTATTTTATATTTCTCTGTGGGTTTTTATTGCTCAATCTAAATCAAGAAACGCAATTCGCACCACGTTTTACATTATAAAAATATTTAAATCGTTACTTTAGAGTGCGTTTCTCCAAAGTTAGGGTTCGACGTCTAAATCGAATTAACAAATATTTGAACCCTCCCTCTTTGATTTTTTCATAAATTTATTTACAGAAATTATTTGAAAAAGATAGTCGAAGGAGATTTTCTATTGTAAGTTCTAAATTTTACCAAGTTCTTTAGAAATTCGATTTTTGAAACAACTCTTCACTTCAAATCTGTGTTTAAATAAAACTCGTCTTATTAAAATAATCAAACGATGATACTTTTTGTTTTAACAATTTGTTTGGAATGATAATATGAATAAAATGGTGTATTTTTTTAAGTTATATAAATGAATAATTTGTTTTATATTATTTTAAGTATGTTGCGTTTATAATTTATATAAAATGGAATTTTTTTTATTTAAAAATGTGATAAATAAAAATTATTTTCAATTTTATAACATAAAAGTATTATAATTTTATAATTTTTATTAAAGAATTATTTTATTTAAAAATTACATAGTATTAAATTTTTTATAAACGATTTTAATTTTATATATATACGTATAAATATGTAGAGTATTATAATGTATTTATTATTATAATTTCGATTATTTTAATTATTATTTGTTTGTTTCTATTTACAATTAATATTTAATTTTTCTTTAGATCGTCTAAGAAAAAGATATGAAGACACAAGTTTATTCTATGAATGTTTTTATGAAAGTCAATCATCATTTACTGATGAAATAAAATCAATCGTTGATGAACAAGGGTGGTGGAATATTTCGATTGACGATGGAAAAACTTCTTACGAAACTTCTTGCGAAAATTATTTCGTAAATCATTACATAAAATCTGGAAGAAAGTTAACGTCGTTACGTGTTGCTAAAAATATTTTAATTGATGAAGAAAAAAATCTTTTAATTCTTTGTTCAACTAATGTTCGCAATGTCACCTTTTATCGTCCGATTAAATTCGAAGGATGGAAACCGAAAGATAAGATTGAATGGTTGACGATATGGATCTCACGTTTTTTTTCTCACGATTATTTTATAACAAAGAAAGATTTTGAAGAAAACTTTCTTCCATGGATTAATCTTTGTGAAGTATTACGTCTTGAACTTCGCGACGACATTGATTTTATTGATGATGTTTATGAATGGATTCGTTGTTCGAATGTCAAGTGGTATGTTTAATATCTTAAATATGTAAAATAAAAATAATAATTATAAAATAATAAATTTAATATTTAATATTTTATTTTATAATTAAATATGTTTTAAAATATACGAATTAATTTTGATAATATTTTTATAATTTAATACTAGATTAGAAGTTTAATAGATTTTTTATATTTAAATTGTTTTAATGGTTTGTTTTAATTTATAATAATGATTATAAATGTTATAAATACTAAATATAATTATTATTATGGTATTAAATTTTTTATCTATTTTTTTTAAATATTATTAATAAAAATTATAAACAACAACATAAAATAATAAAAAATTAAATCTTTTAAGTTTTTTTTTTTCAATTTTTATTTTCAATTTTTTGTATAATAAGCATTAACTATAATTTTTATTACAGTGTTTATGATTAAATCTATATAATTTTGATTAAAATAAATAAAAACTAGATAAATAATAATTATAATTATTACTAATAATAAGTAACTTGAATTATACTAATTTTTGCTATTAATTATTTTATTAATTTTTGTTATATTTTTTAGTTTTGTGATTTATTATAATATCGTTCAGAGATTCTAAAGTAATGTTATGTGGAAATTTTTTTTTATTACTTTTTTATATATTATATATTTTATTTATTTAAAATTTATGTTGTATTATTTTAAATAATTTATTTAAATATAAAAATAAAACATTGTATTTATTAACTTAAGATAAAATTTTTCAAATAATATTATATACATACATATTCATATACATATATTATAAATTAAAAAAAAAATAGAAATGAAATTTATTTTTTAAAGTAAAAATAAAATTTTATTTTTTTAAATTTGCGCAACAAATCTTAAACGTCGAGTATTTTTCGAGTTTATTAAGGTCTCCGCCATTAGTTTCTTTATGAGATTTTCGTTGTCAACGAAATAAAAAAATTCGAAAATGATTTAGAATTTTTCTTCGACGTTATTTTGTTCGAAAGTTAAATTTTCATTTAAATTGCACATTAAGTTTTATCGATCGATAAGTTTTTAAAACAATTAAGCTTTTTTGTAAATAATATTTAAAAATAATTTTAAAAAACAATTTTTTTTACAAATAAGCCCTTTTACTGATTTACACAAATTCTTACATTTTTAAATTTGATTTAATCTTTTACTGTTGAAAATTTCTCGATCAAATGAAGTAACAATCACTGTTGGGTCTACTTAGTTACCAAGTAGAAACCTTTGCGTTTCTTCGATTAGTATCATTACTACTAAACCGAAATTTCACGGCGTAATATAATTAAAATTTCGGTAAATGGCTGTAAATTTATATTTCAATTTTGTATCTCGTGGCTCTGAAACAAATATAATCTTATAAACTTATTAGAATACATAAGAGTGAGTTTAAGCTAAAAAAAAATACAAACATAAAACTTGCGTAATTTTCATAAAAATAAACGTGTATATACACTTTTGCGCGTTTAGCTACTTATATAGATGTTATGTATTTCAGTTCGAGTTTATTTTATTATTCAATAAAAATATTTAGTAATGTGATCGCGTCTTGTTTTTTTAATTTTGAAAAACTATTTTAGAATAAATTGGACTTCTTCCATTATTAAGCTATTGTTGAGATCCCTGATAAATTTTTTTTTTAATACTGTTTTTACTTTGTTGATGAAAAAATAATATTTGTTACCTAGTTTTCGATTTAGCTTCTTTAAGGGTATATTCAAGCAGTAAATTTCTTACAAAGAAATCCATAGAAAAGTTTCTGATTTACATCCTTAACGCATATTTAACATTGACTGACAAGCATATGAATGTTTATAGCTTCGTAGTGGTAAATAAACTAGCTGTAGTAAAATGAGGGTGTTAGACCACCAAAAAAGTTTCCATAACTGTGAAAAAGAGGAGTCTGATATCCCTTTGCTGGTCTATACTTTTCACCTTATAGAAAAACTTTTGATACCTGTAAAAAAGAGGGGTCCCTCTACTAGTCTATACCTTTAACCCCCATAGAAAACTTTTTAACACCCTCAATGAAAACAAACCCTAAAAACTATTGAAAAAATTCTCTAAGGATATTGTATCACCGCCATTCCATAGAGAACTTCAGTCAACCACAGAAAACCTTTCGCACCTGTAAATAATACAGGTATAGAAAACTTGTGAAAAGCGCAGATAATCGATGCTTTAAGGAGCAACTACCCTTAAATTTCAAAACAAAACATATAAAGTAACTTTTTCTTTAGTCATATAGTACATATTATACTGACATTAAAAACACCAATAAATACATAAAATGGTAGCTCGTTGCTATGGCAACCCAAATAATAGCTAAAAATACCACAAAAACTGTGTAAAAGAGTGTCAATGAAATTTTGTAAAACTGTTCTAAATATGTAAACTTGATATGAGCGAAGCAGATTTTTGAATAAATAAATTTTTGGATAAAAGGGTACAGACAAATTAGGTTATTAAAAAAAAGGTCAAAATACAAAGAAAAAAACTAATTAAATCAAAATCTTAAGTCATATGAGAAACTCTACTTCGCTCTTATCATAAGCATTGGTAAAATGAACAATCCCTAAAAATTTCATCATGATAGCGTGTATACTTTTTTTTTTTTTGAGATTTGTTTTTTTTTTGCGATTTAATTTGAGATTTTTTTCGCGGCGTGTTTAAAAAATAAATTCTCAGAGAACGCAAAACAAAAAATAAAATCATAAATTATTGTTCATTTCATAAATACATCTTTAAAAAAAGAACTTTTTAAAAGAATATTTTAAAAGCTACCAGATCCATAATATTCCTTAGACTTTTCTATTGATTTTTGATTATCATCCTTTGATAAACGTTGACGCCATAACATCTTTCGTTTCATCTTAAAACTTTCACTCGATTTAAATAATGATAGTTTTATTCGTTTTTTGTTTATGAGTCTGCAACCAGCTAAAGTAAAATGTCCTGGTATCATTTTTAGTTTTTCATAAATTAAAATGACAGACTTCATACCAATGTTGTTACAATTCTGGGTTTTGCCACGCAGACATTTTACGAATTCAGAATCTTTACTTAAATCCGGATATATAGGTTTGATTTTGTGAATAATTTTTAATGTTGAATTTGCACCAACTTTCCAGTTGGGCAGTAAATTTGATAGTTATTTTCCTTTGAATAAACTACATGGAAAAGGCTAGCTAATACTGCTTTTTTCATTTTGTTCAGACCATTAATATTGCTCCGGATAGCTACACCAAAAAAATTTTGCAAGCAATCAATAACTGCATTGGTTAGTCGACCACGATCACCTAGACCCTTAACATTTTTTTTTAACTTGTGTAAGCGAGTACCAACTCGTTCTTAGTAATGTTCTACACACTCCAATTTTTTTACCTCCATGTTTGGGTATATATCTTTGATAGAAAGATTGGATTTACTATCCCTATCACTAAGAAATTGAGTGATATTTTAAGTGAGTATATCTTAACTTGTGTTTTTCGATGGAACGTTTAAAAACTCTCACTGCGCCGACTGATTCCATACTATCAGCTGTACTTTGATAATTGTACAAGCAAATATGTTTGTTTTTCCAATTAGAATATGTATTAGGATTTGATTTTTTTTATTGTTCCTTCATACAACAAGCGTTACATGACTTATTCATAGGTTCAACATAAATTATTTTTCCACTATCTATTAAATTGCGGTAAAACTCCATTCATAGACTGATATCCTCTTTTTTTGCCACGATCCATTGCATGATACACCAATATCAACAATATCCTCACTAGTTGCATTTTCTTTTATTTCAGTAGCAGCATCTGACATTGTTTTGTTTGCAACACTTTTTACAATGTTTTTTATTTTTGTTGTTAATTTTGTATAGTTTTTGGGTGCCATTGGTTTTGGCATATTTATGAGCTGAGTAAATTTTTCAATACCAGTATGACCATGGCCCAAGACTCTCATTGCATATATTGTCATGTTGTTAATATCAAACCCTTTATCATAAGCAACTGATGTATAAAATTCATGTTTATAGTCACAAGATAGTGTAGTACACTTTAAATATAGCAACGTTGCTAGACCTTTCTTTTTTCTCTGATGATCACCTAGCTGCAGTGCACACTTTTCACATTGAGTGCACATTATTAATGAAAAAACTTTATATAAAATTCAGTGTCTATAATTCTGTAATCAGTAATTTTTTTAATGTTTTTACTTGATGCATTCGTAATAACTATTACTTTTTTAGCTGATGCGTCTATAATATTTCTGCCATTAGAGTCACATTCACTAACATTACATGCATTTTTATTTTTCTTCATCATAAATCCTCTTCTTTTTTTTGTGGTAATTTGTTTTCTGTTTTACTCTATCATTAACATTTTTGTTTCCAATAACACCCAAATCAGTAGGTTTTGTCATATTTTTTACTTTATGCTGTTGTATAAATTAGCTTTGATAACTTCAAAAAATCACAATTAGGGATGGCACTTTTACTTACTTTGATGTAAAAACGCGAATTATTTTGAAGCGTAAATTACTTTACATAACTCATATTGAAATATATAATTTACTTACTTTTAAAAGTAATTCTTTTTTTTTTACGTAAATTATGTAACATGTAAAACTTAATTACTTAATTTTAGTTTTTTAAATGAGTAACTTTTACTTAAAAAAGTAATTTATTTTTACAAGTAAAAGTAGCTTGCATTTTTACTTTTATTGTAAATGTAACTTACTTTTAATGGTAAGTCGTGTTAAGTACTTTACTTTAAAAAGTAATTTTGGTTACAATTATGTAAAAAATTTACGTCAAAATGTAATTTATTTTTTATATGTAAAAAAAGTTATTTATGAAGTAAACTTACATAAATATAATATTTAAACAACGTAACACTCACTTTACAAGTAAAATAAAACTGCATCATAACAATAAATTAATTTTACGCGTAAAAGTAACTAATTAGCGAAAACAGCTTACATTTGAAAAAAATTGAAATTTGAAAAAAATTGTTATTTACAATTACAAGTAAAAGTAAATTTTGTCTTTAAAATTTTATACTTTACTTTGTAAGTAAGTAAAATGTAAGTTAAATTATTTACTTTCTCAAAGAACAGTCATTTCATGTTGATTTAATATGAACTTTGAGATGTTTTTGGGCACTGCATGGGGAGCCTCTGGGTAATACTTCAGGTAATCCTCTGATATATGTGGGCAGTGTTTGTCGTGGGGCATCGGGAAAGAGATTATTTTTCACGTATATCATAAAGGGTAGTTCTATTATAACTAGGGGCAAATATAGCCAACATGTATACCAATTTTTTTTTGTAGAACAGAAATAGGTTAGCGACCATAATGTAACTTTGGCGGGAGGGAGGGGGTAGGGTTGTATGCATGGATGCTACCCATGCATGCAAACCTGGACTAAGTAACTGTTCGTTAGAGCGCAATTTTTCTACAGTTTTTTTTTCTTTTTATTTGCCTTTTCAATCAAATATTTTGTTATGGTAATATGACACAATATAACATTTTTGTATCCGAAAGGACATCGACTAAGTTATTTAAACTATCTGATATAATTTATATGATTAAAGGAGTGTTTGTCAGATATTTTACATTTATTGCGTTTTATCATATATAAACTATCTAAAAAGGATAGTTTATATATGATAAAAGATGGTAAGGAAAGCTGGTCAATCTTCTACTATAGATTGTAGGCACCCTAATAGTTTCCTAATAGTTTTGTTGCGTTTGTGTCCAAATCGCACACTGAAAATTAGAAATTAAAATGGTGTTTTAGAATAAACGTGTAAATTTTTTCAAACGTTAGTTTGGCTTCACAAGATGTTGTCAATTGTCTGGAAATCTTGCGATTGATTTTTCCCTCCCTTCCAGACTAGCTAGAGCTCTGAAACTTTCAACATTTAGGTAAATTTGATAAATGTTCATGTTAAAATTCAGAGCTAACTGGAGAAATCCATTTTTTGAACTATTATAATAGTTCTTCTTGAGAACTCCACTTTTTTGAATCTCTTTTTTTATTTTTTACTCTATCTTTCAGACTTGTTAAAACTCTGACAGCATTTGTGTAGTCCCGATTAACATGAATGTTTAACAAGTCAGTTTATTTATTTTAGTAATAATTTTTTGTCGGGAGGAAATAGGTTAGTGGCTCTGATAAAAGTTTACCGTAAAAGAGTTGGGCATATTTGTAACTATGCTGCTGCTTTTCGCTTCTTTTAATCAGCGTGGTCTTTGCTAACAACCACTTTAACAGAAATAAAGATTATTATTATCATTTTTTTAATTTATTAATAGCTATTCATAAAACTGTTGCCTGGAATGAACTAATTTCAATTAGTCTATTCCAGACAACAATTATTCCAGTTATTCATTTCCAGAAATTGAAAAAACCAGAAAATTGAAAAATTTCCAGAAAAAACTTTCATTTTGGTTAGATTAGTTTTTACCAACAACCACGCTAAATACAAGAAGCCAAAATACAAAACTTGGAATAAAATTTTAAAATGTAGAGCCATTTCCAAATATACTAGACACTCTTTTTTAAATAAACTTTAATAACTGAGCTAAATAACATTAGGATTAATTTAAAAAAAAATTAAAGTTAAAAAAGTAAAAGTAATTAACTTAAAAAAATTGATAACTTTTCATAACCGCAACTGCCGCTTGTTTTAATTTATTTAATTTAGCGAATTTAGTTGGATGGTTTAAAAAAGCATGCTTTTAAATTCAAAATTATATAGTCGATTGTAAAGAAAAGTGTTCAATATGATGAAATAACATTAAGTTCTTTCTTTTTTCAAGTAAATTTTTGTTACTTTTTTTACATTAAATTTTCAAAAATTAAAAGTAAAAACATTAACAAAAATGTAAACCACGATATTTAAACAACCACATTTCAATCACATATTTAAAATCAGTGCAAGCTTTTTGTTTTTGTTTGAGAATTTAACTTTATGTAACGATATGGAGCAAACCCTAAACATTTATATATTCATGTTTATGTAAAGCTTTGCAAAAATATTGCTATAATCGGAGTTTGTTAACAATAAACCTCTAAAATGCTAACATCCCTTTCATGCCATTGGCCTGAGAGCGACGAGTTTATAACATTTGTATATACATTTTTTTTAACATTTTAAACTAAATTTATGTTCATTAACAAGCCTCTAATGTCATGCCAAAACTCTTAGGGGGCCATCTATAAAGGAGGTCACCATTTTTTATGCAAATTGTAACCACCTCCCCACCTTTGTCACCGGTTGTCCTTTTTTCCTATACCCCCTTGAAAAGGATGTCAGAAAATTGGAACCTTCCCCCCTCCTTTTATTTTTTTTTTACCTTTAAACAAATTCGTTTATAATTTAAGCATTTTTATTGCAATTTTTCACTTTTGAATTACATTTTTCTGTATTTGAATATAATTCAATAGCTGATTGGGTATATCCATGTTTGGCTCAGTTGTTTTATCATGTAAGCCTCCCTGTAATAAAAAAAAAATTAAATACTTTACTTTTATATTATATATTAAATTTGATAAAAGTGTGTCATGGGAACTTGCCTCACTCATCGTCCATTCAAGGATTTTTTATTTATTTGTCAATTCCCCTGTCGAGAACCAAGAGGCTGGTAAATTGATACGATTGGAATAGAGAAGTCCAATTCGTCTGAAACACTCGCATCATTTGGAATATTAAGACCCTCCGTTTTGATTTCATCCTCATCGAACCATTAAGCAAAGCCCGCATTCTCTGCTATAACTCTCTTTTGCGCTTAGCGGCAATGCAAACAGATCTGAGTCGCCAAAGGGTAATACTCATTTGATTAATAAAATTGGAATGAGTAATGCTAACATACATTTCGAGCATGACTTTTGAGGCCAAGTACAAATTACAATGCTTACAGATTCTCTGAGACAAACTTGATTGCACAGAGGGACAAAACAGATCATAAGGAGAAAGTTTGAATGATTTAAATGATCAAGGAATGGTGTTCTGAATATTGGAGGCAATAAAAAGAAATACAAAAGGAAAACGACACTTGCTACACGAGAAATTCCCTTTGGACCAATATTTGTTATAATCTACATACATACATACATACATACCTACATACATACATACATACATACATACATACATACATACATACATACATACATACATACATACATACATACATACATACATACATACATACATACATACATATATATATATATATATATATATATATATATATATATATATATATATATATATATATATATATATATATATATATATGAAAGTGAAATTTAAACAAATATCGACACAAATTTTTAAAAATAAAGACATTACATTTCCTAACGTTAACTTCGTAAAAGCTAATGTTTACATAGTTTTCCATGCTATTAAAACTAAAATAAAAAAATTCTATAAAGTGACGTTTTTTTCTGATGACCTCCCCCTCCCCCTAGTCCTTTTTTATCCTTTTTATCTTGATTCCCTCCCCCCCCCTCTTTTTTGACATCCTTTATGGATGGCCCCTAGTGTTCAAAAATTGCGACCATATAAACAACCTCCCCAATTATTTGGGGGTTTAAAATATTATCTTTAATTAAGACCCAGAGGTCCGAGGTTCGACGCCGGCTCCAGCCCAACAAGCGACATTGATACGGAAGGAGGCGTGAACCTCTAGTTAAATACTCTTCAAGGTGCTCTGTGATAAGACCGAAAGAACTTCTGGGAGCATCTAAATAACTACGAAAAAAAAAAAAATTAAGTTATTTATTCGTCTGACAATCAAATTCTGTTTCTCATTCAAAAGTTTGGAGCAAAAGTTAATTTAACTCTTTTTTCGTGAACAAGTAATCAAATGACGCGGACTTCGTCGTTATAATTTTTCGAAGAATAACGAAGGAAATTGAGTTTTATAACTGACTTTAGTCGACAAGATCATTCGTATTTTACAAACAATATTATCAAATAAATCTTTTTCAAATTTAATTTGGTCATTGATTATTGTTTTTTTTTTCTATTATATAAAGACATTCTTTAATGCAGTGGCTGATTTTTAACTTTTATAATTTTTATCTTTCTAAATTTCCCGTTACAAATAATTACTTTTCTTTTGTAAAATATACAAATGGGGAGGGGGGGGGGCAAAAAGAAGACAAAAATAGTCTTATCGCCAAACCCCTATTAATCCGTACATAAAAAAGTCATTAAAAACTTGTCATTAAAAATTGATAATCTTGTGTTTTTCTGAAGTTTGAGTTTAACAAGTTTATTTTAGTTGACAATTATAGTGTTGTATTTTTTGGAAATATACCAGAAAAGGTAATATATATGTAGCTGAGATACCAAATTCTCCTGTTTTAATATGTTATTTTAAAAAAAGAGAAATATTTGTCTAAAATAACACGCTAAAACAGAAGAAATATTGCACAAATAACAGAAACTTTGAATTATTTTTTCCTTTTTAACATATAAATAAAATGGTTGTAAAAAAACATTATCAATGAAAATATAAATTGAAAAAAATACAAATGAGGTTTTTTAATGTGTTGTTAAAAACCATGTTAAACTCATTTAGACTTCATTAAAGACTTTATGAATAACCATTAATATAATGATGTCTACTTGCGTAAATTTTGTAATATAATATTAATATGATTATGAAAAACCAATGATTTTGGTTAATAAATATACTTTTGGTAAATAAAACTTAAGTACCAAACTTAAGTATGTTCTTGTTTATATCACATTAGAGTGTTTAGGAAAAGATTGAAACAACCACCTCATTTGGCTAGGATGTAAACTTTATATTAGGATGTAAACTAGGATGTAAACTTTATATCATAAGTTCTGAATTTTAAAAGCTGTCGACTTAAGAAAATTAAAGTAGGGTAAGGTGAGGTTAACTGGGTACAGGTGTTAACTGGGCCACTGGCTGTTCTACTTCTGCAGTTTGAATACACCGCTTTTATTGATGTTTCCCAAACGATCCACTAGGTGGCACTACTTGCTGCTGATTTTGAATGCAAATGGCAGCCATTTTAAAATTTTATTAAGCATTTGTTGTTCTTGGAAGTCACATGTATTGTTTTACTGCAGCGTTAGAAAGTTGATAGAATCTGTGTTTATCAAGTTTTGTGAGTTTTAATAACTGATTTCTGAACTTTAATATAGTGCCTATTTGAATAATTATCACAAATTACGCAAATATTTAAAATACTGGTAAGTTTTTGTAAAAATATGAATTTTGATATAGTGGGGTTAAGTGGGCCGGCTATTCATGTGGTTATATAGGACGGCCCACTTAACCCCACCAATGAAAAATTAATTTAATATAATCATTTAATTAACATTTATATCAACTAATTATGTTTTTTTTTTATTCCAGTTTATAAATAAATTAAATTAAAATGCCCCGTCAACGTCAACGTACCACAACGCACAGATCGTATTCCATTGATGCTTTAAAAACGGCAACTGAAAAAATTATAAAAGGAGAACTATCGATAAGAAAAGCAGCGGCCAGTCATCAGATACCAAAAAATACATTAGCCAGGTATGTGCTCAAAGTTAAAAATACACCTGATGGAGTTGAGGTTAATTTTCGACCATCAAATGAACATTTACTCGTTTTCAACTCAAGTGAAGAATTGCTATTGAAAAAATATATTCAAGATGCAGTCAACATGCATCATGGACTTTCATTTACCCAAGTTCGTCGCTTAGCTTTTGAGTTTGCCATAGCAAATAACAAAAACGTGAAATGTAATTGGACAGAAGAAAAAATGGCTGGAATAGAATGGCTGCATTCATTTATGAGACGACAGAGTGTGGCGCTAAGAACCCCCGAACAAACTAGTCTTAGCCGTTGCACTAGTTTCAATAAAACTAATGTTGGAGCATTTTTTTCAAATTTAGAAGGTGTTATTAACCGATTTAATCTACAAGCACAAGACATTTTTAACTTAGATGAGACTGGTCTCACAAGTGTACATAAACCAGTAAAAGTTTTGGCTTTAAAGGGGCAAAAGCAAGTTGGCCAGGCAACATCAGCTGAACGAGGTGTCTTGGTTACAGCATGTTGTATTGTTGGAGCTACAGGAACTGCAATACCTCCATATTTGCTGTTTCCCAGAGTGTTTTTTAAGGAACACATGATTAAAGGCGCACCTGTTGGAACAAAAGGTGCAGCAACAAAATCTGGATGGATGATTTCAGATATTTTTATTGATGTCCTCAAACATTTTGTCGATCACGTAAGACCTACAACAGACAGTCCAAAGTTGATATTATTAGACAACCACGAGAGCCACTTAAGTATTGCTGCGTTGAATTATGCAAAGACTAATGGCATAATGTTGCTGACCTTCCCTCCGCACTGCAGCCATAAGTTGCAGCCTCTGGATGTGAGCGTATTCGGTCCCTTAAAAAAACACTACAACAGAGCCTGCAATGATTGGATGACAAACCATCCTGCGACTCCAATCACAATTTATGACATAGGAGAATTACTGAGGACTGCTTTTCCGTTAGCATTTACGCCAAGGAATATTTCCCAAGGGTTCAAAGCAGCAGGAATCTATCCATTTGATTCCCAAATATTTACAGAGGAAGATTTTTTAGCTGCAACAGTTACAGATAGACCAGATCCAACTGTTTCAGATACAACCATTGAATCGACAACATTACCCTCAACATCAGTATCAACCACCATAGAAATACCAACCTCGCTAACTGACTGTCAACTTATTTCTCCGGAACAAATACGACCATTCCCTAAAGCCGGAATGCGTAAAAATAACAGAAAACCAAGGCAGAAAGGAAAGTCTGCTGTTTTAACGGATACTCCAGTCAAACGGCAATTGGAAGAAGCTGCACAAATGCGTGCAAATAAATCTAAGCCTAAGTCCATTGCCCCAAGAAAAAAAAAAGCGTAAAATATTAATAGAGTCCAGTGATGAAGGATCATCAGAAGTAGAGTATGCCGATTCTTCATTGGATATTTCAGAATTATCTTCTGGAGAAGATACGGATGATTGGTGTATTTTTTCACTAATTTGTGTTTTTTTTATTGTATAATTTTATTGTTATCACGTTTATTTTGTTTATTAATTCTATCTTTCTTAACTAAATATATTATCAAAATAAAAACTAATATTATTGTAGTTTCACTAGTATGTACCCAGTTAACCCCATAGGGTGGCCCAGTTAAACCCGTCACTGTGGTTAACTGGGCCACGGGACACATGTCTAAAAAATGCAATATTTACAAGGCCACAGCATATATTAACTAATTCATTTGAATTTATTAGATGGAATATTAATATTCTCATAGTTATGAACAGAAAAAATATTGAAAAGCAGTAATTTGTTACAATTACATCACCCAAAAAAAAACTGTACCCAGTTAACCTCACTTTACCCTAATTAATTTTTAAATGTAAAAGTAAACAGCTTTTTCGTGTGACTTACTTTTAAATGTAAATGTAAATTACTTTTTGATGTAATCTTCTTTTACATAATTTATTTTTGAAAGTAAAAAAAACTTACATTTTAAAGTAAAAGTCGTTTCAAAAAAATTAATTACTTACTTGGAATAGTAAATTTACATAAAACGTTTAAAATTACTTATGTAATTAACTATTTTGTAAAAGTTAACTTATTCGTGTAAGTAAAAAAAAAAAGTAAAAGAGCTTTCCCTATTTATTATAGTATTAAGATTAGTTCTTTATGTTTAATAAGTTGCTCTTTAAAATTGATAATTATTGTCATAGTTTTTCATCTACTGATGAACTACTTGAACTATTTTTTGTCAACAAGTTTTTTTTAAGTTTAAAATACATAAGTCTAACAATCAAAATATGAAATAAATTTGATACATTGTTTATAAATATTTTGCATATTTTTGAATATCATTTAAAATGGGAAAAGTTTATTGACCGCTTAAAAGTAGAACTCATAACTCGTTAAAACAACTTATCGCAGGACAAACAGATCGTAACACGTTAAAACAACTTATCGCAGGACTAACAGATCTTCACATATTTAAAGAAGTTAGTTTAGTTACAACATGGAAGTATAAATCAGATGGAAGATCATCAAGCCGCAAACATCAAAGCAATTTCAAGTCGTCTCGGGAGTATGCTTGTAACCATAGTCATGAGAAATAGATAGTCTGAAAGCACGTGTCGTTTCCATTGTTTTACCGTTTTAACTTGAAATTTGATTTACCCTGCACAACTTTAAAAAATAAGCAATGAAATTTATATAGAAACACAGCTTGATGATCTGTATATAGCGATTACTGATGGAATTTTTGACAATAACAAGGAAATTGAGCATGATCTAGATGTTTTATTATTTGAAGATTGTTTGCTATCCAATTTTTCGTGCAACTTATGTTGTAAAGTTTATAAAACGAAAAATGGCTTAAAAAGACACACAACTTCGAAACACGAACTAATCAACCCAGTGAGCGAAAACAAAAACTCCATAACATTTTGTCATCTTGATCTTAAAAACATTGTTGAAGATTCTGCTTATAAATTGTCAAATGATTTTTGTTGGCCTGAAGAAATTAGAGTTAAATTTTCAAAGCAGAGCTTCAGTTTTAATTTTGAAGATTCTATTTCTCTTTTAGAAAAATTACAGGCCTTTATTTTAAAGTACAATGGTGATGCAGAAAAATTTTATTCTCAGTTTTATGGGCTTCTTCATGAAAATTTATTGCCATCAAAGTTTGATGATATTTTATTGACCAATACTTTGCTTACTGAAGTTGCCAATCATATACTTCAAGATCTTTCAGGAAATAAACATAATACTTCATCTTATAATGAAATTTTATCTCTCAATTATTTTTCTGAGAAAGAATTAAGTATAATTCAATATTTAGCTGGTTATGTTGTGCAAAAACTTTACTCAAAGTTTAAATTTTCTAAATCTGAGGAGCAGTATTAAAGACAATGCATGGAAATATTATCAGCATGCAAAATTGATTCAAATGATACCCAACTGTATATTGATACTAAGAATAGAGGTGGTTTATTTAAAACTAACATTTATACTCAAAATATCTTTATTCAATGTGAAACAATTTTTCGTAAACAAAGCAAATCTTTTGTAACATCTATTGACAGCAAAGCCCTGGTTAATGAAATGCTTAAGGACTCAGTTATTATAAGTAACTTAAACAATATATGTTACAGTACTGAAGTGCAGATCGATAAAGAAATATCTTTCTCTCTTCTTGAAAGTATGCTTATTTTGTTCACGAGGGTAAGAAGCTTTTCCTATGCTAGAGATATTCGTGAAAAACATCAGATCAACAAGCGACAAACACGCAAATCTTCTATAAGAACAGAATTAAGAAAAGCAATGTGCAGCAATGTAGTTGCTCCTTAACTCTGGTTTTCAGGCTTTCAGCTATCTGCTCCGAAAGATAAAAAACGGTTATTTTTATAGCCACAAATTTAATAAAAATGTTATGGCTAAAATAACTTAATTCTCTTTAAATAAAAATATAGCAAGTTATACGTTGAATAAAAAAGAGATTATTAGTTTTATATATAATTGTGTCTTTTATGTAGAACTATGTACAGTGAGGCAGAATGCCATCCTGTCACATTTTTATAAAGTATAAACCGTCTTGCCACCTTTTCATAAATCTCCTAACATAATGATTATGCAAAATGGTATTTTTATATTTTTGACAGGATCAAAAGTCACAGTCGCAGTCTGGGACTTTGGAAAAGTTAGTTAGCTAATTAGTCAGACTTTTTTTTCTTTTTGGCAATGGTGAATCATTTATCTCATTAAAATTATGTCTTTGACATTGGACATTACCAACAATAGATCGTACAGAATATTGTGACTTAATAGTGTTGTCATTATACCCAGCATCTCTGACAGAAGGATTATCACATCTGCTGCCAATAGCACGCTGTCTTCCGAAGTAGTTTTCTAAATCGCCTTGACAAAATCTTTCTGAAAGAATATAAGGAACACCATGTTCTAAGAGAAACTTACAAACTTCTTTGAATAAATGTACAGTTATCTGGATACCTTTATAAGTTTGCATAGAAATAAACATATTAATCTTAGCATTAACAGTATAATTCCTGTCATTTCGATTGCCAATAGACTCTTTCCAGATTTTAAAATATAAAAGAAAACTGTCAAGCCATTCAAAACGTACATCATTAACAGATTCATACGGTTTTAGATTTTCTTTTTAAATTTTTGATAGCTTTATTTTTAATTGAAACATTTAAACAGTCAAAAAATTTATCCATCATTAAACAAAACTGAGCAGTTCCAGCACATTCTGGGGGACCAAATTCTTTTAAAACTTTACCAACTGTTTCACTTAACACTTGAGCAGCCAAATGAACACGCATTACTGAATACGGTGTTAAATTAATGTGATCACTTGTGAGTTTATTTACTAATCTTAAACCACATTCTAAGTCCTCATAATATAGTTGTGAAATATGACTCCAAAGTAGGTGCAGACCATTGTTCCACATATAACGAGTACCTCGTCCGGAACCAGAATTCGCAAGGTAGTTACGAGCTGTTTTAATCAAGTGTGGAGCATCTGAAAAAAAATATATGTAACGCTTTTCATTAGAATAAATATTCTGTGCTCTGTAAACTAAATCATTACATAAGTTCATATTTAAGTTCTTATGCATTCGAAAAACTTTTCTGTTTGGAGAGGAACCATACTTTCAAGGTAACACACAGCTTTCCAAAAAATAGACATTAGCTGAAATGATGTAATTCCAGTAGTTGCAAAAGTAGCTAAACTAAATGATAAAGGATTTACAATGCTCTTTACAAGAAACACAAGAATATGAGTAGCTAATTCTTTAACATTTTTTAAAGTAGAAATGTTAATTTCTTTATCGCCTAAATCAACAAAACCAATAAGCTCTCCAGTATATTTGTCCCAAACTAAATCTTCTTGGATCTTCATTTCATCAAAAATAATTGAAACAAACTTTTCATGAGGAAGGAAATTTTGTGTTTTTTTGGCAAGCTCACTTAAAACAGCTGGATTAAATCCCCTAAGTAGGTCGGATGTAATTTTTGTAATCTCTTAAAGTTCTTAAGCTTGGAAGAGTTAAAATACCTTCACCTGTCTGTGAATCATATCGCAAATCAGTATAAGCAGATGACGATTTAGCAGCAAGGTTTAGACAATACTTTATTATTGTGGGGTGATATCTGATAGATGAAAGATTGGAACAGCTCAAATACTTTTGCTGCTCTTCCCAAAACAACTTCATAAAAGGTGATATATTTTTTTGAATATGTTGAGATCAAATCTTTACTGAGTTCTGAGCAAATTTTTTTACTAGATTTTTCAAAAGCAGATTACATTAGTTCAATTTCCTCTTTGAATTGTTTGCATTGAAGTCTGCATTGCTGCAAAGCCAGTTAAACTCTACTAGGGGAAGTTACAGAGATGGGTGCATTTAATTTAGCAGGAGTTTTAAGTGTAGATTTTTTAGAGAGCATATTAGAATGAGCTTTAATATTCAGTTCATGACAAAATCTGCATGGTTGATTTTTTACAAAGACTAATAATTGACAAGAATTGCTGCGATAAAATTCAATTTGATGCAGTTTAGACTTTATTAAAGAGTTTTTATAAACAAAATAATCAAAAGTTTTAGGAACAACATGCTTCTGAAAATTTAACACTTCAATAGGATTAGGAAATTTTATTCCATTGCAAAATTCTAAAGATTCTATTTCAAAAATAAGTTGTGAAAAAACAACATTAAGAAATGATCTGTTATATTTCAAATACAAATCATGAGTTTCAGGTAACATCCATCCATACACACGAATAGTAAAATATAAGGAATGACTTCTTCTAATAACTTAAACGAAACATAACATAAATTATCAAAAAATTCAATCTTCCATAACTTATTTAATGAAGACAAATTAAAAAGACGTTTTTTGAAGTCCACAAAGTTTCTATAACAATAAGACTTTTCGATTGAAGAACTTTCAAAAAGTAACTGATAATCTTCTCGCTTAGATATGGACAACAAATATCGAGAAACAGCAATTAAAACTGGCGCTTCTGTGCTTTTACTTGGTAAATTTAGTGATGGTAGCTCCCCATCTTTGTTTCATAACACCAAATTTGCTCAGAAGAAAAGTGAAGCTCGCAAATCCATATTTTTTTATGTTCAAAATCGTTTATTTTCTTACGAAGAATATCATCAACAACTCGATCTATGGTGATAATGTTTATTAAGTCTGAAGCCCATTTTTTAGTAAAATCATCCGTTTCTTTAGGAACTTTAAAGAAAGCAACTCCAGTATATCTTCTAGAGGCAGAACATCCATAAATTAAACAGTTTTCACCCGGCATTTGCAATATCTATTGAGTTCTTTAAAGAAAAACAGTTAGTTTGTTAGAAAAACAACAGGATTTTTTAAAACTTGTGCAGGGTCGGAGATCTGGGAATAGTAAAAATCGAATACAATTAGTTCAAACAATCGGTCATTGTTCGCTTCCAGACTATCTATTTCTTATGACTATGGTTTCATTTAAAAGTTAACTTAAAAATGAGATAAATACATTGCAATTTTTGTAATATCTATTCAATCCCACTTTAAAGGGAAAGTTAAAAAAGTTGAAAAACTCTAGCTTTTGCCTCTCAAAACAAGTAAAATCTTGATGAACTATGAATAAAATAAATTTACAAAAAATTTAAACACTATTTAATTTGATCATAGAAATTGATTTTCCTTTAAAAAAAATAAATAAATAACAATGCAAATTTTTTGACTTTAATTGTTTTAGTTACTATGTAAAATCGGTTTTGAATGACTTAAATTGTTTTAGTTACGATGTAAAATCGGTTTTGAATGACTTTAATTGTTTTAGTTACGATGTAAAATCGGTTTTGAATGACTTTAATTGTTTTAGTTACGATGTAAAATCGGTTTTGAATGACTTTAATTGTTTCAGTTACGATGTAAAATCGGTTTTGAATGACTTTAATTGTTTTAGTTACGATGTAAAATCGGTTTTGAATGACTTTAATTGTTTTATTTACGATGTAAAATCGGTTTTGAATGGAATCAAGGATCTTTTTTGATGTTAAAGAAAGAAAGCTTTCAGACATTTGGTTTTTAAAAAAGTTGTTCAATCAAGTTGAGCATGGCATCATTAAACTTACAAATAAAATGTTTCAATTTTTTGATAAAGGAGAGCATGTACTGGAAATATTTATAGACCTTTCATAGGCATTTAATACAGTTGATCACGGTATCTTACTCTCAAAATTAAAATATCATGGTATCAAAGAATATCTGGCAGGGCTTTGAACCATTATTTTTTTAGATTTACATAAATGATATGGATAAAGCATCATCTTTAGTAACTTAAATAATGTATGCTGGTGACACTACTTTGTTTTATAACCATCGTATTTTAAAAACGATATTTGGAACAACGAATACTAAACTGGAATACTTTAAATTATGGTTCAGAGCAAAGAAACTATCCTTAAACTGTGAAAAAACTAACTACAAGTTTATTTCATAAAAAAGTCAATCAATGTCTCGACGGTTAAAAGTTCCAGAGTTGCTCATTAACAACATAATGATAAAACGGGAAAAATATGTAATGTTTCTTGGTTTTCAAATAGACTAAAATTTATCATGGAGAAATCATATTGGGCATATTGAATGAAAAATATCATCTGCAATAGGTATTTTTTTGTGAATCTTGCCCTTATCTTGATTTCTGTTCAAGAAAAAAACTTCACTTTTGTCTAATTCTAGTCATCTCACATATGCTAATATAGTGTGGGCTAACCCTGGAAAAAAAAGTTGTATAGAGTTTCTTTAAACTTTTCAAACATATGACTTATAAAAATTCTATAAAGTTCTATAGAATTTTTTTAAAACATCCATTAATTTTAATAGCAATTGTTATAAAACCTTTTTTTCTACATGTATTTATATAGAAAAAAAGTTTTATAGCAGTTTCTATAAAAATAACTAAAATTTTATAAAAATTTTATAGAACTCTATAAAATTTCTATAGGTTATATGTTTCAAAAGTTTATAGAAATTCTATAGAACTTTTTTCATGGAAACACACACAAAGCAAAATTAATCCAACTACAAGGTTTTGAAAACCATACTAGAATGGACAATCCTTCTGTGATGATAAATATAAAAGTCTTAAACTTGGAAAAACTTAATAAATATTTAATTCTTATTTTTATATTTAAATATAGAAGTAATATGCTACCAAATTCATTTTTAGACATATTTTCCACATCACTTTTTCAAAGTTATAATTTGCGATCAAATGGTTTCCATAACTATTATATTAAAAAAACTAAAACCCGGTATTCTGAATTTTCAGTTACGTCACAACCGGTATTCTGATTTTTCAATTATGTCACAACCGGTATTCTGAATTTTCATTTACGTCACAAGACCCAAAAACATGGAAAAACTTGAAAAATCAAAAACTGAAAGACTTAAATAGAATATCGAATATAGAAAAAAAAAACAGTGGAAATAGTAATTACAAAGCTAATTACAAAAAAGTTATAGCTTTTTAATTAACTTTTTACATG
Organism: Hydra vulgaris; assembly: GCF_022113875.1. Taxonomy (NCBI): domain Eukaryota; kingdom Metazoa; phylum Cnidaria; class Hydrozoa; order Anthoathecata; family Hydridae; genus Hydra; species Hydra vulgaris. The sequence continues at coordinate 818,764 of NC_061165.1, read as the reverse complement.
GACAGTTATATGCCAAATGGGGCTTTTTACGGAATTTTTTTTAGGTTTTATAATTTGGAAAAATATATTTAACAGCTATTATACCAAAATTTAAATTAAAGTTTGCATCAATACTTTACTCATTTATTCTGATACGTTATAATTTTGTATATGCTTTTTCTTTTTTTCACGATGATAACTGTATTTTATATTTTATACCTGAAAAAAAATTAATAAATAAATAAATCGAAAAATAGACAGAGCAAACTTCAAACGTGGACATGTTTATTAAGGTATTAAATAAGAATGTTTAAGTAAAATTGCTTTGATTGGAACCTGGGAACGATAAAATTCCTAAAATTTATTTTATTAAACCCCCCTTTCTGCCCAACCCTGAATGCGCGAGCACTATTTTTCAAGAGTTTTATATTATCATTAATCTAAACTAAATTTATATTTAACGATAGATTTCAAATTTTGTCAAAAATCTTTTTGACAAAATTTGAAAGTTATGACTATGTAAATTTTTTTTTTAATTTTTGTTTTAGGTACGCCAAGAAGATCTTACTGTCTTGTCACAAAGCACCACGGAAGAGCATTTAAATTGGAAGATTACTGCGCCACAGCCGCACAAATTTAAAACCCCCTCAAAATAAAAATAATTTCTTTAAACATCTAAAGAACTGCTACAATCTCTTAAAGTATTAAATAAAGTGGCAGATTGAGATTTAGTGTTGTGGAAGGGGGTGGGGGGCCAGCCAATGAGTAGAGGGCAACCGAGGTTGGGTGTGGTACTTTAAACCCCAGAAGATCGCACTTATGATTAAAACATTTTATAGGTGGTTTTATGTGACTTTTATCATAACTATTACATACATGTAAGGCACTAACAACCTAAATTTTGAGTTTACTTCCTTCATTTTAGTTAACAATTATCTTTTATAAAATAAGAAACATTTAATATTAATGAAATAGTTCAGTTATTTAAAAATCTATTTAACAAGACAAATCACAAAAGTAAGCATTAAAAAAGAAAGATACTTTTCAGGTAGTTTATAAAATGTTTTTCTGCAAGATATTATTAAAGCAAAACAATTTATCTAAAAAGTCAAAGTCAATGCATTCAACATGCTAACGTTAAATAGAAACTAATGGTAATCCAAAAAGAAATTCGTTTGTCAGTGTTGATCTAAAATAATTTTTTATAACCTTTAATCAACTGAAACTTCTCTCAGCATTAGAAGATGCAACAGGAAGAATCAAGTAGATTTTGTAAAGTATAGACAAGTTTGGAAGACCGGGTGCCATCTGTTTTTCAACCAAGAATGGAAGCACGTCTTTCATTTGTAGATCAGTTGTCAGTGATGGAGATATTGATGCATACACATCTTTGAAAGTCTCATACTTTACGACTGCTTCTTTGTCGTTGCAATAAGTTTCACATAAATTTTTAAATGAATTTATATTTTTCTCGGATAATGTTGACGGGTTCTTGCAATCAAAATGTGTAACTGTGTTACTAAAGTCTCGAAGTTATTCATTTATTTTTGGGTTATTATTTTATCCAAAACATTGAAGTAGGTTTTATTTTTAAAGCGTGTAGTTGGATCATTGACTCAACAGCTCTCCAGCCATGCATTTCTTTTTGGCAACTTGCCTTTCTTTTAATTCAGTTTCTGCATCTATCACATTTTATTCTAACAAATGATTTGACTGCTAAATGAAAAACATCGAAAGTTCACTTTTCATATGGACAAACTTTTTTTTGTATTATCAAATGTTTTGTAAATAATATTTTTCTTGCTAATAGTTTGATAACACAAAAAGGTTTTTTATCAACTTTTGCAAAAAAACTATAAGAAAGACAAATGAGTGCTTTTTTTATATTGAAACTGATAGTGCAATAGCTTCTGCTCTAACACTCCCTACATGTTCTTTCGACTCGACGAGATTTATATCATCTAGAGTGGCTAGAATAGCAAAAAAAGATTCAACAACAACATCAACTGCATGCTTCCTGCTTGCCAATCTTTTATCAGAAAGTTGTTTCAGAGTATCAACTGTTGATTTATTTAAACGTTTCTGGTGCTCTTGGAGAATATGAAGCTGTGGTAAACTAGACATAAGGTATGTTTACAACTTTTTAGCTGTGTCGAAAAACAACTGTTTACAGACATTGCTTCGATGGTAACCAGATTCAAAACATGAGCACAACAGTGAACATAGATGGCATTTGGTGAAAGCGCTTTTATCCAAGTTTGAAGACTACTTTTAATTCCAGATATCTCATCATATGCTTGTCCTCTGCAGAGTTTAAAACCGATGTTTCGTTTTTCAAGCTCAGATATAATTAACTTAGCATATGCTACAGCGTTGCTGCATTCTATAGTATAGAAGTCTATAAATCTCTCCATAACGTTATCTGATTTTGAAACCAATCGTAATGAAATTGGCATCTGATCAATTCTAGAAATATCAATAGTTGAATCAATAGTTAAAGAAAAAAACTGGGCTATTTTAACTTCATCATTGATTGTGAATGAAATTTCAGAAGCAAGTAATTGAATTAAATCATTTTGTACATCATGACTTAAATACAGTTCATTCCTTTTTTCATACCAATGATGATTGTCCAAAGTAAGATCATATTTGGTTAATAGAGCTAACAGTTTAAGAAAATTGCCAGCGTTATTAGCTGTACTTTTGCCAGGGGCGGATCCAGCATTTTTTGGTCTTTGAGATAGATAACTTCTAAACATGGAGCAAACTCCAAAAATTTATATGTTTATACCCCTGTGGGCACAGGACGTATTTAACACATATTAATACATTTTAAAAGTCTTAATTACGTCTTGTGTCCACTAGGACTTAAGTCTAATAAAGATGGTTTGCAAAAAATTGCGATGATTGGAGCCTGGGAACAAAAAAGCCCCAAAATTCGAGACGCCCCTGCCCTAAACGTGAGAGCAATAAGTTGACAAAATATTTTTTGTACTATTCTCAACTAGACTCATATTTATTGATAAATTAAACCCTCTCAATTTGAGGGGGCTACAAATTTTATATAGTTATAGTTTTTGAGCACTAAAATATTTTACTATGAAATTTAAAATTTATTGATAAATATAAGTCTATTTGAGAACAGTACAAAAAATATTTTGTCAACTTGTTGCTCACACGTTTGGGGCAGGGACGTCTCGAATTTTGGGGCTTTTTTGTTCCCAGGCTCCAATCATCGCAATTTTATGCAAACCATCCTTATTGGACATAAGTATAAGCATATAAATTTTCGGAGTTTGCTCCATGTCTAGAAGTTATCTATCTCAAAGACCAAAAAGTGCTGGATACGCCCCTGTTTGGTATCACCCGTTTTGCAATGTTGATGTTTTATGTGTCCTCTAGATGATAAACCTTGTTTTGCTTAGAACACCGTTGCGTTTAACATTCGTTTTAGGACTTCTCAAGAAAATAAAACGTCTTCAAATCCGGGGCCTACTTGATAATTATACTATCAAATTTTCAAAGTATGACTATAAATCGGGTGTCGCAAACATAATCACGACTTATTTATTTTTTTTTTAATAGGACGACCTTGATCAAAGTTTTAAATTGACGCCATTTAACATCGAAATGTCAACATTGCGAGATGATAAGTAAACATTAGTAAATGCCATCCATGTGACATTTTAACATTATGATTATTGGCGCTGAAGACGTTTTATTTTCTTGTTCTAACCACTGAGCACAGTGCTTAGTAATGTTCTTTGATGTCAAGTAATGTATTAAAAATAACAACTATTGAATACTAAATATAATAGACAATTAATTGTGAAGCAAGTGTTCTAAGTGTTCAAGGTTTTATTTATAATTTTTTTGTTTAAATCTTTATCATGTGTTTGTATTTATGTTCAAACTTGATAAAAATAATGGAATAGTTATGACATTACTCACTTTTCGAAAAAAATAATGATATACTGCTCAAGTGATAAGAAAACATTGGTGATGATAAGACCAAAGTTGTTTTTACCGCCTATTTTTTTTATAATAAAAAGTGTAAATTTTCTTTAAAGCGTAACTTTTTACTTAAAAAAAAAAAAGTATAGAAATGAAATGAATGCATTCATACCGTAAATCTGTAAATTACATTCATACTGTAATTTACAGCATTCATACTGTAAATTACATTATCATATTGTTTATCAAATTGAATATTTTTTTATTATAATAGAATTTACTCTAACATAATATATAATACTCAGTATAAGTTTAATTTATAAGATATTATAAGATATTATTTATACTATTAGTATAAATACATCCTTATCATAAATGTAATGCATTATATTTATTACATTAATGTATTATATCCCCTTTTTTTAAATCATATTGTAATAAAAAATATTAAATTTGACAAAACTAAAAAATAATAAGCATACATTCATATTCATATCATATTACAGCGTAATATGATATGAATATGAATAACTATCACTTAATAACTATCTTCAGTGTTAATAGTATATGAAAAAAGTCTTATGTGTGTGTCAAGTTTTAGTTATTTGGATTTGGACATATTTAAAAAAATTCTTTTATAAACTTCATTTCCAATTTTTTGCTATTTAAAATAAATAACAATTATTATGTGGTATGTTTTTAAAGTGTGAAAACATAGATCACAATCAAGTTCAATTTTTTATTTTTAAAATAGTTTTAGTTAGTGTATTTTAAATCGAAAAAGGTGTTTATGAGTAAGTGTTTTTATTTTTTAATCTTGTGTTTAGTAAATCACACTAAAGAACTAGGATCAGTGTAAAGGATCACCAAAGGATCTACATGAAAGGACATCAATTAAGCATCATTGTATGTTGGTAAATTACTGTATTAGTATATATATTGATTTTTAAGCAGCATTGGTTCTTTCTAAATTCTAAACTAAGAATGATTTTTTTTTTATTCAAGAAACACAGGTTTCTTGCATCAGATTATAGATAACATAAAAACAAAGAATTATTAATAAAATTTCTTTTGTCAATGAAACAATACATTTTTATTAATGGAATAGTAAATTAAAATCATTTCAATATTTAAATTTCAATGTATTCATTTTAAGAAACCTAATCTAGAAAATTTTTTAACCACCTTAATTACAGTAAATTAGATAATAAAGGAATATATTTTGGGGTATTTTGATGGTCAAATGGTGATGTCACCATGATAATTTTTTAGGCATTGTTTTAACTTACAATATAGTTATCAAACATAACTATTATTAAAAAATATATTATTGCATTTTTTGACTTTACTAAATACAGCCTTTCAAGTAAAGTTTATATGCTGAGTCAGCATAAAATTTATTGCTAACTTATGATAAAATTAGCTATATCTTGATATTTTTTTGGTGCTCCCAGAAATTGTTATAGTCTTATCACAGAGCACTGCGGGAGAGCATTTAACTAGAAGTTCACACCTCCTTCTGTACCAATGTCACTTGTTGGGCTAGAGCTGGCGTCAAACCTTGAACCTCTGGGTTCTGAGCCAGAACTCTAACCCCTGCACCACAGCTGCTCATTTTATGTTGTAAAAAGTTATTGTTAAAGTCTTTTTGAGGGCAAAAATAAATTTATACTTCATTTATTTATTTATTTTTTTTGTGCCTAGGGTAGCCCTGAAGCTAGTTGAGGGAGGGCAGGGTGGGGAAGTATCAATTAGGCTTCCTACCTGTCCCTCTTTCCCTCCCCCCTATTCCCCTTCTCCCCCACAAAAAAAAAAAAAAAAAAAAAAAAAAAAAAATATATATATATATATATATATATATATATATATATATATATATATATATATATATATATATATATAAATAAAATAAAAGTTAATATTTTCCAAATTGAAAATTTTTCTAAAATTAATAAAATTTTGTTTCATTAAAAATTGTGTTTTTAAACCTATTTGAAGGCCATTTAGAGCAATAATTAGAAATAATAAATTTATTAATTTTTTTGTAAAGGACCGACATTTTTTTTAAGTATAAAGCTTTACTAGGTTGCAATCCAAGTGCATTTATAAAAGACAATTTTTGTAAAAAGCTATATTTATAAAAAAGACATTTTTTTTTCTTTTTTAAATAAAACCTTTTATTTCCTCATCATTAAATTATTGCTTCTGATTTCTGATGTTGTAAATATTAGTTTTTATCCTGTTACTTTGCAGGATCGTTATATTTACTTAACTAATTAATAAATGTTAAATAATTACTTGGTAATTGATTGATAAATAAAATAAAATTTAATTACTTTATAATCATCTAAAAAAGGAAGTCATATAATATGGCACATCTAATCAAATAAAATCTATAAATAATTTACCATGAACTAAATGATGTTAATGGTGTTTCTAAAAAAGACTTATTTTGTAAAATATTACAAAATTAGATTTTTTGACTAAATTTAAAAGTTTAAAAATTGTGGAAAAATGAACGTATTGCAATACCATAATAGTTTTTCAGCTTATCAATACCTTGCATCAGTTAACTTTCCCTCCTAGTCCCTTCTCTTTTTTAATTCACGCAATCGTGTTCCGACACGCTTCAGGACATGGCCAATGGTTTCTTGTTTAAACACTTTTATGCCATCATAAACATTTTCAACAGACAACATTTTGAATCCCTATCCCCATAAAACTCAGTGTATTGTATTTTATTTAATTCTATAGATCGATTAAAAATTTTTTCTGTGCCAACCAATTTCATTGATGGTGCAGATCCATGGATTGTTTATACAAGTATGGCCTGCTTTAAAACTTGCATATTTCTCTTCGTTTGAATGTTTCCATATTCTGACATTAATACAAGCCTGGCAATATTTACTCATTACCTCTATATCTAGTACTCGACCTGTGTCAATAGAAATTGCCGCAACAATACCATTATTTAGTAATATAAGAAATAGTTTCAAAGATTGATAACCTTTTCCTATTCTAAGCATACTGTAAAACATTCTACTATTAATCTCGAAAATTTTTGTTTTTGATCTTTTTTTGGAAGTCCAAAACAATTTAAACCAACCACATACAGCACACTTCAATTCAAGTTCGAAAACCATTCCTAATTTCTGCTTTTGATTCAGTTTTACTAAATTATGTGAGCACTCTGGGCACAAAACAATCTTAAAAATCTCAGCTAACAATTCCATATCAACAGTTCGGTTTCCTGTAATGTTTCTTGAACAGCAGTTGTTATCAACAACTTTAACCATTGAACCATTTAACTTTGGCAAGCGGTAATTGCTGGCAGTGCCGGCAAATAATTCTGGGATTAATTGCCGGCAGCGCAATTTTGATTTTAGTAAGTTAATGTCGGCAGTGGAAAAATAAAATTTTATTTATTTATTTTTATAAACCATCTTCCGGCAGTGGAAAAATAAAAGAAGTAATTTTTTTAATTATTAGGCTGTCAGAAACCAAAACCCCAGTCGATTTACACTCTTTAAACTCCATTGTACCTATCCTTATTTAATTCAACCAATATAAGTTTACTACACTGTGTCTATCCTTATTTAAGTTGGTCTATGTATGTACACTCCGCTTCGCCTATCCCTAAATCAGTCAACGTACCTATACTCCACTTCGCCTACAGCTATAACAGTTGATGTATGTACACTTTAATGCACCTATTAAACTTAAATTTCAAAACTAATCGTAATTAAAAAGAAAAATATAATAATTTACAAAAAATAATTATAGTTAATACTAATAAAAATAAGTAATGTTGAAATAAAACAAATTTTCACAAAATGTTAATTTTGTTTTAAGCAAGAATTGAACTCGGACTTCCAGCTTCAAAAATCTAATGTTATCAACTGTACTACTCTCAATAATGCATTGATGAAAAATTAAAATTTATTTACAAAATATCCTGCCTGCAATTCATCTCAAAATTATTTTTTGCGTTTAACTTTTTATAAGAAACTGTTGTTGCAATGTTTTCTTTATTTGTAACTTTAGAGTTTTCAGTAAAATTTTTCGAGTGTTGGTTGCCATAAAACTTCCTACTTTTATGTCTTTTAGATTGAAACTTACGAGATGGTTCCATTTCAATTTGTAAATATTTTTCAACTTTTTAGTTATACTAGTTAAGTAAATATACAAAGCAATAGATAGAAAGCTTATAAAAGCATAGATAGATACATAGCAAAACAGCATCGAGATTATTTTATAAAGCATACTACATTGTTATAATACTGGAAAATAAAATATGTTTAAACCAATTTTGTATAAAATAAACAAACATTCTACCAAGACCAGTCTGTCAAATTAGTAGTTTAACTAGTAAAATAACTTCCATTAAGCTTATTACGTCGTTGTACAAACAAAAAGCCATCTGTACAAACAAAAAGCCGAAATCAACTTTTAAAAAAGAAAAAAGGTGAATAACAACATTTAAAAACGGTTGCTATGCGCGTTGCTAGGGTATTTTAAATAATGTACATCTAAATAAATGAAATTTTGACCAATATCAGCATAGATTAAAAAATTAAAAATCAGCAATAGTTTCTACGATAAATTTGAGTTAAAATAAGTGTATTTTTGAAAAATTAATTTTTTCAATAATTTACACTTTTTAAATAAGGTTGTGCCCTCTTAACGAAGATTGGTTATGTGAAAACAGTTTGTTGTAAATTGATTTTGTTTTTTTAAAAAAAATTATTTTAGTGCACAACAGAAACAGTTTTTCAGACTTCTCTAGCAATCACTATAGCAACGAGTTAGTTTATTGATTTTTTAACTTTTATGTCCAGTTTTTTTCATCATATTTGCCTATTGTTTTACCAGTGCTCAAAAAAATCTTAGGATAAGTTTTCCAGTTTAAATTTTAATAATAATATTACATCTTTTGATTATTTGCATGCTTGCTTAAAGACTATTTTTATTACAAGTTTGTTTTTATCTTTTTAAAAAATTGTGCAATAAGTCATTAAAAAAATGACTTATTGCACAATTAAAGAACCTTAATATAAGTTCAAAGGCAGTTAGTACACATGTAACGAAAGAATAAAAACTTAATCACCAATTGCAAGTTTTACAAGTGCAATTTGATAATTAATTACAAGTTACAATTTGATAATTAATATATGACAAAAAAGATTTCCACATCAGATGTTAACAGAAAAACTTTTTATGATTATTCTTATACCAACTAAAGTTGGTAAAAGTTATAAAAAAAAAGGGTTATAAACAAATATAATGAAGTAGGGACATCATATTCTGATAGTGGTTTTTAGAATAATAACAATTTTATGATTATTTTATTATACAATTTTATGAGCAACTTTTTTATGTTTGTTATTCCTTGTTGTGTTATAAAATATATAAAAATATGGTGTTTGTACCTCACTAAATATCTTTTTTTTTTTTATTTTTTTATTTTAAGAGCATTATCTGTATTTTTTTGGGGACTTTATTTTATTATTTTACAAAAAGAAATTGAGTATCTTCAAAAGAATATTCCGTTTTCCACCAACATGGTAGAAACCCTAGCCAATAGCTAATTTACCCTGAAAATTCGGAGTTATTAGCATTTGTGAAACTTTTACTATCATGTTTGAAAATTTTTCAAAATGGCTGTTTAAATGTGTAAATAGCCCTTAATTACATTTTTTTCAAAATTTTATTCCAAAACAAAATTAATTTTAATATTTCATTGCAATTAATGTTCCAAAACAAAAATTTAAGCAACTTTGTTTTAAGAAGATACCTTAAAACACCTTTAAATACCTATGTTTTAAAGGAACCTTAAATATGAAGCTTCTAATTTATTCAATAGTTTTTGATTTTATTTGCTTTTATTCGATAAACAACCACTCCGACAAAATTATTGACAAAAACTTTGGTGTCAAATTTTAACATTTTTTCTAACTAATATCTAAACAGTTTGATAACTTAAAAACAAATCTGAAATTATTTTTCATTACATCCGCAAATACTTCTGCCTATTTTTTTTTCTGCTGCAGCCAGCTGAGAGGCAGAATGGACTAGATAAGGCCTCTAATTAATTCTGCTTCCAAAATTTTTTTTGGAGACGGAATGAGTTAGCGGCTGCTAAAGGAATGGCGAAAGCAACTGGAGGTGGAAACCAGTATATTTTGCCCCTAAAAATTTCTTTGAAGGTAGCCACTATCTGCTGCGGAAGAAAAGTGGAGGCAAGAAGATTTATGTCGTTTATCAAAACTAAAACGTTTGAAACGTCACTTAAAGTGGATTTATTTGAAACATATGAAACTTCGCATAATGTGGATTTTTTTAAGGGTGCATAGCCTTCTATATAACACAGCCAGGTTTTTAGCCTTGAAGTTCAAAAATTAGTGGGCCGATTTTATAAAGTTTTAAGCTTTAAAATCAAAATCTGAAGGTTATTTTGTAAAGACTTTATTGAAGTTTAAATAATTTACTTAATTAGCCATAAAATTCTAGTTATTATTATTACCAAAATTCTTAACCTTAAAATATTTAGACAATTAGCTAATAATAAATCATGGTCACATTAGGCCAAGTGAAGTAGCTATTTTAGCCAATCAGGGTTCTTTACTCTACAAAATCTTTTAGTTATTAATTTATTGATTCAAACAACAAGTATTAACAAAAATATGTTAATAAAATTATCATTATTTCTTTTTAAAATGTACACAAAAACTGAAAACAACAACATTTATATTGCAAAAGTTCTATTAAGTCAAGATTATATTGTTTCTATTCAAAGAAAAAATACACACTAAAAAAAAGGTAGAAATTTCTACCTTAGGGTAGGATATGTGATATACCTTTCGTAAGGTATAATTTTCTACCTTTTAAGGTAGAAAATTATATTAAAAGCAATGTTTTGTCATACTATTATCTTCCTTAAAGGTGTAATTTTCTACCTTAAAAAGTAGAAAATTATACCTTACCAAAAGTATATCACATATCCTAACCTAGGGTAGAAGTTTCTACCTTTTTTTTTAGAGTGTATACATTATTGGCCCTAATATAGTGCTCACGGTGCATAGGAACATGCTCTAAGACCTTGCAACACTTCCTTACAAATTTTTTTGTTTATCATCACAAGACTTTTCCATATTCCAAAAATGTAAAAAATAACTTTTTCACCGGCAGTCTGGGGAGAAACCACGTATTTTAGGCAAGTGTCTAGTAATTTTGTTGTTGAAAACAGATAAGTAAGAGCCATGTGGCAGACTCAAATTTCTAGCATCATGATACTAGTATCAAATGAGTATGACTTGGGAAAAGTTTTTGTAATTGGAGCCAATTCAACCCCGTACGCATTATCTGAAACCCTATATACAAGCTCAGAATAGGCAATAAATTGAGCAATCTGATTCGCTGATTTTGAAAGAGAGACAAATGCGTGTTAGTGGAAAAATATAATTCAGGTCAGGTCAGGTCAGGTCCCAGGATTATCCTGACCTGACCCAGGTCAGGTCAGGATAATCAAGATCAATCTTGCTACTGGTATCACGTAACCCAGTACCACCTGCCACAAGCCCTGCTGCCTTGCAAAGTGTGCTCTTCTTTGGCAAAGGCTAGGAGAAATAAACTCCGACTAAAAATTCCCCTGCCTTGGGGCTCTTGTTTGAGTAAAGGCTAGAGATGGTGTCTCGATAAAAACACTCATCTTGGGCAGATGTTAACTGCATCCAGCAAAACTTCCCCTGCCTTGGGGCTCTTGGTTGAGTAAAGGCTAGAGATGGTGTCTTGATAAAAATACTCATCTTGGGCAGATGTTAACTGCATCCAGCTACTGTCTTGTAGAAGGCCTCCTAGGCAAAGACTTTAGGGGTAAGCAGAAAAATTCTGCTAACCAGCCTCGAACCCCTTCTTCATCTATTAGGCTGGCGTAGATGTAACCTGTGTTACATTGTTTCCTACCTAGGATGATGAATGCTGGATCTCCTTGACTCTACTCGTAGATTTTTGCTTATGCCTCCTTGTTAATGGCTATGCAACTCTTCCTGTTATCTCCATATGAGGGTACAGCTCTAAAACTCAGTTTAATGGTTCTGAGGCCGGCTGGTAGTAAGGTTTCCCGAACTCTGTGGTAGCTCTCAGAGAGGCTGATTCCATCAACAGCTGCAAAATATCAGAGTATTAACAGTGCCATGTTGCACATGGATGGTGTCCCTGTTAATGCTTTTGGTGTGCATTGTCGAGGCCACATAAGGAGCCCTATGTCACGGCTTAGGGTTAATTAACAGGACTGAGACAACTGCATAGCCCATTCATTAGGAGGCTGTGCTCTATCTATGAATGAGTCAAGTTCTCAATAAACCCAAATCATGACTAAAGTAACCAAAAATTTTAAATCTAAAAAACCATCCCCACCACCTAAATGTTTTAATATATCTTTTACAAATATTCGCGGTCTGCGAAGCAACCTTCCATCAGTTGAATCTTACCTCCTGCAAAATTCACCAGACTTGCTTGCACTCAGCGAGACAAATTTAAATTCTGCAATTCCTTCTTCAGATGTCAGTGTTGATGGGTACTATCCTTTGATTCGTAAAGACTCCAATAGTCACATGCTAGGTTTAGGGGTATACATACGCATTAATTCCCCTATTTGTCGTGAAATCAGGTTCGAATCCTTTGACCATTCTTTTATGTGCTTTCGCATAGCACCTCTTCACTCTATCACCTTTCTCTTTGTTCTTTATCGTTCTCCTTCTTCCCATGATTGCACTCTTTTAGATGTTATCTCTGATCAAATTGACCATGCCCTCTCTCTTTACCCCTCTGCCAATATTGTTGTTGTTGGTGATTTTAATGCCCATCACACTGCATGGCTTGGCTCTAACACCACTGATCCTGCTGGCACTAAAGCCTATAACTTCTGCGTTTCTCAATCTCTTACTCAAATAGTTAACTTTGTGACTCGTTTTCCTGACAACCCTAATCATTTACCTTCACTCCTTGACTTATGTCTTGTCTCTGACCCTAGCTTATGCTCAGTTTCTCCCTTTTCTCCCTTAAGTGGTTCTGACCATGCAATGATCTCTATAAATCTTTCCTCTCGTACTTCTTTTTCGGGCTCACCATATCATCGCACCACCTACTACTACCCTAAAGCTGACTGGGATTCTTTTCGTGATTTTCTTCGTGATGGTCCTTGGGCTGATGTTTTTTCTCTCCCAGCTGATAAATGCGCCTCCTACGTAACCTCCTGGATTCAGGCTGGAATGGAAGCTTTTATTCCTTCTCGTCGGTTTCAAGTCAAGCCTCATTCTACTCCATGGTTTTCTCCTTCTTGTGCAGCTGCTATATCTAATCGTAATCATTTTTTTCATCTTTTTCAAAAGAACAACTCTCTTGAGAACAAACGGCTATTTATTATTGCAAGAAATCGATGTAAAAAGGTGCTTTCTGATGCTAATCTCCATTATTTTCAGTTCACTAAATCTCGCATCTTATCACAGAAGTTAGGCTCAAAAGACTTTTGGAAAATCTTCAACAGCATTATTAACAAGGGTAGATCTAACATTCTATCTCTCATTCATGGGACTGATCTTATTACCTCTCCCAAGGATAAGGCAGAACTATTTGCAAAGAACTTTTCTTCTAATTCCACTCTTGAATCTTATGGATATTCTCTTCCTTCCATTCCAGTCAAACAGGTTGACCCATTGTTAGACATTCAAATCACTCCGGCTTCCGTTGCTAAAGTCATATCTCAACTAAACTCGTCTACAGCTTGTGGTCCTGACAACATTCCTGTCACAGTCTTGCAGAATTGTTCTCCAGAACTTTCATCAATTCTCTCTAAACTATTTAATAAGTGTTTGACTGAGTCTTGTTTTCCTGCCTGTTGGAAAATAGCATCTGTGGTTCCAATATTCAAAAACTCTGGGGAAAATTCTGACCCCTCCAATTATCGTCCGATCAGTCTTCTTTCTGTTATTAGCAAGGTCTTTGAGTCTTTGATCAACAAATTTCTTGAGTCAAATAAACTACTGTCAGACAATCAATACGGTTTTCGATCCTCTCGCTCTATGGCTGACTTGCTAACTGCTGTAACTGAAAGATTTTATCGTGCATTAGATGGAGGCGGTGAGGCTAGAGCTATTGCTCTTGACATATCTAAAGCTTTTGACAAAGTTTGGCATGCTGGTCTTCTCCATAAGCTTGCTTCATATGGTGTTTCTGGGAAAGTTTTTGAGATTATCAAATCATTTCTTTCTAACCGCTTTATTAAAGTCATCCTTGAAAGCCAACACTCTTCTTTATTTCCAGTAACTTCTGGGGTACCCCAAGGTTCCATCCTGGGCCCTATTTTGTTTCTTATCTTCATAAACGATCTTCCTGACAACCTTACATCTAAAGTAGCTCTTTTTGCTGATGACTCAACTTTATACTCCTGTCTTGACAAAAAGTCTTCTCTTTTCGATCGCCTAGAACAAGCAGCTGATCTTGAATCCGATCTCACTTCTGTAATAGATTGGGGTTCACAGTGGCTTGTGAATTTCAACTCTAACAAAACCCAGTTGTTTACTGCAAACAACTATCGTAATATGGTCAACATTCCCATATTAATGAATGGCAATCCTCTTACTGAGTCCTCCTCTTTACGTCTTCTTGGATTATCGTTTACTACTGATCTTTCATGGAAACCATATATACAATCAATTGCTAAATTAGCTTCTGCTAAGGTTGCTTCTCTTTATCGTGCTCGCCATTTCCTTACTTCTGATTCCATTCTCTACCTCTACAAATCTCTTATTCGTCCCTGTATGGAATACTGTTTTCATATTTGGGCTGGCTCTTCTAATGATGCTCTTTCTCTTCTAGACAAGGTCCAAAAACGCATTGTAAACGTTGTTGGACCTGAACTATCTGCTAAGCTTGAGCCTCTTTCCCATCGTCGTAAAGTTGCATCTCTTTCCCTTTTCTACAAATACTATCATGGTCACTGCTCAAATGAGTTATCATCTCTAGTTCCATCAACTAAAATTCATTCTCGTTTTACTCGTCATTCAGCTAAGTCTCATTCGTTTACTGTATCTGTCCCTGCATGCTCTAAAAACTTTTATTCATCTAGTTTTTTTCCCCGCACTTCAATCCTTTGGAACTCTCTCCCATCTTCATGTTTTCCTGACTCATACAACCTTCAACTTTTCAAGTCTTCTGTCAACCGTTTCCTTGCTCTATAACTGTTCTTTCTTTCCTTTTCCTAGTAACTCCCAACTTAATAGTGGTTGCTTGCAGCCTTGTTGGGAGTGAATGCAAATAAAAAAAAAAAAAAAAAAAAATTCAAATCAGATTTTAATACTAAAGCAAGAACAAAGTTTACTAATTCAAGTCTTGAGTTATTATCAACACAGGAAAATCATTTTATTATACTAAAACTATCTTACATGTTACATGTGAATATATGAACTCTGAAAAAATTTTGTTTTCATATTCTGTTTCAACCTTAATTTTGAGAAAGTTGATTATATAATTTTCATTATATAAATATCATCCTTAAACCAAAAACACTTTGTGAAAATTTAGGAAAATTTTTTAATTTTGTTTTTCAAAAGCATTTAATGTAAAGTATGGTAACATAAGAAGTATAAACTTGTTAATGTTTGTTCCTTTATTTAACATTATTTATTATCAATTGTTGTTAGAGGTTATTTTCATTTTTTTTACTAATTATAGAATACAATAACTAGTTTTTATTAAATTTAAATGCTACATCTAATAAACATGTGTTTTGTATATATAAACTCTTGAAAAAGTTTATTAAATATTAATTTCTCTTTAAACTTAGTTCTCCATTAATGTGTGATATGTTAAGAGTTATTCCATTAGGTACTTAGTTTACTATATTAAAAAAAATTTCTGGTAATTAGGTCATCAATACAGTGTTTATATTCAGTTGTAGCAGACTACTGGTGAAGTACTTAAAGTATGCATAGTGTAAATCTTATTTTGGAACAGGGGTTATTCAAAGCTCATCTTTAAAATAAAATGTTTATTATAGAGAGTTAAACGTTTAAGTTATTGCAAAAAGAAAATTGTTCTAAATGTTAAATCTATGAACTCTAAAGTTGCTTCTTAACCTAAGTTTTGAGAAGGCTGAATAGGAGTACATCAATATTTTTCATTACTTAAGTCTAGTAAAACATCATCCTTAAATCTTTTGTTAAAATTTAAAAAAAAATTTGGCAGTATATTATAGCTTGTGCATAAATATTGTATTTAAATATTGCATTTGAAAATTTAACACACACACAAAAAAATGTTTATTTGTTTTTCTACAAAACATTTTTTTTTACTGTAAGTTCTTTTTTTACAATGCAATACCGAGGGCAATCCAAATCAGCTCTTGCTTACAATTGCTTTTAATTCGAGAGTGTTGCTAACTACCTGGGATAGCTATAACAACTAATAAGCAATATTTTCAAACTTAAAAAGATTTAGTAATATATATATATAATAAATATATAATATATATTTATATATATATATAATAAATATATATTATATATATATATATATATATATATATATATATATATATATATATATATATATATATATATATATATATATATATATATATATATATAATTAATGTATAGTAGTAATTTGGGTAAATTTCTGAAAAGCAAAAATATTTTTTTCAAAAATTTTTCTAACTAAATGATGATATTAATGGAACATGTGAAAAAAACATACCAAGTTATTAACATTCTATTGAAATTACTATGTAAATTATAAAACTGTTTTGAAAATTCTATCGTATAAGATAGAGCATAGTCAATTTTCACCATCTGTTTTTTATTTTGTTACATGGGTCGTCTTATGTTATAGAGTTATAAAAATCTTTAGGAAAGCAAAGTACTTTTTTAAATCTTTATTTTTAAGATAGTATTTTAAAAATCAAGGATGTTTTGAAATGTGAAGTTTTGTAAAAGTGTAAGTACTATAATGAACAAAGTTTGAAAGAAAAATCAAAACTTTTTTTGTTAGTATTATTTGATTTTTTATGAGATTATTCACTTTTATTATTCAATAAAAATTCACGCTTTTTTGCATTTGTTTTGATTTTAACTAACGCGCACAAGCCTCTCTTTCAAAATCAGCCAATCAGATTGTGCATATCTCTGCCAATTCGGACCCTGCATAGGGTTTCAAAATATGCACCCCGTCCCGATCCATAACTGCTCCATTCATAGAACTATGTCTCCTAAAATCATAAAATATTTTTTAGTTTTATCATGAACTAGATCAAAATTTTTCAGCAGATTTCAAATTTTTTAAAGAAGATTTCAAAAATCCTTTTTTGTTCAAGATTTATGACCATAAGAAGTTTAAAATTCCACTCAATTACCCCCTGAAATAATTTTGAATAGTGGTAACTTATAAACGAGGAATTTTTTTTTGATGAAATTTGAGATCTTTTAATGAATTTTGATCTAGTTTAATATAACACAGAAAAAACTTGAAAATTCCTTTTAGGAACCGTACCCTAGGGAGAGCTTTTAGGGGTCCAAATTGGACAACTACAACTAATTTATTGCTGTTAAAAAATTTTCTGGTCTATGTGGTTAGATTATTTATATTTTGCATTTTATATATCATCATATCATATATAGAAAAATTATGTTAAACAATTGTTTGTAGAAGGTTAATACTTTACTTTTTACAAGCTACCTGCAAACGGAAAGCTACTTTAAAATGGTTTGTAGTCGTACTCAATAACTGCGTTTTTTAAAGCTTCAATAAAGGTTGAACTATGCCATCCAACTTTCCTAATTTGCCAGAACTGATTGAAATCTTGGTGAATGGATTTGAGAGCTTTTTTGACCCAGTAACCTAAGCCTACAAAATATAAAATTTTGTAGGCTTACAATATATATTCTAGTCTATTTAATGAATAATCCTTTAAGTTTATGCAAGATTTAACATAAGCTGTTGTGGTATTGTAATAATAAGTATTTAATTTTTATTAATATAATAAATTTATATCATTATAATCTTTTATCAAACTTAAAATTTATTGATCATACCGAAGAAACCATCTTTTATAAACTTGATAATAAGTTGTTCATCAATATATTATCAAATTCATAGGCTTGGGATCTTCAAGACTGACAGCTGAAAAGACAGCTTAAAGTTGTCTATGTTTTTAAGCAACTTTTGCCAGCATTACTTTCCAAGCAATGCTGCCTCTAGTAGGATACTGTGCAGGTGTTGATTTTAGACAGATCAAATTTTTTAATCAAATTTAAAAAAATTTTTTTAAAAAAATTTAAAATCTTTTTGATTTTTAAAAAAATCAAAAAGATTTTAAACAAATCTTTTTGATTTTTTTAAAAATTTTGTCTACAACACCAAACAATATATGTAGACCAGGAATATTTACAAGCTCTAATATTTTTTTATTTTCCATCCCCTATTGATAAAGGGGGTTGAACAGCATTTGTGTATATTTTTAATTTTGCACAATCAGATATCCATTGGTCGTATAATCTGCACAAAGATTCTGATGATGCGACTGTCCTTAATCATGTAATATTACAAACAAAAAAATGTTAATCGATCAGTCACATATATATTGAAAAGATTTTCAAGAATATTTACAAATATCAATAAATAATAATCTCAAGTAAATGCCATAAAAAATAATTTATATGTATATATATATAGCAGTTATTAGTTATAAGATTACTGTTCAAAAGATCATTTTGGAAGTGTTCAGGAAAAAATCTAGGAGTCTCTTAATACAAAAAGACTTTGATATATATGTTTTTTGTTTAAATAAAGGTATAAATAATCAAAACACGCTTTTATTACTTTTTATTACCGTTTATTAACTGAAAATTTGACCATGTAAACGAGGGTTGGTGATTTGCCCCCCACGTCCATTGATGAAACCGTAGTGGCAGTTTCATCATCGGGCGTGGGGGGAGGTGTGAGCTGCCCCAAAATGGGCAGAATTATATCATTGATACTGCACATAAGGAACATTTTTCGCAATAAAATCTCAAAATTTGAAAAAAAGTAAAAAAATGCGACATGTTGCTTTTGCAGATTACGATTAAATTATAGTAATAACTTAAGGGGCGGATCCAGCATTTTTTGGTCTTCGAGATAGCTAACTTCCTGGCGTGGATCAAACTCCAAACATTTATATGTTTATACTTATGTCAAATAAGGATGGTTTAAAAAATTGCGATGATTGTAGCCTGGGAACAAAAAGTCCCAAAATTTGATACATCCTTGCCCCAAACTAAAAATATATGAAGAAATAAATTCAGCTGGTATTTATTCAACTATTATGGATACAATTATGGATTTATCCATCCATGATCAATGTGTATTTGTTTGGCGGCATATTAGTGACAGAACTATAGCACCAGGTCTATAGTTAAAGTTGTGGAACGAGTTGTAGCTTTAAACAACGTGATTTCATCTTCAGGGCAGAGTTTATTTGATTTATTAAAGTTAACTTTAAATTCTATGAACATTAGCTTAGATAATCGTGTAGCAGATGCTTTTGATAGTGCTGCCAATATGAATGACCAATATAAAGGAGTTCAAGCCAAACTCAAGAAAGTGCTCCCAAGAGATATTCATACATAGTGCCACGCTCATGTGTTACAAAAAACTACTTCTTGTTCGGTTACAGTTATTTCCTTTTTTTAGACTTCTTCAAAAATTTTTTTTTTTTAAAGAATCTTATAAAGACTCAATGTTTATAAAAATCATAATAACCCCAGTCGTCCGTCACATTAAATAAAGATTGGTAAAGTTCGATAGCGGTTTAAAAATGATGCGGTTATTAAGATATTTGGTTGTATAGATATGTAGAATGAAAAAACCAAGAATGATGACAGAAAGCAATTTGTATGTATGAAAATTGCATATAGACTTAATGAAATTTCTATTTACGCTGTTTTTCAAAATTCTATGCTTCTTACGCTGTTTTTCAAACAGCATAAGAAGCACAGTTCAAAACTTACTCGAATTACCCATTATGAAACAGTATTAACAGCAATGATTTTTTTGCAAGTATTTAAGTTTACTACTGCTATCTGATTACCTGGTTTAGATTATTTTCAAGCATAGTGAAAATTTGATGGAACAATGAAGTCTATCAAAGAGAATTTTTACCAGTCAGTGAAGGAGCAAAAATATTTGAGCCAGTGTAATTTGGGAATATGAGTCAGACAGTGATATAGAATTAGAGCTTCCTGAAAAGAGAAGAAAAACTGTTCCAAAACGTTATAGAGATAAATAAATATTAAAAACGGACTCTGAGAAACTTAAAATTTTTAACCAATCAAAACAGGGATTGATCCCGTTCGTAAAGTTATGAGACAACCAATAAATGGGCGTGTGGTATTGGTTTAAAGTCAAATAACTATTGTGATTTAAAATAAAATATTGTAGACTTTACCTTCTAGATTTCATCTTTTTTATTTAATATCAAAGGAAAGTTAAGTTAACAAGTATGCTTATTTTTTAATTTCAAAAATTATGAATTATGTATGGTGGTAAGTTTTAAGCAAATAATTTCAATATTCTTTTCGTTAATTTTATTTATAAAAACAATTTTTTTTTTGATAACTTAGTTTCTTAGTTAAAGACATTAACAAGCTAATTTTTAAAATATCACATTTCTAAATAGAGCTTCAAAGTATGAACAAAACATGTTTTTGCTGCTGAAGTTTTTATTTTTGGAAAAATCAGAAATTTCAAATGACCATTCCTCGTGAATCACAAAAGATTATATGCTGAAATTTTCAGGAATTGCTTTTCTCATTGATATTAACAAACCCACTAAGTTTCATCAAAATCTGAGGGGGTCCATGTTGAAATCCTAAAATTTTGGAACATTTGGCATGGAATGACCCATATATATATATATATATATATATATATATATATATATATATATATATATATATATATATATATATATATATATATATATATATATATATATATATATATATTAGGTACGTGACATGAAATTTTTAAGTTGATCAAACACTAGATTGTTATATATCGTTGGAAAGGTCTTCAATTCAGTATTTTAAAGGTGAAAAAATTATCAAAATTGAACAATTCTACAAAAAGTTATGGCATTTTAGGTACCGAATTTTTGATATATATCCATATATCAAAAATTCTTGAAAAAACTGTGATCAAATTTTAATTTTTTTAAACTTAAAACATCATAACTTGGTCAATTCTTATCGAAATGCATACAACTTGGTATCAAAAGAAAGGTCTTACAAAGAGCAATATGTAAATACAAAAAGTATACGAAGGGCTCCAGAGGGGCGTCTTCAAAACCCTTTATTGTATAGAAAAATGTAGATTTTTGAAAAGAAAATATTATTATTTAATTGAAATTTATAATTTTTATTTGTATTTTTTGATATATTCTAACAGGGTATCATTAAATATGATTTGGACACTTTAGATTGATTGAATAGAAGTTTTTGTGGTTTCGGGCGCACTCTCTATAGCGTTAGCTACCAAGTATCAAGTTTATTACTTTGCATCTTCATGCATTACTTCAAGTTCATTAAATTGTCATCTTCATGCTTTGTATCTTTATCTAAATGCCTGCAATTTAGCATCAAAATAATGATTTAAGGGATAAATGTGTGAAGATGCGCAAGAGGATACTAGTTGGAAGCTCTCCACCCCTCAGACTTCGGGTAGGGTGGGTTAATACTCAAATATTATCATTTTGTAATAACAAATAGTATTTATATAAAACACAAACTTTCCTTACAAAAATCAAACTCAACTATATACAAAAACTTAATACAAAAAAAAGATTATATACAAATATCAACTTAATAAATATATACATACATACTATACATACACCTATCAATAGGCGTATATAGATTCATCTAAGTGAATCTATATACACTTATTAATAAGTATATGTATAGTATGTATGGTCTTGGTTTGCATTTTGGGCGCCAGATGGCAGTGATGACGTCGATGAAGCTGGGAAATGTAATTTTTAAAATTTTTAATTTGAAATAAGTTTAATAAAAATTATAAAAAATAGTGTTAACGTATTTAAAATTTTTTCTTTAAACAAACAAAGAAAGAAACAAATAAAATACCGGTCTGCAGTAAATGCTCTCCAGCAGCTAAATGAATAAAAAGTATAACTCTATTTTAGCTCAATTTACAATTTATTACAACTTATCATATATATACTAATGCAGCATTTATTGCAACAATAAAAAATCCAAGAATTTCTTTTCTTTTAGCTAAAAAAAAAAAAAGGTTTTGAAATTATTTTCATTTAGTAAAAAACCATTAAAAAAACAAATTTACAACTTCATAAAGATATACCTACCAAGTTCCTCTCTTTTGCAAGCTAAAAAAATACATTTTAATGAAACATTGGCAATATTACAGGATTTAATTAATTAATTCTAAAAATAAAATGAAATAATTTTACCAATCTGCTGCTTTATCGCCACTAGAATAAAAGTTAATTCAACTAATTCAATATTTTTTATTGTTAAAATATTAGAAAAAACAAAGCAAATCAAAGACCAATACCTTTTTTAAGCTCTAATTCTTTTTTGGCTAAATACACATAGACTATTTTAATACACTTTGTAACAAGATTTTTATACAAATTTAAACAGTTTTCTAAAAACATACCTATTTCATTCTCTTCTGCTTCTAAATATAAATAACTAAATATAATTAAATCTTGTTGATTTCAAATGAACGAATTTATGAGTAAAAAAATAAAAGATTGAAAACAAAGAAAAGATGAAGAAAATTAGTAATAAGCTATTTACATTTATATACAATTCATACTGAATTAATCAAACTAACAAAAATGTGCAAAAAGAAAATGCAAACACAGGCATAAGGGTAAATCTTCATAAATGCGACTTGAAAATTTTACGAAAAAGTAGTAAAATAATAGAGAAGTAAAGTACATACAACGACTGATAAATATAGACATACTATCATCAAAATTTACGTACATAAATGCTTTAGACTTTGGTTGGGGATGACTTTACATTAATTTTCTTATATTTATTTATTAAAACTAAGTTAAAACTGTTTGGCTCAAGTGCCAGAACACACTTACACACTTATACTTCACACTTATGGAGGTTCACAGTTATGAAATTCATTTTTAGGCAGTTGTACCCTTATAAATTTAACTTAGTATATTAACCCTTACGCAGTTCTTCCAGTGTCTCTTGGTCTAAATAAAATCAAGTGTGTAGATAAACTGATTTATATTTTAGTATGTCTTTATAAATACTTATGAAAGCATAAAAATAAAACTGAACATCATTAAACCATAATTAAAATAAAAGTATACCTTCCAAAAACTCTTCGTCAGAGCAATCATTATAGTAGAGGTCTAAGAAAGAAGTTAATTTTATATTTAAACCAAATTAACAAATATATTATAATAACAGTGAAGTCAAATCATCTAAGGATAATATAGAATAAAACATTAACAAAACAAACAACGGAAAAAAATTAGAATAAACTGACTTTATTAACAATACTCAATGACTACATAATCTAAATAATCGGTCTCTGGAATATAATAAAATCACAAAATAAAACCTACGCAATAATGACAGCTGGTAAGTAATTTTATCATTCATTTTTATTATTACTAAAAAAAAATTTCAGAACAAATATTTCACTAATTTATTTTTCATAACATAAACACTTTTCATAACATAAACACATGCCAATACTAGCTTCAAATATAGCTACTTTAATAAAGAAGACAGAAAGAATACATGTGTATTGCTGTTTATATTGTGTATGTATTCTAGTGTATACATATTGTATTCTAGTAAGAATACCAACAAAAAATAAAGATAGGGGTTGTTCATAAAGGACGTCACCATTTTTATTGCAATTTTCCCTCCCCCTTGTCACCAATTGTCTTTTTCCCCTATACCACCCTCGAAAGGATGTCATATATTGGGATTACCTTATTTGACAAAAAAAATTTTTTGATCTTATTCCATATTTTATGAACTTCTTTTTGACAATCGGCTTTTTCTTAGCCAGATGAGCATTATTAACAGATTTTAGAAGTGAATTTAAGATTATTTTTATCCATCTTTTGATATGGACATTGAAAGCATTACGTGAAAATAAAAATTGCAGCAGACAATGTCGAGGTTTGATAACTGCTGCCACACTTTTAAAATATAAAGTAAAAAATATTCTTAAACAATAACTTCATAAAATGAATTGTTTACATAGTTTCCCATGTAAATAAAAAAATCTAAAAAGTGATGTCCTTTTCTCACAACCCCCTCACTCCCCCTTGTCAATTCTTGTCCTTTTTATTGTGACCCCCTCCCCCTTTTGAAAGATGTCCTTTATGGATGGCCCCATTGCTTCTTTATTGATTTTTTTTTTAATTAAAATGAAATAATTTTCTATTTAAATTGACATTTTGCAAGCATTGATTTAACCCTCCACTGGACGCAGTCTTTTTTCAACTTGAGAAGGCATGTTGTATCAAACTGATATAATACGTCTAAAACTGTTTTAATAAAAAAAAAAAACAATGAAAAAAAAAATCAAAAATTTAGCTATCAGCAATTAGAACCATTTAAAAAAGTGTTAGATTTATTAAATATATATTATTTAATTAAAAAAAGCTAACATGCAAAGACCTAGTCTTAATTTACACAAAATGATAAAAAATACCATTCAAAAAAAGATATTTAATTGTGCTTTTTGAGGTAGAACTAAAGAGAAAAGAAAAAAACAGGTTACTGAAAAACTGAACACCAAGTCAACACTACAAAACCCAAACACAATGATAATGATTGGCTTGTATCAATTTAAACAACAACGACCGCTGGAGGTTTAAATAAATTTGTCTTGGCTTTTAGTAAATGATTAAAATACTATGTTTCATTATTAATGAAACTATATAATAATCATTTTTAACAATAGACACCACGTGAAGGTAAGCCAGAGCCGTCTATCAAAAAAAGTGCAAGTCAATGCTTGCTTTTGCTAACTAACTTACATGCCACAAATGGAAGCCAAGCCATGCTTACAACCTGAAAAAAAAGAAAAAAAAAAAAGAATGTGCACTAGTGTGATTTGTATCGTTAGCAACACCATTATACTTGCAAGCAATTATGTATACTGAGTATTCACTGATATAATATAGATATTTAATCTAATTTAAGCTATATCTCATAAACCTATATCTCATAAATCATATCAATATAAACTATCATTCTTATTTGTAATGAATATGTTTTTTCATCTTCTGGCATAATAACATTTCTTTCTTCCTCAATCTGAAGCAAATCATTCTCCAAACTAGCAATTACCCTGTTATTTGTCAAAACATCGGCATTATGCTTAGTTATGAGTTGCCTTAACTTATGCTTTTCATTTAATTTTAAGGCTTTTTTTTCAGCTTTAAAGTGACGAATCTGCTCACTGTAATATATCTTTTGTTTTTTTTTGAGATCACGTATTTCTGCTTTTAAAGTTTTAATTATTTTGTCTTTTCGTTTAACATTTTGTCTTAAAACACGTAATTGATTTGGCATGCTGTTTAATTCAGCTTTTAACAGTGCAATCTTGCTTCGATGCTCAATATAAGAGTTAGCTAACCGAGAAGATAAGTAAGATAACCTATCTTTTAGTTTTTGTTTTATAGGGCTTAATTTCTCTCTAAAGATATGTTTAGTAACATTTTGTTTACTATAACCTGCAGATGTAGATGGCTCGTGATTTAAAGGATATAAAACATTCATATTGGCAAATGTAACATTTGAAGAGCCTGATGATAATACAATATAAGGCAGATTTGATATATGGCCTAAAAAAGGTTTATTGCAAAAGTCGACAAAATGATTACTATCCTCAACCCTGTGAAAATGTCTAGCCCAATTCAATGATTTATTTATGAGACTCCTAACCTGATTTTTACAGGTATTTATCTTAAAATGTTTAGTGACTTGTTGAGATGTTTTGATTAACGAACCACTATTTTTTGTGAATAATAAAAGAACATGTCCATTTCTACAAACTGTACTGCACTCTGTATTCAAGTCAACGCTTATTTGAGACAATGCAAAACTATCAGTTAAATACTTTTTGCATTCACCATAAAACACAGACTTCATTTTTGGACCCATGATAGCTAGAAAAAAAAATTAGATTAAGTACTTCACTTTTCGACAAATAAAAAATAATAATATATTAAAATAATGGTAAATATACTGACATTACAGCTGCTAACTACATTACAATTATTTAATTCAACTATATGATCTATATTTAACATCATTATTGTTATTACTAATTTACTCTTTCCCTTCCTCTGTGTATAGCACTATTAAAGCCTAAAACAGTTACCTAATTGGGGTATAGTTTTAAGGTGTCTGGGTATGCTTTTTTTAAATGAAATTTGGCAGGTAGCAAGAAAAAAGATTTTTAAAGGTGAGAGGCTATACTTGAAAAATGATCCAGCATTTCTTTGATATATACTTGATGTCCAAACAACAAGCAAATCTTTACCTAATTGGGGTATAGTCTTAAGGTGTCTGGGTATTCTCTGTTTTCAATGAAGTTTGGCAAGTAGTAAGAAAAAAGGTTATTAAAGGTGAGAGGCTATATTTAAATAATGATCCAGCATTTCTTTGATATATATTTGATGTCCAAAAAACAAGCAAATTGTTACCTATTTGGGGTATAGTCTCAAGGTGTCTGGGTATGCTCTGTTTTAAATGAAATTTGGAAGGTAGTAAGAAAAAAGGTTATTAAAGGTGAGAGGCTATATTTAAATAATGATCCAGCATTTCTTTGATATATATTTGATGTCCAAAAAACAAGCAAATTGTTACCTATTTGGGGTATAGTTTTAAGGTGTCTGGGTGTGCTTTTTTTTCAATGAAATTTGGCAGGTAGTAAGAAAAAAGGTTATTAAAGGTGAGAGGCTATATTTAAATAATGATCCAGCATTTCTTTGATATATATTTGATGTCCAAAAAACAAGCAAATTGTTACCTATTTTGGGTATAGTTTTAAGGTGTCTGGGTATGCTTTTTTTTCAATGAAATTTGGAAGGTATTAAGAAAAAAGGTTATTAAAGGTGAGAGGCTATATTTAAATAATGATCCAGCATTTCTTTGATATATATTTGATGTCCAAAAAACAAGCAAATTGTTACCTATTCGGGGTATAGTTTTAAGGTGTCTGGGTGTGCTTTTTTTTCAATGAAATTTGGCAGGTAGTAAGAAAAAAGGTTATTAAAGGTGAGAGGCTATATTTGAAAAATGATCCAACATTTCTTTGATATATACTTGATGTCCAAAAAACAAGCAAATTGTTACCTATTTGGGGTATAGTTTTAAGGTGTCTGGGTATGCTTTTTTTTCAATGAAATTTGGCAGGTAGTAAGAAAAAAGGTTTCTAAAGGTGAGAGGCTATATTTGAAAAATGATGCAGCATTTCTTTGATGTATACTTGATGTCCAAAAAACAAGCAAATTTTTAACAACAATTAAATTCATAATAAATAAAATTTTACATAAAAAAATCCGTGCAAAATTAAAGTTCCATAATTCTAGTATTCAAAAAAAAGTCTAGTTTGATACACAATTCTAAAAAATAACAGAGCAAAACAAGTTCATACCATGCAACTTTTTAACAAACTTGAAAAAGCGTGTCACAGAATTTGGCGAAAAAAACGGTTCCGTAAAATCCGGATTTACGCGTACCTATATATATGTATATATATATATATATATATATATATATATATATATATATATATATTATATATATATATATAATTCTATAAAAAGTTATGAGGTTTTTAGTAGCAAATTTTTGATATATGGATTTGTTGAAGAAACTGTGGTCAAAATTTAATTTTTCTTCACTTAAATTGTTATAACTTTGTCAATTCTTATTTAAATACCTATAACTTGGTATCAAAAGATAGATGTAACAGTGGGCTACAAATTTATAACTACCTCTACCTACTGGATGTTTCCTGGGGGCTAGAGGGGGTGCCAAACCACTACCTTCACTGTAAAAATAAGCATATTTCTTTCATTAAAGAGTGCTTTTTTTCAACAAATGGAAATTTTTTCATACAAAAAGTTGCTATAATTTTATTCCAGACTAATGATTGGTGTATATTAAATTTGGTGGTGGATATGGTGGATGGTTTAACACACCCTAGTTTCAAAAATCTTTTACGTTTATAAACATTTCTATTTTTAATAAAACAAGTGAAATCAGTATACAATATGAAAACAAAAAAAAAATTGTTCTTCAAGATTTTTGATTTATTGGTGGTGTACATATTGACAATAGGGAGGGGCATGTACCCCCCCCCCAACCTTAAAAAAAAGAAAGAAAATGTAAATAAATTTTTATAATTTAACAGTCGTAAATACTGTAAAATAAATTACCAATTTAAAACGTGAACTAGTCTGTTAGCATTAGGCATAATCTAGGGGCTTGAACACCACCACAAATCTTAAATTTGAAAAACGTCTCTCATCTGCTATTTGTAAATTTTGGTTAGGATGAGAAGTTTATTGAATGTGGCAGTAATAGAGGCACGCATTCTAAAATGAAAAGATGTTTAATTCTTTAAAATATTTGTATCTTTAATATATTAGTACAATAAATTAGTATGAAATAAATTAGTATGAAATATGTTTCATTACAAAATCAAAAATATCAGTGTTGTATCCAATTAGAAAAAAAGCTAAACACGAAATGTATAAAATTGTTGATAAATTATCAGATTTTGAGACATCTACCACTGTAAGCTACCAAGTAACCACTTTGATTAGTGAATATTAGTATCAAAATGGTTATTATATTAATCTAAATGGTGATCTTATATATAAATAAAAATAAATTTAAAGTAAAACAATTGATCATATATATAAAAATCAGAACCTAATAGAAATTACCCTTCATAATAAAACCTTCCTTAAGAAGAATGTGAGATGGTTGTTGAATGAACGAAAAACTTTGTTTTGTTTGAAAGTCTAAAAATAAAAGGTTATTACTAACAAATCAATTTTATTTTGTTCTGTATTAAGACATTTTAGATATGCTAAAATATTTGTCATGGTGAATAAATATTGGCTATTTCTTGGTAAAATAATTTTAGTAAACAATTAAAATAATCAATTCCATAAATGGAATTACATAATAATCATTTCTAACGACAGACATGTTAAGGTAAGCCACCTATCAAATAATTTTGCAAGCCGCAACACTTGTGCAAATATCATTCCAAGTCAAATACTTTTACTCTTCTCTAAAAACATACAAATAATGCATCTGAAAGAATTATCAAGTATAAAAATTTTTAATTCTCATGAGTCAAGAAAAATGATTTGTTAGTCCAGTATTTTGAAACTTTAATTACATTTTTTAAAGGTCTTTGATATATATGAAAAGAAGTGAAATAAAAGCATATGGTTGAGTACTTGGTATACCTGACTTGGTATGACTATTGCAAGTTTTATGACTTGCAATACTTTTTCGCAAGTTTGCACTTTTTTGCAATTGCCATATCTGTTTTGCAAGTTTCATCACTTGCGATACCTTATTGCAAGTTTCATCACTTGCGATACCTTTTTGCAAGTTTCATCATTTGTGATACCGTTTTGCAAGTTTCATCACTTGCGATACCTTTTTGCAAGTTTCATCACTAGCGATACCTTTTTGCAAGTTTCATCACTTGCGATACCTAATGTTGTACATAATATCTTTATTATGTACAACTTTAACTTGTTTTAGCTTTTGAAATTCTTTAATTTTCATTGCCTTTTTTGTAGCTTTAAGATTATGCATTATCCTACTGTAATAATATGTGCGCAACTTTTGTTTAAGATCTCTAATTTCAGTTCTCAAAACTTTAATAATTTGTTCCTTTCGTGTAACACTTTGTCTTAGCACTTTTAACTTGTATGGCATACTTTTCAATTTTGCCCTCACTGTTGCTAATTTTTTTTGATGCATGCTGGACGAGACAACAAGCTGAGAAGTTAAATAAGACAACCTGGTTTTCATTTTCTTTTTTCTAGGGCTCAATTCTCCTCTGGATTGTTGCCAATTCTGTACATTGTTTAGTTGTGATAAATTACTTATGTGCTCAATTGATAAATTATCTAAACTACTTGAAACATTAGTAATAGAACTACTTGGGGTAGGACTCAATGATTGAAAGATAGGCAAGATTGGTGCATTGCATGCAAAGGGTTCATTACAAAATTCCTCAAAACGATTACTATCCCTTGAAAAGTTGCAAACCTAACTTTTGCATTTTTTCAAAATGCTAAATATTTGTGTTTTACAAATATTTAAATTAAATAAGTCATTGACTAGTTGAACAGTCTTAATAAATGACTTAATTCATTGTTAATGAATAAAAAAAGTACATGCCCATTTTTACAGCAACTGTAAAAATGGGCATGTACTGTTTCGGCAGGTAATAAGAAGTGTGTATCTAAATACTCTTTAACTGCACCACGAAAAAAGAAAAGATTGCTTTTTGGGCCCATTGTTGCCTGAAAAAATTATAAAGAAAGTATAACTACCAATTAATAATATAACTTACAAAAAATATTACTTATATTATTAAAAATACTTATAATAATATTGTGTTATTGCATAAATAAAAAACACTATTTATACACACACAAAATGCAAAAACACATTGCAAATGTTAACATAAAAAGAAAAAACTGCTTTTAAAATACCTTGCATACCTGTAACTAGAAATATAGCAATCAACTGTTAATTTTTCAATTTCAATGAAATCAATAAAATTTAAGGAACTATAAACAAGTAATTAAGTATGTTATATTTCAAAATAACAGCATTGTAAAAAGCAATAACAAATATATTTACTATACATTTTAAATTTGCAACATTGGACTTTTATTTTCTGCACTCATTCCATTTTCAATACCATTATCATTAGTGTAATTAATGTAGCTTACAAGTTAGATGTAGACTCTATTATTTAATATCAACAATATACTTTTATTTAATAATCAACAACATTACTTGCAATACTATTAGCAATAGTGGCGTAAATAATAGTAAATAGATTATTGAATTTTAATGTTACTTGACAATCAATCAAGTTTAATTTCAATATTAATAATAACACTTATATCTAATAATAATTGATATAGTTCAAACAAAGTATATAATAAAAAAAAGTCAACATACTTTCTTGAATTAACTTCGATATTGGATCACCTTCAAATACAACAATAAAAACATTTAAAGTAAGGAAGTTAATTTTAAACAATTATAGTAAGTTATTTATTTGAAATAAAAAACCAAACAAAGGAAAACACATTTAACTGGTACGTTATCAACAACCATTTGATTGTCATAACTTATTAACTGAAAAAAAAATTCTTTCAAACTATTATTTAATTAAAGGTCAATTAAAAACTTACTAGCGATAGCAGTAGCAGATGAAACTAAAGTTAAAAAAATGACACAATAATGCAACAAACAAATCAAACATTGATTTGGCATGTAGACTATAAAGATTGTTAAAAATTCTGACTAATAAACTTACCAGTGGAGGCAGTTGTTGATAATACTAAATATTACATAAAAGAATTATGAGAAGATAAAAAATTCCACTATATTATATTACACATATATAAACTTATATTGCTATATAAAAAAAGATACGATAAACAAACAAGAAAAACACATTATTACGTAATCTATACTCATTTTAAAAAGTCCTAATTAATACACTTACTTGTGGGTGGAGTTGTAGATGGGACTAAATTTTACATAAGAAAGATTAAAAAAAAATTATTTAATATTATATTATATATATCAATTATTTAATATAATATTATATTATTATAGAAAAGCTGCGAGAAAAGAAAACTAAGCAATATGCTTTTGGTTTGAAAAATGATAACTTATAAATTTACCCGAAATAGGGCGTGCAGATCGAACTAAAGATTACATAAAAAAGGTTAAAATAATATGGGAAAACAGTGTGAAAGTTATTTAAAGAATATTTAAAAGCATTTTCCCTGTCACCTGTTCGATTTAAATAAACTTAAGGTTAATATGAAGGAGTTACTTATAAGTGAATAAATAAGGTTCAATTTACATAAAAGAAAAACAAAAAATAAAATAAAAAACTGATTTTTTTGGGCACTTTTTGCTTTTAGGCATTTTTTTTTAAATATAATAATGCTATAATACTATGAGTATTATGATAGTTTAAAAGAGTGTTATTGCACTAACACAGATTATATATATATATATATATATATATATATATATATATATATATATATATATATATATATATATATATATATATATATATATATATATAATATATATATATATATAATTAATTTTAACTGTTAATTAAAGTTCATGTTATTATAAATAATATTAGAAGAAGATAGTTGATATTTTCTTCAATTAAAACCATGATGAAGTGTTATTATTTTGTGTTAGTAACTAAAAACTTATTGTGTTGAACTTTGGAAATGTAGAGGTAAATGGTTCTGCCTCAAACTGTTATGACCTAAGTCAGTTGTAATTATTCAAATAATATTAGATATTAACTGGTAAATTACTTTATAACCTCTTCATAGTTATATCACCAAATTAACCTTATAAAACTCAACTTGTTCCGTACCCCCTCTTACCACCCATTTCGGAAACAGAAAAACAGAAATAAGGTACCAAAACTGCTCAATTTTATAGGCTATCTGCTCAATAATATTTTTCAATGAAATTTGGTAGGTGCTTAAAAAATACATGTAAAAAACTATCTGGGTAGGTTTGCAAACTATCTAAGCATTTCTTCGACAATAATTTCATCTGAGAACAACAACCAAGTTTTTAATATATTAAAAGTCAATACAAAACTAACCAACCACACATAAATGTTACACAAAAATCAAGTTTAACTGTTCTTTTTTTCAAAAATAATCTAAGTTAAGTTATGTTTCTCTAAAGAAACACCACAAAAAAACGTTCGCCTGACGCTACCTAAAAAAAAAGTTCAAAAAACGTGGCACAGAATTTTAGCACAAAATTCGGTTCTGTAAAACACAGATTTCCGCGTACCTATATATATATATATATATATATATATATATATATATATATATATATATATATATATATATATATATATATATATATATATATATATATATATATATATATATATGCACACATATATATAGTATATATATATATGTATGTATATATATGTATTTATATATGTATATTTATATAATATGCAAATGATTTAAATGTGTTGTTATGCCTCTGCATAAGGTTAAAATGTCCATGATGTATTTTTGGCTGAATATATAGTCATGAATACATAGCTGCAAAGTACGAATAAAGCATGGAATTGATGACACACCACTGTTTTTTACTCCAACCTTTATTTTACTTGCATTATCAGTAACTATAAAATAAATTTTGCTTAACAGAATTTCAAAAGACTCTAAACCTTTTTATAAATATTCTTTGATATGAATACCTATGTAATTTTCTGGAAAATGAACTACTCCAAGAAACAACAGTTTCTTAGGTAGCTTTAATTTGATCTATCTGATGTCCAGTTATGCTTAAGAATGTGATTTCCGCTGTCCAAATATCTGTCGTCAGAGATAAATAGTTTGCCGCAGAGACTTTTGTTTTCATATCATCAAACAGTTCATCATACATCTTCTCCTCTAGTTCAAACTCTTTGGTGTGCTTTAATCACAAATGTCTTATCATGTAAAATGTTGCATATCTTCAAACAATTCATCATACATCTTCTCTAGTTCCAACACTTTGGTGTGCTTTAAGCGCATATGTTTAACTATTGCAGTAGTTCCATTGGACTTTAATTATTTTCCTCTTCTCATAATTAAACTATCACATAGTTTGCATTTGCACATTTGAGGAGCAGTGCTTATATTGATAAACCTCCATACTATACTTTGTTTAGACATAATTTTACTATAAGATAAAATTTCTATAATGAAGATTTTCGATGAAGGTTTTTAATTAAGTATTTTAAATAAAACAATTATCATTATAATCTTTTTAAAAATAAGTTCATAATTAACTATTTAATAATAGCAAAAGATCCCGCAGAAGAATACGTAAAATATTTAACTTTTAACTCTACTTTTAAGATTTTTTGCTTGTGATGATTGTTTACAATATAAATTTAAGAAATCTTGCATGTTTAATGTAAGCAGTCATTGTAAATATTTAATTATTGTAATGTTTAATTATTGTAAACAGTTATTTAAAAGTGAATTATGCAACTCAATTAGATCAAAGTATCAAATGAATAAGTATCAAACTTATTAAAAATTTAATTACTAAAAATTCTGTAATTATTTCATTTTGTGTTACAAACATAAATCAGTTTCCTTTTTGCAATATATTCTGACTATTTTGCAAAAATATGTTTTGAAAAAAATTTTAAGTGAGACATGTCTATATTGACTTTGTGGTTATCGACTCCATAGCACTCTTAGACTTTTATCAAGATGTTTATTGGTTGAAAAGAAGCTGAAAGCAATCCTGTTAATAATATTTTGACACAGTTTAACACTAAAACAAATTGTTACAGCAATTAAGGTTTATGTTAGTTAAAAATTTCTTTTAAGATACTTAAAAGAAATTTTTGGCGGGTACTGCAATAAATTGGCAGATTCTGGGTGCTCGGCAAAACAGCAAAATTACCGTGTCCCAAGGTCCGAACCGGGTACTCGGCACATCTCTATTATCAATAACTTCATTATAAACTATTATAGTTTTTATTAATTTCAAAAAGAAACTTGTTCAGAAAATTGTAATATAAAAGTTAACTGATATATTTATTATTTTTTATATTTCTATAAATTTATAATTTTTCTTAAATAAGTATAACTTTAATAAAGTTAGAGAGAGGGGGGAGAGGACAATTGATGTAAGTTTAGTAGTTCGATTTTTTTATACAATTTTGTAAAGTATATTGTTGCCATAAATTAGTATAGTGGCCATAAATATACTGACAAAAGTTTAAAATTTATGCAAAAAATTAACAAGCTTTTTTTTGCAAACCTCTATATATTCTTTGTTTTTTTATTAAAACAATTACAATGTTCTATCAAAAACAATTTGTTATTTATTTTGGAAAGAGGAGGACTCAGTAAGTGGGTTGCCATTCATTAATATAGGAATGTTGACCATACTGCAATAATTGTTTGCAGTAAATAACTGAGTTTTTTTGGAGTTAAATTTTACAAGCCACTGTGAGTCCCAATCAGTTACAGAAGTGCAATCAGATTCAATATCTGCTGCCTGTTCTAAGTGATTAAAAAGAGGAGACTTTTTGCCAAGACAGGAGTATAAAGTTAAGTCATTAACAAAAAGGGCTACTTTAGATGTAAGGTTGTAATTTTGTAATTACTTAAGATGTAAGTTTGTAGGAAGATAGTTAATGAAAATAAGAAACAAAAATTAGGACCATGGGTGGAACCTTAAGATACCCCAGAAGTTAATGGAAATAAAGAAGAATGTTGGCCTTTAAGGATGACTTAAAGGCCAACATTCAAGGATGACTTTAGGATGAAGTGGTTAGAAAGAAATGATTTCATTATCTCAAAAACTTTCCCGGACACACCATATAAAGCAAGCTTATGGAGAAGACCAGAATACCAAACTTTATCAAAAGCTTTAGATATGCCTAGAGCAATAGCCCTAGCCTCACTGCCTCCATCTAATGCATGATAAAACCTTTCAGTTATAGCAGTTAGCAAGTCAGCCATAGAGCGAGAGGATCGAAAACCGTATTAATTGTCTGACAGTAAGTTATTTGACTTAAGATGGGATGTAAGAAATTTGTTGATCAAAAACTCAAAGACCTTGCTAATCACAGAAAGAAGACTGATTGGACGATAATTGGAGGGGTCAGAATGTTCTCCAGAGTTTTTGAAAATTGGAACAACAGATGCCGATTTCTAGCAAGCAGGAAATCAAGACACAGTCCAGCACTTATTAAATAGTTTAGAAAGAATTGAAGAAAGTTCTGGAGAACAATTTTTTAAGACTGTAGAAGAGTTTAATTGAGATATGACTTAAGCAGCGGAAGCTGGAGTGATTTGAATCTCTAACAATAGGTCAACCTGTTTAACTGAAATGGAAGGAAGAGAATGGCCATAAGATTCAAAAGTGGAATTAGAAGAAAAGTTGTTTGCAAATAGTTCTGCCTTATCCTTGGGAGAGATAATAAAATCAGTCCCATGAATGAGAGAGGGAATGTTAGCCCTTCCCTTGTTAATGACACTGTTGAAGATTTTCCAAAAGTCTCTAGAGCTTAACTTCTGAGATGAGATGCATGATTTTGTGAACTGAGAATAATGGAGCTTAGCATCAGACAGCACCTTTTTATATCGATTTCTTGTAATAACAAATTGCCGTTTGTTCTCAAGAGAGTTGTTCTTTTGAAAAAAATGATTATGATTAGATATAGCAACTGCAAAAGGAGGTGAAAACCATGGAGTAGAATAAGGGTTTCCTTGGAACTAGAAGGAATAAAAGCTTCCATTTCTGCCTGAATCCAGGAGGTTACATAAGATGCGCATTTTTCAGCTGAGAGAGAAAAAACATCAGCCTAAAGACCATCACAAAGAAAATCACAAAAAAAATCCCAATCACCTTTAGGGTAGTAGTAAATAGTGCGATGGTAGGGTGAGCCCTAAAAAGAAGTACAAGAGGAAAGATTAATAGAGATCATTGCATGGTCAGAACCACCTAAGGGAGAAAAGGGAGAAAATAAACATGACCTGGGCTCAGAGACTAGAAATAAATAAAGGAATGAAGGTAAATTATTAGGGTTGTTGAGAAATGGAGTTACAAAGTTAACTATCTGATTAAGAGATTGAGAAATGCAGATGTTATAGGCTTTAGCGCCAGCAGAGTCAGTGGAGTTAGAGCCAAGCCATTCATTCAAATAGGGGAATTGATGCGTATGTATACCCCTAAACCAAGCTTGTTACCATTGGAATCTTTGCGAATCAAAGGATAGTACTCATCAACACTGAGATCATAAGATGTAATTTCAGAATCTAAGTTTGTCTTGCTAAACTTGCTAAGTCTGGTGAATTTTGCAAGAGGTAAGATTCAACTGATGGAAGATTGCTGTGCAGACCACAAATATTTGTAAAAGATATATTAACACAGTTAGGTGGTAGGAATGGTTTTTTATGTTTAAAATTTTTGGTTACTTTTGGCATAATTTAGGTTTAATAAGAACTTGACTCATTTCAGATCGAGCACAGCCTCCTAAGCAATGAGCTATGCAGTTGTCTCGGTCCTGTTAATTAACCCTAAGTCATGATGTAGGGCTCTCTATGTGGCATCGACAATAGAGATAGAATGCACACCAAAAACATTAACAGAGACACCATCCATGCGCAACATGGCACTGTTAATGTTCTGATATTTTGCAGCTGTTGATGGAATTAGGCTCTCTGAGAGCTACCACACAGTTTGGGAATTCTTACTATCTTTCGGTCTCAGAACCATTAAACTGAGTTTTAGAGCTGTACCTTTATTTGGAGTAACAGGAAGAGTTACCTAGCCACTATTAAGGAGGCATACGAAAAATTCTATGAGCAGAATTAAGAAGATCCAGTATTCATCGACCTAGACAGGAAACAATATTATACAGGTTTTACATCTATGTCAGCCTAATAGATGAAAAAGGGGTTCCACACTTGTTAGCAGAATCGTTCTGCTTACCCCTAAAGTCTTTGCCTTGGAGTTCTTCCACAAGACAGTAGGTGGATGCACTTAACATCTGTCCAAGATAAGTATTTTTATCGAGACACCAACTTTAGTCTTTACTCAACGCAGAGCTCTAGGGCAGGGAAGTTTTAGCTGAATGTAGTTAACTATTGCCCAAGATGAGTAATTTTATCTAGACACTATCTCTAGCCTTTACTCAACAAAAACGCAAAGGCAGGGTATTTTTTTGGTAGGAGTTTATTTCTCCTAGCCTTTGCTTAATAGAAGCACACTCTACAAGGCAGTAGGGGTTGGGGCAGGTAGTACTGGGTTGTATGATGCCAGTACCAGGTTGATCATTGTGATTCTGGACCTCACCTGACCTGGGTTAGTTAAAAGGAATTACTTCCTGCAAACAGTTCTTCAAAAGTACCAGGCATGACTTTTTGGAAATGCATTAGAAAAAACACTACGTCTAACAAAAAACAACTAAGGAGGCTAAGGTGAGCATAGGTTTTATAGTTGGAGTAAGTAGTTAGTTACTGAGTTCTCATTGCATCAAAGATTTAAACAGAACACAAACATACATAAAGTAACTTATGAGTGAATGAACACCATGCCAGAGGTTCATACAGAACACAAGCATACAGATAGTAACATAGGGGTGAGTCAAAATCGCTCTAGAGGTTTTGACAGAACGCAAACATGTATAAAGTAACTTAGGTGTGAGTAAACACCGCACTAGCAGTTCAGGCAGAACACAAACATACATTAAAAAACATAAAGTAAGTAACGGGTAAGTCAACACCTTGCCAGAGGTTTAGACAGAACACAAACATACATATTTTAACAAATAGATAGAGCACAAGCATGCTGGGTTTAAAACATATATGGCATCTTTTTCTTCTTTAATAAAGGTTTAGAACAAAATAAAGACAAGTTATTTTGTAATAAGACTTTGAATGAATGTGATTGATACATTATTCTGTATTGTTACTTGCTTATAAATAAATTTTTTTAAATGACCTTTAAATATCGTTTACAATAAACATGTAAGATAATATGTAAGATATGTAACATAGTAAATTGATTATTTTTTATATTATGTTTATGTTATAAATATCAAAATTATAAAATAAAAGTTATTAAATCTTTAAAACAAAAATGTATAGTACTATTGAATATTATATATTTATAATCTTGTAATTTTTTAATAGAAACATCAGAATGGAACAAAATGTTGGATTTCCAAAGAAAGAAAAAAATATACTTCTTAACCAAGTGTTCAAATTAAAATTTAGCAATAGTGTTGGAGAAGATTGGAAAACTCTTGGACGTTGGTTAAATATTAACGATAGCTATTTAGGCATGATTGATCAAGATAATACTAAAACTGTTGAGAAAGCTTATAATATGTTATCTAAATGGATGGAAATGAATAAAAATCCAACACTTGAAGAGTTAAAAACGTCTTTAAAGAACATGGAGAGATTTGATCTAATAAGAAAATTAGAGGAATTAGCAAGTAATTATTTTTGAATAATTACTAATATTTTTATTATAATATTTGTATTATTTACACTAAATTATATTTTGTTTTGTGATAATTGAAAAATAGGCTGTGGAACATTATTTACAACACACTATTTTGAATATGTATTGTGTTCTTCAATTATAGCACTGTTACAAATAAGATATGCTTTCTTTTTTTTTTATGCTAGTTTGTCTCCCCAAGACAATAAAGGCCACTATATTTGAGGAGGCTACTTTTTTTTAAAATTTAAATTGTGGTAACAACCCACTCTCAACTTTATAACTCTGAAACACGAATCTTGACAAACACAGCCACTCTTGAACTCTTTGAGAGTTCAAGAGTTTAAGACTTAAGGTGGAAAATGATTTTTTTTCATCTAAGAATTTTTCAAAAATATGAAATTCATAAAATTTAATTTTGTAAAAATATAATAGACTCAAATACTTGCTTTAGCTTTTTTGTAAATTTTCATTTCAAAACCTTTCTCTGTTTATGGAAGCTTTTCATATCTCTATATTAATGGAGATTTAAAATACAGATTTAAAATACATGTTATTAGTTTCAGTTGTTGTTATTTTTTTCACGAAAACTGAAATCAATTATGGATTTAAAATAAATATTTTTATTTCAACCCGTAATTTCTATAAGATTTAAATATCAACAAAATTTGCTAATATAAAGCAAATTTAATTATTAAATTATTTTTGTTACCTGATTAGTAAAATCAGTTAATTAACTTAATTAACCATAAACTTTGATCAATTTAAATAAAGTTAACAAATTTGTTGCATATTATTTATATTGAGTTTTATAATGAATTTTTTTTGTTTTTATCTCACTTGTGCAGTTTTGTCATTATATATCTATGGTTACATATTTTGAATCATTAGTTTTATGTGCAGTTATCAATTATAGTACAAAATTTTAGTGATTCTATTATTCTATTCTTTATGTTGGAAGGTTAATTTATTATGGTTTTACACTGTTGAGTATTCAGTTATGTTGTTTTTGTTTTCTCGGCAAATACATTCTTTTTAGCTTAACACCTCTCAGTTACAAACACTAGTCGCATTTTCAGATTTGTCTGATTTTTTTAGTTTTATTGCTCTCTGTAAACTTAGTTATTATTTATATTGTATTTGATGTTAGTATTTGTTGTTCCATGCAAACTGAGTTTAATTTTTACGTTATTCTTTTGGCTTTTATACAGGTAGACAAAAAAATGTTCCTATTCTATTAATATTCTATTAATAGAAAGAATAGCATTGATTATCATTTCAATTTTTATTATTAATAAATTTGATGTAAATATATCATCTAATGTAAAAATAAAAATAATAAATTTAGAATGAAATTTAAAATTTTCTCTGGGTAACTACTTTTTAAGATTGTATTCATCTTTGTACATAAGTCTGATTAATGAAAATTTTGACAATTTTTTTCTTAAATTTTCTGTTCTAAGTGATCAAAAAGAGAAAATTTTTTGTGAAGACAGGAGTATAAAGTTGAGTCATTAGCAAAAAGGGCTACTTTAGATGTAAGGTTGTAATTTTGTAATTATTTAAGATGTAAGTTTGTAGGAAGATCGTTAATGTAAATAAGAAGCGAAAATTAGGACTATGGAACCTTGAGATACCCCAGAAGTTAATGGAAATAAAGAAGAATGTTGGCCTTTAAGAATGACTTTAATGAAGTGGTTAGAAAGAAATGATTTCATTATCTCAAAAACTTTCCTGGATACACTATATGAAGCAAGCTTATGGAGAAGACCAGCATGCCAAACTTTATCAAAAGCTTTAGATATGCCAAGAGCAATAGCCCTAGCCTTACCGCCTCCATCTAATGCACGATAAAACCTTTTAGTTATAGCAGTTAGCAAGTCAGCCATAGAGCGAGAGGATCGAAAACCGTATTAATTGTCTGACAGTAAGTTATTTGACTTAAGATGGGATGTAAGAAATTTGTTGATCAAAAGCTCAAAGACCTTGCTAATCACAGAAAGAAGACTGATTGGACGATAATTGGAGGGGTCAGAATGTTCTCCAGAGTTTTTGAAAATTGGAACAACAGATGGCATTTTCCAGCAAGCAGGAAGTCAAGACTCAGTCAAGCACTTATTAAATAGTTCAGAGAGAATTGAAGAAAGTTCTGGAGAACAATTTTGTAAGACTGTGACAGGAATGTTGTATGGACCACAAGCTGTAGACGAGTTTAATTGAGATATGACTTAAGTAGCGGAAGCTGGAGTGATTTGAATCTCTAACAATAGGTCAACCTGTTTAGCTGGAATGGAAGGAAGAGAATGGCCATAAGATTCAAGAGTGGAATTAGAAGAAAAGTCCTTTGCAAATAGTTTTGCCTTATTCTTGGGAGAGGTAAGATTGGTCCCATGACTTAGAGATGGAATGTTAGATCACCTTTGTTAATAACACTGTTGAAGATTTTCAAAAATCTTTAGAGCCTTCTTCTTAGATTTTTTTCTTGTAATAATAAAAAGTTGTTTTTTTTTCAAGAGAGTTGTTCTTATAACAAAAAAGAAAAAAATGATTACGATTAAATATAAAAGCAGCACAAGAAAAAGAAAACCATGGAGTAGCATAGCAGGAATGAAAGCTTCCATACCTGCCTTGATCCAAGTAGATACTTAGGTAGTGTAATTATTAGCGGCAAGGTAAAAAAAATCACTACATGAACAAAATCACAAAATGAAGCTCAGTCAGCTTTAGGTTTGTAGTAAATAGTACAATGATAGCCTGAAGGAAAAGTATGAAATAAATGATTTATAGAGATCACTGCGTGATCAGAACCACTTATAGAACAACCATCTAAAAACTTAGACTAAGGTCACAGGCAAGACAAAAATTAAGGGAGAACAATAAAGAACAAAACGAACTGTGATTGAGTAAAAAGGTTTTAATCCGAAACAAATAAAAGATTAATCAGAGGATTCAACTCTGATTTCTTGACAAATAGATGAGGTGATGCCTACGTATACACCCAAGTCAAGTGTGTGACAACATTTTTCTATGAAATTGCTTTTATAGAAATACTGAAGGTGAATATATGATTTATAGTTGTAGTCTTTAGTTGGTAACTGAGCTTCACCAGAGATTCGAACAGCATGCAAACATTTTTATAGTAACTTACATGTGAATGAACACAACACTAATTGTTCAAACATAGCGCAAGCATACCAATATCAACTTATGGCTGAGTGAACACTGCTCCAAATGTAAAATGCACTTCATAAAAATATATAAAAACAGTTATTGAAAAGATAAAAGTATATGAAATAAAATATTCATGCAATACTCATTAAAAATCTGCGATGCAGTTATAATAAAAGTAAAAAGTTTGTTTCTCTTAACAAAGATAAACACTTTGAACATTTTTGAAACACATTCAATATTTTTTAAACTTTTATTTTGTGCTTACGTATTATTTCTTAATTAAGTTTTGAATTAATTAAAAGTATATTTAATCAATATTCTAAAATTGTAAAAAGTATTGCTTTTAAGAAATATTTTTTACAATTTTATTCGTAGATAAATTGTAGTGAACTAGCGCTTTTTAAAATTATTATTATTTATTCATTTTAAAATAAATTAAAAAAAAGTTTACTATTTATTAGTAAATAAAGATTTTATACTATTATTATATAAAAGTTATTATATTATTAATATTATAAAGATTAATACCCATAAATATACCAAATAATCTATCTGTATATGATTTATTAATTTATTAAAGAATGTCAAAAGTGCCAGTACTCGAGCATGAATATTTAATGGATCTAAGAAATATGCTCATTGATCTTTTAGATAAGGAAAGTAATTTTATGTTAACCAAAGCATATGAAAGAAGCACAAAGAGACAGAAATACTATGATTTTTTTTTTGTCTTGCAAAAGCAGTCTGGAAGCATCAGTTAGTATTACTTCTGATATAGATGCATAAATTAATTCTGGTGAGGAGTTTATAAATGGCACTCAGAGCAATGTTGATGAGGATTATTTATTTCTAACAGTTGCCATCGTATGTGACAGATATGGTGTATCCGATGTTCCTGGAGCTCTAATAACATCTTTGATATTTGTTGATGATGTTCAAGGGCATCATCAACAAATATCAAAGATGTTATTATTATTTCATGGGTTGAATTAGCATAAAAAAATCTAATCGCGAAAAAAATAAAATAAAAGTAAAAGTAAAAATACAAATATTACAAAATTTAAATCACTTTAATTAGTTATAGAAAACTATTTATTACGATCGTGCTGACAATAAAACACATGTTATTTTTAAAGGGTATTGAATCGTTTTCGTAAAAAAGCTATAAAAACAACAACAAAACAATACTGCAAAGTTGTTTTGACAATATAAAGAGCTTGTGTTAATGTAAAACAACTTAGTGAAACTGTTTGATTACTGTTTTATACAGGTTGTAACATTAATAACATAAAACACGTTTAAAATAAAACGAAATAGAGTTTTTCTAATTATTAAATTAATTACCGTCAACCGGGGCTACTTTACTCCGTTTTCAATGGTTATTTTACTCCAGTTAAATTTAGGCATAGTAAAAAATTTGCTTAATGAATTAAATTGATTTTTTCAAGTTCTAATACGTTGTTATAACTGGTCTATGAAGAAAAGAAAAAAAAAAGTTTCAAAATTTAATGTTTTAATTGAGGTATTAAAATTGGTGCAAAGTAACCCCAATAAGAGGGTTACTTTGCACCACATAATAAAATTTGTTTTTAATGTTAAAAACAAATCTTGCCAAAAAGGTAATTTTAGTATAAAGTTTAGTTCAAGAATTTCACAAAACACTATTTTAAATAAGTACAATACTTTATGTAACTAAAAATATGGTTTTAAAAGTAAAAACAAAAATCTTGCACATAAAGTTGATTTAATTATAAAGTTTAATTCAGGAGTTTCACAAAACACTACTTTAAATAAGTAAAATGCTTTCTTTTAAATAAACAAACATTAAAAACAAAGCAAAAAAATCAAACAATTTTCCATGTTATATATAATCAAACTTCAATGTTATATTTTAACGTTTACTCATATTTCCTACCGTCAAACAACTCTAGCACGGAAAAGATCCATCTTTTGCTCAAAACTTTAGGGGGACTTTTTCCTCCAGCTATCCTATCCCACGTGTGAAAAAGTTCATTTTTTTTCAAAGGCCATTTCCAATTATTCAACAATTTTGCCATGACACTTACTGTTGCTCCATTACTGTCAAAATAATCTATGATTCCAGGTAAATATTCATTTTTACAACTGATTAAATGCATCAATCTGTTTGTTAATTGGTTTCACTAAATTATAAATAAATTGGCCTTATTCAAAACAAAAGGTGGCAGCAATTCACCAGCTGCACTACCACACATTGTTAAGGAAGTGCTTGACTTAAAAAATTACATACTTTCTCTGTATACTTAATACTTCTTTGACATATAACTTTTCTTTTTCCAGGATCATCAGTTATGTTAGTTTCATCTAGATTCCATATGTTTTCTGCAGGTACGTTTTTCACAACTTTCTTT
Organism: Hydra vulgaris; assembly: GCF_022113875.1. Lineage (NCBI taxonomy): Eukaryota > Metazoa > Cnidaria > Hydrozoa > Anthoathecata > Hydridae > Hydra > Hydra vulgaris. The sequence continues at coordinate 773,874 of NC_061165.1, read as the reverse complement.
AGATTTTCAATATATGCTTGTATAATTTCCTCATTTACTGCAGCTATGCAGCATTTGATATTTGCTGCAAAACATTCCTTTATTCTGGGGTATCGTGTTAAAAAAGGTTTTACAAAATCATTGCCAGGAACATTATTTAAAAACTGTTTAATTTTCTATTTATTTTGTTTAAGTAGCAACTCACTGTTAATCTCAAATCTCTCTGAGTCAGTGGAAAACCAAAATCACTCATGGATTCAATATATGAAACAAATGACTCTTCTTCAAGTCTTGAAAAAATAGGCTGCTTACCTGGTCTCATCAAATGTTTTTGCTTTAGCTTATTAATTATTGTTTTCCTTGGTATGTTAAAATGATTCAAAGCGATATGTTGACTGAATGTTCCTTTTTTTTTATTAAATCCAAGCATATTTGCAGTGTTTCAGTTGAATAATTTTTGTAACATCGAGCTCCTAATTTTCTTTTGTAATGCTTTACCATCCTAAAAAATAATTTGCATCTGTTAGCAACGTTTTAAACCATTAAATGTAAAAAACAATAGTTGTAAGTCACTTTTCACCATTCTCTTAACTGGTGCAAAGTAGCCCCTTTTTGGTCAAAACTTGATACCCAAACTACTCTTAACAACATCTACGTAAATACTCGATTAATTTAAATTTTTTTTGCATAATTTAAATTACAGATGGTTTCTTTGCATAAAAAACTAAACTTATTAAAAGTTGATATAGTTCTCGTGTAGAAACACGCCACTTTTAAAGTAGAAAAAATTCGGTATAAAAAATGGCTTCCACAAATATTAAAAAAACAACACATATAATGGCAGCATCATTCAAAATTTATTCTGAAAATTGAAGATAATGGCCCAGCTAACAAGAAAAACCCAAATAATTTAAAAAAATCAATATTGATATCAGAGCTGGGTAACTACAAAAACTTTTCAAAAGTGATGCAAAGTATCCCCGATGGAGTAAAGTAGTTTAGTAAAGTAGGTTGACGGTATCGTCAGAAAACTTTAAATTTTTAAAACTTCATATTTGCGCAAAAACATGCTATATCTATAGGCCAAACGAGTAAGATCAAAGCAAAAAAACCGTTGTTCTAGTTTATTGCTTCTTGTCTAGCGTACAATTAAAAATTTAAGTGTAATTAATCTTTTCATAAATGGTTTTTAAATGGATGTTTTCATTCAATTTTTTCGTTCAAATTGTTTTGTAATAAAAAGTTAGAAAAATATTTGGTTTAATAAGTCGAATTATATTTCTTTAACTTTAAGTATATGCTCAAATTATTTTTTTGGAAAAAAATTTCTTTGAACAAATAAAATGATTTATTTTTTTTTAATTTAAATTTTTTATAATTTAATTTTTGGTTTAATGTTGGCAATAATCACAGGTTTAATGTTTTCAATAGAATGTTTCTAATTTTTTGAAAATATTTTCAAGAAACAAAAAAATAATAAACTTTTCAAAATGTTTACGATTTAAATAAAACTTTCTTCCTCACTTGCACTATGGTCTAATCTGATTGTTGCTGTAGCTAGATCTACGTTTAACTTTTAGGAACAATCCTCGCTATGCCACTGGGTATTACGGACGTCGCTGCAAATAAATTTATTGTTATTGAGCATTAAAATTCTTTTAAATTTTTTTCTTTTTTTTTTCTTTTTTTTTTTTTTTTTCATTTTTAAATTTCAATCGCAAAATTATTTGAATAAGAGAATTTGAAAAGACTAAAATTCTTTTGTTTCAGTAGATTTCTTTTTAAAAAAGTTCCTAAAAACAACTTGCGTATTTATAGAAAATGTTTAATCTTGATATCGCTTTTAATAAAATGAAAATATATAAAAAATGGCATCACATTTTTCAAATTCTATTTGAGATTTCTTGTTAAATAATTTTTAGTCAAAAGCTTATTAAGCGTAAACGACAGATATTATATAAGATATTAATAGAATTATTTGTATGGCTAATGTTTGTAATTCTTTGAGTATTTTAAGTAAATTTAATAGTTGAGTAACTTAATTGGTTGTTTTGATTTAGTTTATAGGTAAATTTACTGCGACGTATTAAGTAAATCAAACTAACTTTAAAATATTATTTGCTTTTACTCAGATTTATGTAATTTCAATTCAAAAGCGCTTTATGTTGAATAAAAATCTCCGCGCAAGAGAGTAAATGATCAAACTTCTATTCGAAAGAGAAATTTAGCGTGACGTACTTTATGACCCATAACTTAAATAAATAATTTAAATAACTTCAATAAAAACATTACTTTTAACAATAGCCAAAAACAAATGCTAAATTTGAAATGAAAATATAAAAAAATAAACAATTAATAAAAAAAAAAAAACAAATCGCAAAAATATTTTTTTTTAAAAAAAACTAATCGCAAAGGTGTGAAAAGCAATCGCGATTCGCAATTGCTTTTCACACCTTTTCAGCCCTGGATTTTTTTGATGAAGACAAAATATCACTTGGTAATGTGTTAGCTATTGTCGCTGATGGAGCTAACGTAAATACTGGTGTAAACAATGGTGTAATAAGATCACTGGAACTGTATTTGGGATATCCGGTTTAATGGTTAGTGTGTATGTTCCATTTTAATGAAATACCATTGAGAAATTTAGTATTACATTTAGATAGCACCACTTCAGGACCTGCCACATTTAATGGCAACATTGAAAAAGCGCTTGCAAATTTTCACAAGTTGCAAGTTGTCAAATTTGATGTCAGGCAGAATAACTTACCAAACATTCTACAGGAGATTGTGACAAATAATATTAGCAAAGATCAACATCTTTATAACGTGTGCAAAGCAACAGAAATAGGCAAGACGAAACAAATCCTAGCAAAAATAAAAGCCTGGCCCATTGGTTCATACTTGATGACTGACAACGGCAAATGGAATCCTTCATTTGTATGTTGCAAGCACTCTTCCGTCTACCGACTTTGTAATACTTAATGATTACATTCTATGAGTTTATGTGCCGGTGTTGTTTTTTGTAAAACTGGAACTTCAATGTTACATGGTGGCAAAACACTTGTGACACTTGATTCAATTCTCTCGCTTCCTTTCTGGAAGTGATCGATTTATAGTTGACAAATGCATTCAAAGAAATGCATATTTGAATATCAATTTTGACAGATAAAGGAAAAAAAAAATAAGAGAATGAGCAGCTAGAAGAATTAAATTTGTAAGGTAATCCACAGTTTCAAATTCTACAAATGTAAGAAAGTTCAAAATTCCTCTTCTTTATTTTGATGCAGTTGATTACCATAGTCTTGTAAATTGGGAGGAACTTCCAAGTACTCCACCACCTATGAGCTCTTTTTATTTTTCATAGAACCTTTTTTAATAAGTACACTAAAAAGTACATATAAAACATTAAAAAAATTTGTAATAACACAAGATAACACTTTTGTCCAACATCTATGGGTTATGTGGGTGTGCATATTTTAATGCATATTTGTATGATTGTATAATGTGTATGGTTGAATGTATTTTTATATATTATATCACATTAAAGATAAGAATATGTAATATGTAAACGTTTTATATTGTAATTAGCATAAAATAGCGTATTTAGTTTGCTATATATAAATTATATATTGCATAATAATTAAGTTATAAAAAATGTTAAAAACCAAAAAAAAAATATTTTTTATTTTTAAACATTTTTATTTCTTGAAGTTAGTCAAACAATTTTAAAAAGTTGCTTATTAATGATTTAACTGTAGTTGCTGTATAGACCTGAGGGAGATCAATATATTAAAAGTATTATCTTGATATTTTTTACTGTATTCACAAAAAATGTGATGATTGCATACTGCATAACTACAATTATTAACAAAATGCTATAAATTAAATACTTTTAAAGTTAAAATATTTAAAGTAATGATTATTTATAAAGTGAATCAACTTAATGTTATTTAGCTTAGTTATTAAAGTTTATTTAAAAAAGACTGTCTAGTATATTTGGAAATGGCTCTACATTTTAAAATTTTATTCCAAGTTTTGTATTTTGGCTTCTTGTATTTAGCGTGGTTGTTGGTAAAAACTAATCTAACCAAAATGAAAGTTTTTTCTGGAAATTTTTCAATTTTCTGGTTTTTTCAGTTTCTGGAAATGAATAACTGGAATAATTGTTGTCTGGAATAGACTAATTGAAATTAGTTCATTCCAGGCAACAGTTTTATGAATAGCTATTAATAAATTAAAAAAATGATAATAATAATCTTTATTTCTGTTAAAGTGGTTGTTAGCAAAGACCACGCTGATTAAAAGAAGCGAAAAGCAGCAGCATAGTTACAAATATGCCCAACTCTTTTACGGTAAACTTTTATCAGAGCCACTAACCTATTTCCTCCCGACAAAAAAATTATTACTAAAATAAATAAACTGACTTTTCAAAGCTTTTTGTAAAAAATCTTTCTTTCTAAAGAGTTATAAACCCCAACTTTAAAGAAAAACAAAATATTTGAGGAAAAAAAGTAATGGAATGGCCCCCTTTGCCCGGGAAAAAAATTTAACATGCATGTTAATCGGGACTACACAAATGCTGTCAGAGTTTTAACAAGTCTGAAAGATAGAGTAAAAAATAAAAAAAGAGATTCAAAAAAGTGGAGTTCTCAAGAAGAACTATTATAATAGTTCAAAAAATGGAGTTCTCCAGTTAGCTCTGAATTATAACATGAACATTTATCAAATTTACCCAAATGTTGAAAGTTTCAGAGCTCTAGCTAGTCTGGAAGGGAGGGAAAAAGCAATCGCAAGATTTCCGGACAACTGACAACATCTTGTGAAGCCAAACTAACGTTTGTAAAAATTTACACGTTTATTCTAAAACACCATTTTAATTTCTAATCTTCAGTGTGCGATTTGGACACAAACGCAACAAAACTATTAGGAAACTATTAGGGTGCCTACAACCTATAGTAGAAGATTGACCAGCTTTCCTTACCATCTCTCTTCAGATAGTTTATATATGATAAAACGCAATAAATGTAAAATATCTGACAAACACTCCTTTAATCATATAACTTATATCAGATAGTTTAAATAACTTAGTCGATGTCCTTTCGGATACAAAAATGTTATATTGTGTCATATTACCATAACAAAATATTTGATTGAAAAGGCAAATAAAAAGAAAAAAAAACTGTAGAAAAATTGCGCTCTAACGAACAGTTACTTAGTCCAGGTTTGCATGCATGGGTAGCATCCATGCATACAACCCTACCCCCTCCCTCCCGCCAAAGTTACATTATGGTCGCTAACCTATTTCTGTTCTACAAAAAAAAATTGGTATACATGTTGGCTATATTTGCCCCTAGTTATAATAGAACTACCCTTTATGATATACGTGAAAAATAATCTCTTTCCCGATGCCCCACGACAAACACTGCCCACATATATCAGAGGATTACCTGAAGTATTACCCAGAGGCTCCCCATGCAGTGCCCAAAAACATCTCAAAGTTCATGTTAAATCAACATGAAATGACTGTTCTTTGAGAAAGTAAATAATATAACTTACATTTTATTTACTTACAAAGTAAAGTATAAAATTTTAAAGACAAAATTTACTTTTACTTGTAATTGTAAATAACAATTTTTTTCAAATTTCAATTTTTTTCAAATGTAAGCTGTTTTCGCTAATTAGTTACTTTTACACGTAAAATTAATTTATTGTTATGAAGCAGTTTTATTTTACTTGTAAAGTGATTGTTACGTTGTTTAAATATTATATTTATGTAAGTTTACTTCATAAATAACTTTTTTACATATAAAAAATAAATTACATTTTGACGTAAATTTTTTACATAATTGTAACCAAAATTACTTTTTAAATTAAATTACTTAAGACGACCATTAAAAGTTACATTTACAAAGTAAAAATGCAAACTACTTTTACTTGTAAAAATAAATTTTTTCAAGTAAAAGTTACTTATTTAAAAAACTAAAATTAAGTAATTAAGTTTTACATGTTACATAATTTACGTAAAAAAAAAAAGAATTACTTTTAAATGTAAGTAAATTATATATTTTAATATGAGTTATGTAAAGTAATTTACGCTTAAAAATAATTCGCGTTTTTACATCAAAGTAAGTAAAAGTGCCATCCCTAATTGTGATTTTTTGAAGTTATCAAAGCTAATTTATACAACAGCATAAAGTAAAAAATATGACAAAACCTACTGATTTGGGTGTTATTGGAAACAAAAATGTTAATGATAGAGTAAAACAGAAAACAAATTACCGCAAAAAAAAGAAGAGGATTTATGATGAAGAAAAATAAAAATGCATGTAATGTAAGTGAATGTGACTCTTATGGCAGAAATATTTTAGACGCATCAGCTAAAAAAGTAATAGTTATTACGAATGTATCAAGTAAAAACATTAAAAAAATTACTGATTACAGAATTATAGACACTGAATTTTATATAAAGTTTTTTCATTAATAATGTGCACTCAATGTGAAAAGTGTGCACTGTACCTAGGTGATCATCAGAGAAAAAAGAAAGGTCTAGCAACGTTGCTATATTTAAAGTGTACTACACTATCTTGTGACTATAAACATGAATTTTATACATCAGTTGCTTATGATAAAGGGTTTGATATTAACAACATGACAATATATGCAATGAGAATCTTGGGCCATGGTCATACTGGTATTGAAAAAATTACTCAGCTCATAAATATGCCAAAACCCATGACACCCAAAAACTATACAAAATTAACAACAAAAGTAAAAAACATTGTAAAAAGTGTTGCAAACAAAACAATGTCAGATGCTGCTACTGAAATAAAAGAAAATGCAACTTGTTAGGATATTGTTGATATTGGTGTATCATGCGATGGATCGTGGCAAAAAATGAGGATATCAGTCTATGATTGGAGTTTTACCGCAATTTAATAGATAGTGGAAAAATAATTTATATTGAACCTATGAATAAGTCATGTAACGCTTGTTGTATGAAGGAACAATAAAAAAAATCAAATCCTAATACATATTCTAATTGGAAAAACAAACATATTTGCTTGTACAATTATCAAAGTACAGCTGATAGTATGGAATCAGTCGGCGCAGTGAGAGTTTTTAAACGTTCCATCGAAAAACACAAGTTAAGATATACTCACTTAAAATATCACTCAATTTCTTAGTGATAGGGATAGTAAATCCAATCTTTCTATCAAAGATATATACCCAAACATGGAGGTAAAAAAATTGGAGTGTGTAGAACATTACTAAGAACGAGTTGGTACTCGCTTACACAAGTTAAAAAAAAATGTTAAGGGTCTAGGTGATCGTGGTCGACTAACCAATGCAGTTATTGATTGCTTGCAAAATTTTTTTGGTGTAGCTATCCGGAGCAATATTAATGGTCTGAACAAAATGAAAAAAGCAGTATTAGCTAGCCTTTTCCATGTAGTTTATTCAAAGGAAAATAACTATCAAATTTACTGCCCAACTGGAAAGTTGGTGCAAATTCAACATTAAAAATTATTCACAAAATCAAACCTATATATCCGGATTTAAGTAAAGATTCTGAATTCGTAAAATGTCTGCGTGGCAAAACCCAGAATTGTAACAACATTGGTATGAAGTCTGTCATTTTAATTTATGAAAAACTAAAAATGATACCAGGACATTTTACTTTAGCTGGTTGCAGACTCATAAACAAAAAACGAATAAAACTATCATTATTTAAATCGAGTGAAAGTTTTAAGATGAAACGAAAGATGTTATGGCGTCAACGTTTATCAAAGGATGATAATCAAAAATCAATAGAAAAGTCCAAGAAATATTATGGATCTGGTAGCTTTTGAAATACTCTTTTAAAAAGTTCTTTTTTTAAAGATGTATTTATGAAATGAACAATAATTTATGATTTTATTTTTTGTTTTGCGTTCTCTGAGAATTTATTTTTTAAACACGCCGCGAAAAAAATCTCAAAAAGTATACACGCTATCATGATGAAATTTTTAGGGATTGTTCATTTTACCAATGCTTATGATAAGAGCGAAGTAGAGTTTCTCATATGACTTAAGATTTTGATTTAATTAATTTTTTTCTTTGTATTTTGACCTTTTTTTTAATAACCTAATTTGTCTGTACCCTTTTATCCAAAAATTTATTTATTCAAAAATCTGTTTCGCTCATATCACAAATTTACATATTTAGAACAGTTTTACAAAATTTCATTGACACTCTTTTACACAGTTTTTGTGGTATTTTCAGCTATTATTTGGGTTGCCATAGCAACGAGCTACCATTTTATGTATTTATTGGTGTTTTTAATGTCAGTATAATATGTACTATATGACTAAAGAAAAAGTTACTTTATATATTTTGTTTTGAAATTTGAGGGTAGTTGCTCCTTAAAGCATCGATTATCTGCGCTTTTCACAAGTTTTCTATACCTGTATTATTTACAGGTGCGAAAGGTTTTCTGTGGTTGACTGAAGTTCTCTATGGAATGGCGGTGATAGTACATTATCCTTAGAGAATTTTTTCAATAGTTTTTAGGGTTTGTTTTCATTGAGGGTGTTAAAAAGTTTTCTATGGGGGTTAAAGGTATAGACTAGTAGAGGACCCCTCTTTTTTACAGGTATCAAAAGTTTTTCTATAGGGTGAAAAGTATAGACCAGCAAAGGGATATCAGACTCCTCTTTTTCACAGTTATGGAAACTTTTTTGGTGGTCTAACACCCTCATTTTACTACAGCTAGTTTATTTACCAATGCGAAGCTATAAACATTCATATGCTTGTCAGTCAATGTTAAATATGCGTTAAGGATGTAAATCAGAAACTTTTCTATGGATTTCTTTGTAAGAAATTTACTGCTTGAATATACCCTTAAAGAAGCTAAGTCGAAAACTAGGTAACAAATATTATTTTTTCATCAACAAAGTAAAAACAGTTAAAAAAAAAAAATTTATCAGGGATCTCAACAATAGCTTAATAATGGAAGAAGTCCAATTTATTCTAAAATAGTTTATCAAAATTAAAGAAACAAGACGCGATCACATAACTAAATATTTTTATTGAATAATAAAATAAACTCGAACTGAAATACATTACATCTATATAAGTAGCTAAACGCGCAAAAGTGTATATACACGTTTATTTTTATGAAAATTACGCAAGTTTTATGTATGTATTTTTTTTTAGCTTAAACTCACTCTTATGTATTCTAATAAGTTTATAAGATTATATTTGTTTCAAAGCCACGAGATAAAAAATTGAAATATAAATTTACAGCCATTTACCGAAATTTTAATTATATTACGCCGTGAAATTTCGGTTTAGTAGTAATGATACTAATCGAAGAAACGCAAAGGTTTTTACTTGGTAACTAAGTAGACCCAACAGTGATTGTTACTTCATTTGATCGAGTAATTTTCAACAGTAAAAGATTAAATCAAATTTAAAAATGTAAGAATTTGTGTAAATCAGTAAAAGGGCTTATTTGTCAAAAAATTGTTTTTTAAAATTATTTTTAAATATTATTTACAAAAAAGCTTAATTGTTTTAAAAACTTATCGATCGATGAAACTTAATGTGCAATTTAAATGAAAATTCAACTTTCGAACAAAATAACGTCGAAGAAAAATTCTAAATCATTTTCGAATTTTTTTATTTCGTTGACAACGAAAATCTCATAAAAAAACTAATGGCGGAGACCTTAATAAACTCGAAAAATACTCGACGTTTAAGATTTGTTGCGCAAATTTAAAAAAATAAAATTTTATTTTTACTTTTAAAAATAAATTTTATTTCTATATTTTTTTTTAATTTATAATATATGTATATGCATATGTATGTATATAATATTATTTGAAAAATTTTATCTTAAGTTAATAAATACAATGTTTTATTTTTATATTTAAATAAATTATTCAAAATAATACAACATAAATTTTAAATAAATAAAATATATAATATATAAAAAGTAATCAAAAAAAATTTCCACATAACATTACTTTAGAATCTCTGAACGATATTATAATAAATCACAAAACTAAAAAATAAAACAAAAATTAATAAAATAATTAATAGCAATAATTAGTATAATTCGAATTACTTATTATTAGTAATAATTATAATTATTTATCTAGTTTTTATTTATTTTAATCAAAATTATATAGATTTAATCATAAACACTGTAATAAAAATTATAGTTAATGCTTATTATACAAAAAATTGAAAATAAAAATTGAAAAAAAAAAAACTTAAAAGATTTAATTTTTTATTATTTTATGTTGTTGTTTATAATTTTTATTAATAATATTAAAAAAAAAAAAATAAAAAATTTAATACCATAATAATAATTATGTTTAGTATTTATAACATTTATAATCATTATTATAAATTAAAACGAACCATTAAAACAATTTAAATATAAAAAATCTATTAAACTTCTAATCTAGTATTAAATTATAAAAATATTATCAAAATTAATTCGTATATTTTAAAACATATTTAATTATAAAATAATATATTAAATATTTAATTTATTATTATTATTAATATAATATATAATTAATTTTTATTGAATAATAAAATAAACTTGAACTGAAATACATGACATCTACATCAGTAGCCAAACATGAAAAATATGTTTGTATTTTTTTTACTTTAGCTTTAACTAACTCTAAAGTATTCTAATAAATTGAGATTATATTTGGTTAAGAGACACGAGATAAAAAATTGAAATATAAATTCACAGTCATTTACTGAAATTTTAAATTTATTACGGTTTAATTGCAATGATACAAATAGAAGAAGCGCAAAGGTTTTTACTTGGTAACTAAGTAGACACAACTACTGATTGTTACTTCATTTGATCGAGGAATTTTCAACAGTAAAAGATTAAATTAAATTTTAAATGTAAAAATTTATATAAACAAAAAAATTTAAATAAATCAATAAAAAACACCTTGGGTTTATTTGTTGGTTGTAAAAAAAAATTGTTTTATTAACAAATAAAAAAATATTTAAAAAATATGATAAACAAAAAGGCTAAATTGTTTTAAAAACATATCGATCGATGAAATTTAAAGTGCAATTTACCATAAAGTAAACACCAGTTAATGAAAACTTTCCAACAAAATAACGTCGAAGAAAAATTCTAAATCATTTTCGAATTTTTTTATTTCGTTGACAACGAAAATCTCGTAAAGAAACAAATGGCGGAGACCTTAATAAACTCGACGTTTAAAACTTATGCTGCGCAAATTTAAAAAAATAAATTTCAGAAATTAATTTAATTTCTATTTTTTTAATTTATAATATTTGTATATGCATATGTATGTATATAATATTATTTGAAAAATTTTGTCTTAAGTTGATAAATACAATGTTTAAGTTTTATATTTAAATAAATTACTTAACATAATACAACATAAATTTTAAATAAATAAAATATATAATATATAAAAAAGTAATCAAAAAAAATTTCCACATAACATTACTTTAGAATCTCTGAACGATATTATAATAAATCACAAAACTAAAAAATATAACAAAAATTAATAAAATAATTGATAGCAATAATTATTATAATTCAAGTTACTTGTAATAATTATAATTATTATTAATCTAGTTTTTATTTATTTTAATCATAATTATATATTTCATAATCACTGTATTAAAAATTATATTTAATGCTAATTTTACAAAAAATTTAAAATAAAAATTGATAAAAAAAAAAAAATAAAAATTGAAAGATTTTATTTATTATTTTTATTATTGTTTATCAATAATTTTATTATTTTTTAAATATTATTTTTTTTATTAAGAATATTTAAAAAATAATAAAAAATTATATACCATAATAATAATTATGTTTAGTATTTATAACATTTATAATTATTATTATAAATTAAAACAATTTAATAATAAAAAAACTTTTAATCTAATATTAAATTATAAAAATATTATCAAAATTAAATCGTATATTTTAAAATATATTTAATTATAAAATAATATATTAAATATTTAATTTATTATTTTATAATTATTATTTTTATTTTACATATTTAAGATATTAAACATTTTTTACGTGTTATAAAGTTTTTTAATTCATCGAGGTTACGAAAATCTTTTCCACGGTACTTGATCTTAAACTTCTTGACATTCGAACAACGAATCCATTCATAAACATCATCAATAAAATCAATGTCGTCGTGAAGGTAAAGATGTAATTCTTCACAAAGATTAATCCATGGAAGAAAGTTTTCTTCAAAATCTTTCTTTGTTATAAAATCATGTGAGATCGATATCCTCAACTTTTCAATCTTATCTTTCGGTTTCCATCCTTCGAATTTAATTGGACGATAAAAGTTGACATCGCAAACATTAGTTGAACAAAGAATTAAAAGATTTTTTTCTTCATCACTTAAAATATTTTTATCAACATTTAACCACGTTAACTTTCTTCCAGATTTTATGAAATGATTTACGAAATAATTATCGCAAGAAGTTTCGTAAGAAGTTTTTCCATCGTCAATCGAAATCCACCACCATCGTCGTTTATCAACGATTGATTTTATTTCATCAGTAAATGATTGACTTTCATAAAAACATTCAATGAATAAACTTTTGTCATTATATTTCGATAATCGACGATCTAAAGAAAAATTAAATATTAATTATAAATAGAAACAAACAAATAATAATTAAAATAATCGAAATTATAATAATAAATACATTATAATATTCTACATATTTATATAAATATTTATAAAATTTAAAATCGTTTATAAAAAATTTAATACTATGTAATTCAAAATAATTCTTTAATAAAAATTGTAAAATTATAATAATTTAATGTTATAAAATTGAAAATGATTTTTATTTATCACATTTTTAAATAAAAAAAAATTTCATTTTATTATAAATTATAAACGTAACATACTTAAAATAATATAAAACAAATTATTCATTTATGTAACTTAAAAAAATACACCATTTTACACTATTTTATTATATTATCATTCCAAACAAATTTAAAAATTGATTGAAATTCAACCACATAACGTAAAAAAATTGTTAAACAAAAAATATCATCGTTCGATTATTTTAATAAGACGAGTTTTATTTAAACAGATTTGAAGAGAAGAGTCGTTTCAAAAATCGAATTTCTAAAGAACTTACAATAGAAAATCTCCTTCGACTATTTTTTTCAAATGATTTCTGTAAATAAATTCATAAAAAAATCAATGAGGGAGGGTTCAAATATTTGTTAATTCGATTTAGACGTCGAACCCAAACTTAGGAGAAACGGACTCTCTAATAACGATTTAAATATTTTTATAATGTAAAACGTGGTGCGAATTGCGTGTCTTGATTTAGATTGAGCAATAAAAACCCACAGAGAAATATAAAATACAAATGGAAAGAAATTCAATCATGGAGAATAATTAATACAAAGAAATAGGAACTGTTGTTTACAGAAAAACAAAGATTTATATTAAGGAGACATTTTCAAATCATAGTAAACAATAATTTAATTGTTAAAGCTTAGCGACAAATATATAAATGCTAACATATAAACAAAAGAAAAGAAATAAAAATAAGAAAATAGTTTGTTTTTCACATCTATTTTATAATAACAATATTTCTCCGTATTTTTAACTAAAAAAGCAGAAGTTCCTGCCGGAAATTTAACATCTGCTGTAAGCAAGAAAACAACCTTACTATTAGGTACCAGCAATTTCTGATATTAAGTTGCTACAAGCTATGTAGTTTACAAGAAAAATGAGTTAACTCAAAAATAAAAAAATTTTGCAGCGATCTTACTAATAAAATAAGATCGCTTTGAAAAATCAACATAAACCGCTTTAAAGACGCCATTTTTTGTAGAATTACAAAGAAATGGCTTCTTAAAAATAAGCAAACAAAAACATTCCAGCGGTTTATTTATTTTTTCTGCATTAACTTAAAGTTTTCAAGCTAAAAAGATGAATTTTTTTTTCTAATTTAAAATCAAAAATGTCTGAAAATTCATTTGTTAAATGTCTACCAAGTAAGTTGCAACATTTAAAACCATGTTTTTTATATAAATGTTTTATTCACATAAGTTCATCTAATTATATGACTTCTAAAATATTATTTACTTAATGCATTAAAAAAATAAAGACTTGTTATCATCAGAGATCGCCATCGTAACAATTCTAATTTAATTTTAAAACATAAATATTCAATACAAAAAATAATTGAATATAAAGCAATAAACTCTTTAAAGATGACCTTGAAAATTTAAAATGAATATAAAACTAAAACATACTTATATATTTACGAAGTTGAAATTTTTTTTACCTGTGTGAATTTTAATTACCCATGGTAACAAAATAAAAATACTTTAAGAAATTATCGAAGAGTGAGATTTTATATTTTCAAAACTCGATCATCGAACTTTAAATAAATCTTTTTATAAATTCGAACTAACTAATAAAAAATAGTACTTAAAAAAACTAAGAAACGACCGCGTCGATTCCAGTACGAATGTCGTAACTATCGCAACCGTTGTTTGAAAATGTTAGTGACTTCACGATAACGTTTAGATCGCGTTCAAAGTTTGATTAATACGTCGAATAATAATTTATACATTTTTATAAGAGAAAATAACTTACATTTTAATAATGTAAAAAATAAATTAAACGAAAATTAACAAAATCATAAAAAAAATTAAGTTTTTTACTATGACGTTATTATCAAAACTTTAATGCCACAAAAAATGAATAAAATACTCGTTTTTTCAAGACAGAATAATTTTGTAAATTAATATCTATAAATAAAAAAAATAAACTGAATATAAAGTTACTTATTATAAATAACGAAAAAAAAAATATTACTGATTATAAAAGCAAGACAAACAATCGATATTAATATGATTATAAAAACAAAACAAACAATCGATATAAAAAAACTATAATTATATTTAATGATTTTTTGATGCTCAATACTTATTATCAGTTTCAATACAAAATTAGAGTGTTTTTGTGTGTGTGTATATATATATATATATATATATATATATATATATATATATATATATATATATATATATATATATATATAAACAGGGCCGAATTAAGCCATATTAGTGCCAAAGGCACAAACCCACACCGGTGCCCCCTTCTGCCCGGGGCCCCTGATTTTTCGCTGACTGTGACCGCTGGTATGTTCAATATTATGCAAAGAAAACAGTTGTTAACAAATATGTTTGTAGTTTGTACTACTATCATTCATATAAAACCTACAATAAAGTATTTCTGTATTAAAATTAATAGTTAAAGCGCAAAAAAAAAAAGTCGTTAAAACGCAAAAAATAATTAGTTTAATAAAAAGCTAAATAGAAAAAACCGGCTCATTTATAGCTTAATTTTTAAGCATTCAAGGTACCAAACTTGAATGTGAATTTTTATTATAATGTATTTCTTCATTTTCATAGCACTTGTTCAATTTTCAGTTGTTTCTGGACTTAAATTTGTTAAAAAAAAATATTTCTTGAGGACTTGTGGTGCCCCCAAACGCTTGGTGCCCAAGGCAAATGCCTTGTTTGCCTAATGGTTAATCCAGGCCTGTATATGTGTGTGTGTGTATATATATATATATATATATATATATATATATATATATATATATATATATATATATATATATATACATATATATTTACATGGTTCATTTGTTTATTAATAGTGGGTTTTTCCCACTCTATGTACATGTTTTCATTGAGATTTTATATAAATTTATTGGAGGCCGAATCCAAAATTGAAAAACTAGCTAAGATTAAAGCTATTAAGACAGCTTTTATTTGAATAAATATGTTTATAAATATGAGAGTTTTTATCCCTTTTATAGTGTTCGATAATCTGTGCCATTAAATAGCGATTAGTTTCGCCAACAACAGGCTGCGTATTCAAATTTACAGACAACGAATAATTTAAAGTCTATAAGAAAAGGATCTTTTACGAAAAAATAATTTTGTTTATTGGTAAAAGAACCAATAAAAATATTGTTTAAGTGACATCGTTAATAGTATATATAGTGTATATATAAAATACAATATCACTCCAAAATCTTTAAATATATACAGTCCAATTAAAACAGAAACTGGCTTTAATCTTATGCTTGAATACCAACGCAAACTTTTGATTGTAGCAAAAAATGACGCCAAAAAAAAGATTTCACACGAGTATTATAAATATCCCTGAATTATCGAGTTCAATTAAATTAATTGTCAAACCTGAAGATTTTGTTACAAATAAACGCATTACTAATAAATCCAGAGAGATTGAATTCGAGAAAACTAAACATCATTTAATACGTAAGTTTAATATTCTTAAATATACCAAAGAAAAATATTTTTCTTGCAAACGTAACATTGATTCACTACCAACTACCAACGAGCAATATAGTAAAAAATGCAGTGTTGAACCTCTCCAGTAAACTTTTATCTAACAACCAAGAAAAGTTATTAAATCCTATCCAACAATTTATTGCATCAAAAAAAAAAAATTCCATTTATTGACATTATAGCATCAACTGAAGAATATGCTTTAAAACTAAAAAAAAAACGTATATGTCGAAAAAGCTGAATTGTTGCGACAAAATGTAAGCAAAACATTTAGGAAATTTTTAAGTGTAAAAATAGCTAGTAATCTTTCTAATAATCAATATCTAGATTTAAATGAACTAAAAAAGTCGAATGAAATGAAGTTATATTCTTTTGCTATTTTAGATTCAGAATTGATTCAACTATGGCATGGAAACTTTGAACAGTTGTTTTTTGTTACAAAGTATGTGAATACCAGGACTAACTATTTGACAAGGAATTTTAATTTCTTCATAGGTGAAGTTAAAAAGATTAGGTTAAAACTACTAACATCATGCTCCAAGCATCATATACCACATGAACTAGTATACCTTATTGCTTCATTCTTTTTATTTTGATAACAACCGTTCAAATAAAAAATCTCTATAGATTTACTGATAGCCTTACCATTCTGTAAAATACATGATTTTGTCTTGTAGCTTCTTGAAACTTAAGTTGGATGAGAACTTATATTCTTACTAAACCTAGGGTCCACAACTTCCATCAATTAAATTAATGAACCATTCTTGTCCAATGATAGACACTTTTTTTCTTAATTGGCAAAACATGGAAAGATTTTAATCTTGTTTCCTGAATGAAGTCTTGCTTTTTGCAGACTTATAATATGAAACAAAACAATTTTATTTCATATTTTCTATAAAAAAATTACTTTAAATTTCTAAACCAAATTTAAACTATCAGAAAAATTTATCGGTAAGAATTTGTATGAATTATGAGGTATTTGTGTTAATCTTTTGCAGTTAATAATTTGTGATCAGATAGAAACACTTTTATTTAAGACACACAAGTCAGTTTGAGAAATTTTAAATGGTTTTGTCTTTTAAGACCAAAAACTTGTGTGTGCCCTAAGCACACACAAGTTAATTTGAGAGCAAAAATATCTTTATAAAGTGCCCCAAGTAACTCCTTTGCTTAATATAAATTATAAAAAAATATAAATAAAAATAAATGCCTTACTTTAAATAGGATCATAATTTATAAATTAAAAAACGGATTTACAATAAAATTTTGGCACTTAAAAGATAAAACCATTTAAAATTTAAAGAAAAAAAGCATTTTAAGAAACCTCAAAGTAAAAAAACTTCTCTTTAAAACAACTAAAAACCCCAGTGTTTTATGATTTTAAAACCAATATAACCAGTGAACAATGTGGAAATAAAGTCGTATTTCACGCAATAAAAAGTATTTATACAATCATTGTTATATTGCTATCACAACAACTACTATTATATATTTCCATTATTAATATACAGAATAAACACAATCAATTCTGCTTTATACTTAGTTACAATCAATTCTGATTTATACTTAGTTACAAAAAATGCTAGACAGTATACTTGTTAGACTGCTATTTTTCTAACTTTTTAAATATCCTTTCATAACTTCAACACTTAAAAGCACTCTCCTATAACTTAGTAAATTCCCCTGGTGAGCTCCAAAAACTTTAGTCAATTTTATCACTTTGGAATATATTCTTAAATCAAATTGAACTAAAAGCAGATTTACTTCTTTGTTAAAAAAATTGACAATGAGACATAATGACCACCCAAGCATAATCACACTCACAGATTCAGACAAGTAATCAAATACTCACAAGTCAAACATAATGGTACAAATTAAAAAAAAAAAATTAATTTTTATAAACAAAAAAATAATTTATATTTTTTATACACATTAACGTCACACCAGGTAAAAGGTTTAAATATGCAATAAAATACACAACATACCATAAATCAATAGAAAAATCTTATGTCGATGGAAATCGCAAAAATCAACAGAAAGAGCATTATACAATAAAAATAACAGAAATCAATAAAAGTAAAGTAATTCAATAAAAAGTAAGTAAATCAATAAAAGTAAATAAAAGTCTATAAAATTAAATAAAGTAAAGTAAAGTGATCTATCAGAAAATATGTTCTTTTAAACAAATAACTTCAGTAAAAGTGTCAGGTGAAATTATTCATAAATTTATAGAAAGAAAAAAAATCTAACAGTTGAAACTTTATTATATGTAACAACTAAAAAATGTGTGGTGTCATTTGCTTCAAACAAAAATTTTTTAAATGCATAATTTCACTTACCCTACATACTAAAGGTAGGGTTGTTTATCAAGTTTGACTTCTTAAATTATGAAATCAGTTAAAGATCTCAAAAAAGGGATTTGCAGGGACAATATGTTTGGGAACAAAAAGTTGCAAAATGAATATTATAACCTCTATATATGTATATATATATATATATATATATATATATATATATATATATATATATATATATATATATATATATATATATATATATATATATATATATATATATATATATATATAAGTATATATATATTCTATATATATACATATAATATATATATATATATATATATATATATATATATATATATATATATATATATATATATATATATATATATATATAAACTGTTATTAGCAAGGTCTTTGAGTCTTTGATCAACAAATTCCTCACATCTCATCTTGAGTCAAATAAACTACTGTCAGATGATCAATACGGTTTTCGATCCTCTCGCTATACGGCTGTCTTGCTAACTGCTGTAACTGAAAGATTTTATCGTGCATTAGATGGAGGCGGTGAGGCTAGGGCTATTGCTCTTGACATATCTAAAACTTTTGACAAAGTTTGGCATGCTGGTCTTCTCCATAAGCTTGCTTCATGTGGTGTTTCTGGGAAAGTTTTTGAGATTATCAAATCATTTCTTTCTAACCGCTTTATTAAAGTCATCCTTGAAGGCCAACACTCTTCTTTATTTCCAATAACTTCTGGGGTACCCCAAGGTTCCATCCTGGGCCCTGTTTTGTTTCTTATCTACATAAACAATCTTCCTGACAACCTTACATCTAAAGTAGCTCCTTTTGCTGATGACTCAACTTTATACTCCTGTCTTGACATAAAGTCTTCTCTTTTCGATCGCATTTCGATAGAACAAGCAACTGATCTTGAATCCGATCTCACTTCTGTAATAGATTGGGGTTCCTTGTGGCTTGTGAAATTTAACTCTAACAAAACCCAGTTGTTTACTACAAACAACTATCGTAATATGGTCAACATTCCTATATTAATGAATGGCAATCCTCTTACTGAGTCCTCCTCTCTACGCCTTCTTGGATTATCGTTTACTACAGACCTTTCATTGAAACCATATATACAATCGATTGCTAAATTAGCTTCTGCTAAGGTTGCTTCTCTTTATCGTGCTCGCCTTATCGTAAAGTTGCATCTCTTTCTCTTTTCTACAAATACTATCATGGTCACTGCTGAAAGGAGTTATCATCTCTAGTTCCATCAACTAAAATTCATTCTCATTTTACTCGTCATTCAGCTAAGTCTCATTCGTTTACTGTCCCTGCATGTTCTAAAAACTTTTATTCATCTAGTTTTTTTCCCCATACTTCAATCCTTTGGAACTCTCTCCCATCTTCATGTTTTCCTGACTCATACAACCTTCAACTTTTCAAGTCTTCTGTCAACCGTTTCCTTGCTCTATAACTCTGTTCTTTTTTTTTCCTAGTAACTCCTAACTTAATAGTGGTTGCTTGCAGCCTTGTTGGGAGTGAATGCAAATAAAAAAAAAAAAATATATATATATATATATATAGAGAGAGAGAGAGAGAGAGAGAGAGAGAGAGAGAGAGAGAGAGAGAGAGAGAGAGAGAGAGAAGAGAGAGAGAGAGAGAGAGAGAGAGAAAGAGAGAGATTTTTTATCTGTTACATAAATTAATCATTATTCTTTTGAATAACTATAAGTAACTTCATGACCACTGTTTGATTTTGAGTTTAAGCAAGTTTGATAGTGGAGCATCAATATAATCCAAAAGCACCAACATTAGTTTGTTCGCAAAGAAGTGCAAAAGAATTTAATATCTGATGGAACAATGAGAATAAAAATTTGCTCAAGTTATTTTCAGATTAATTAATCTTCAGCATCAAAACAATTGCAAAGGTAAACTGATAACAAAATAGAAAACTCATACAAAATATTTGTTGCTTAGTCTACCATTAACAAAACAATTAACATTTATTTCTTTAGGAGTAAAATGGGTAAAAGCTCCAAATTTTTCTTCATATGAAGAAGCCATAAAGACATGATAAGAAAAAAAAGCAGGTGGTACAAAAAGAGAAGTAGGTAAGGCTGTAAAAAGAAAAAAGAAAGCAATTTAATAATTCTAATGAAACACCAAGAAGATCAATGGTAAAAAAAGATGATATAGCAGAGTTTGGTAGCAAAAAAACTGCAATATTTACAAAAGAAGAAGAATTACTTGTTGTTAGCATTGAGCAGTGTATACAAGAACTGGCTTTGTGATAGATCTGCAAAAAAAAAACTACTATCAAATCATACCTTAATACATTAAAGAAGGAGACAAAACTTAAAGAAACTTTCAAGGCTAAGACCTTGCTTGATTCATTTAGCAGACAATGGAAGCATAGGCTGACTACATGAAAGCAAGAAATCCTAAAAAGGAAGAGAAGAAAGCCTGACTTACCAAGTCAGGCTCTCTTCTCTTCATTTTTGATGAAAGTTGATGAGGGATACAGTAATAAGTGCAATAGCACTACCTCCTTCAGAAGAAACTAGAGCTGCAGTGAAAAAACTCTAAAAACAAAAAAAAGAAAACAAAAAGCATAAATGAGGAGATCATAACTGCAGAAGATTTCATTTAAAAGCAAATAAAAGAATAGAGAATATAAAGAAGATAAGAGATAAAAATACAATTAAAAAAATATCCAAAAAACATAGGAAAAATACCCAATAAAAAACCACTTCTTTTCTGTTAATTTCTGTCATTTTAGATGCTGAATGCTGATAAAATAATTGTTTACAATCTGATACCTGAGCAACAGGGTACAATGGTAAGCAAAAGCACCCTTAACTTTTTATTTTCATTTTTAATCCCACGAGGAGCAACACAGAAAATTGTTATGATTTCTTTGCAAAATGTTTTTTTTTTCAAAACATCTTCACTTCCAACAAGACGGCAAGCAACCACTACTAGAGTTGGAAGTTGCTAGAATAGAAAAGATGCAGATTATAAAGCAAGAAAACGGTAAACAGAGGACTTAAAAAATTTCAAATTATATGAATCAGGAAAACAAGATGAAGGAAGTGAATTCCGAAGAACAGATTTTCGAGGAAAAAAACTAGATGAATAAGAACTTTTGGAGCACTTAGAAACAATCACAGTAAAAGGATGAGACTTATTTGAATGACGAGTATCACAAGAATCAATTTTAATAGATGGCACAAGAGATGCTAGCTCCTTAGAGCAGCGCCCATTATAGTATTTATAAAAAAGAGAAAGAGAAGCAACATTACGACGATGTGACAATGGTTGAAGGTTGGCTTTTTCCTATGTGCTCCGAAAGTTCTTATTCACCTAGTTTTTTTCCTCAAACATCTGTTCTTTGGCCAAGTGATCAGAGAGTGTTGGCTTCTTATCAAGACAAGAATAAATAGTAGTATCGTCAGCAAACAATGCCACCTTAGATCACAAATCAGCAGCAGAACGAGATGATCAAAATCCATATTGATGATCAGAAAAAAGATTATTAGATTCAAGTTGAGAGATTAAGTGTTTACTAATTAACGACTTAAAAACCTTGCTGATTATAGGATGAAGACTAATGAAATGGTAGCTAGACAAGTCAGATCGCCTTCCAGAATTTTTGAAAACAGGGATAACAGAAGCTGTTTTCCAGCAGGCTAGAAAACAAGACTGATAAGCACTTGTTGAATAGTTTTCAAAGTATAGACGACAGCTCAGGAGAACACTTCTGCAAGACTATAACAGGTATGTTGTTCAGACCACAAGCTGTAGGTGAGTCTAAGCAGGAAATCACTTTGGATAAAGAAGCAGGAGTGATACGAATGTCAAGCAATGGATCAACCTGTTTGTCGGCTACATCAAGTAGGATGTAATTGGTGGAATCAAGAGATGAGATTGATGAAAAGTTCTTAGCAAACAATTCAGCTTTGTTTTTAGGTGAAGTAACAAAATTTGAACCGTGTAAAAGTAAAGGAATAACAGATTTGCCTTTATTATTGACACTGTTAAAGATTCTCCAGAAGTCTCCAGAGCCTAATTTTGAGATGAAATACAAGTTTTCATGACCTGAGAATAGTGGGTTTTGGCATTAGATAAAAACTTTTTACAATAGTTTCAAGCAATAGTGAACAGATATTTGTTATCTAAAGAATTGCTTTGGCGATAGATATGGAAGTAATGGTTACGACTGGAGATTGCAGCAGCACAATGAGAGGAAAACCATGGAGAAGAGTGAGGATTGACTTGGAATTGTTGAGAGGGAATAAAAGATTCCATGTCAGCCTGAATCCAAGAAGTTACATAAGAAGTACATTTGTCAGCAGTAAGACAAAAAATTTCTACCCAAGGGCCATCACAAAGAAAATCACAGAAAGATTCCCAGTCAGCTTTAAGGTAGTTGTAAGAGGTTCAATGATAGGGAGATTCTGATGATAAAGAAGAATGAGATAATAGTTTAAGAAAGATCAAACCATGATCAGAAGCACCTAAGGGTGAATATGGAGAAACTGAGCACTGACTAGAATCAGAAACAAGACATAAGTCAAGTAGAGAAGGTACATGATCCAAATTATCTGGGAAGCAAGTTGGAAAGTTGACTATTTGTGTTAAAGATTAAGAAACACAAAAGTTGTGGGCCATAATGCCTGCAGAGTCACTGACACTAGAACCAAGCCATTCAGTGTGATGAGCATTAAAATCACCAACAACAACGTTGGCTGAAGGATAAAGAGAGAGGGCTTGGTCAATTTCATCAGAAATTATATCGAAAAGAGTGCAGTCTTGAGATGAAGGAGAGCGATATAAGACAAAGAGAAAGGTGATAGAGTGAAGTGGTGCTAAACAAAAGCACATAAAAGAATAGTCTGAGGATTCGAACCTAGTTTCCCGACAAATGGGTGAATTCTTACGAATGTAAATGCCCAGGCCAAGCATGTGACTATTGGAGTCTTTACGAATTAAAGGAAGATAACCATCAACACAAAGATCACAAGATGAGACAGTCGAACTCAAATTAGTCTCACAAAAAGCAAGTAGGTCTGGTGAACTTTGCAGGAGATAAGACTCAACAGAAGAAAAGTTACTTCGAAGACCACGAATATTAGTGAATGATAAATTTAGAGACCTTGGTGATGACGATGATTTTTTGTGTTTAATAGTTTTTGATATTTTAGTCATTTTTCAAATTGGTTAAGGAACTTGAATCAAAGCACAGATAGTACTCAGTAAACTATTAAATAGTCCAAGCAAATGCCTTATTTCTATTAATAAACTCTAAGCTGTAACAAAGGGCTCCAAATGTGGCCAGGACAATTCACACCAAAAGTGCAAACAGGGACACCAACCATGAGCAACATGGCACTGTTAGTTGATATTTTAGAGCTGTTGATGGAATCAGCCTCTCTGAGAGCTACCACAGAGTTGGGGAAACTTGACTACCAGCCGGCCTCAGAATCATAAAATTTAGTTTTGGAGCTGTACCCTCATTAGGAGATAATAGAATGAGTTGCCTAGTCATAAAAACAGAGACACAAGCAAAACCCATGCACTCAATCATCAAGATCCAGCATTCAACATCCTAAACTGGAAACAATGTATTGTAAATACATCTACGCCAGCCTAATAGATGAAAAAGGAGTGCGAAGCTGGTCAACAGATAGAATCTGTTTACCCCTTAAGTCTTTGCCTAGGAGGCCTTCTACAAGACAGTAGCCGGATGCATTTAACATCTGCCCAAGATGAGTACTTTTATCGAGACACCATCTATAGCCTTTACTAAACCAAGAGCCCCAAGACAGGGGGTGTTTTAAGTCAGAGTTGGCATCTCCTAGCCTTTGCCTAAAAAAGTGTATCCTACAAGGCAGCAGGATATGAAACAGGTTGCACTGGGTTACATGTTACCAGTAGCAGGATAACCTGACCTGACTTTGCTTGCCGTCATCATGTTGGTGACTTTAAATGTTATGTTTGCAAAATTACAGGTTAAGTTATGCTTTCAAAATTACAGGTCTATATTATGCATTATAAAGCAAAGTTATGGTTTATCAAAAATAAAAGATAAAAAAAGCTGGAAAAGTACCCAATTTACTCCAATTAACCTTACTATATTATACTTTTTTAAATATAAGATTCAAAAAAAAAATTATTTTAATATATCTTTTGCAATAGAACTCTAAATACAAAAACTATAGTTTATAAACTATAATAACTATAATTTAATCAAAATAAATTTTAGACACGAAATGAAATAAAGTCATGAAGTTTAGAACTTATTTTTTGAAGTTTTAGAAAAAAAAGTCAAAAAATAAAGTGTAAAGCGATTTTAACTTTTTACAAATTTTAAAAGTTTTAAATTCAATTTGAACAGCTTCTTATATTTCAATCTACTGAAAAAAGTGGCTTAAAAAAAAAACATTACATAAAGATAAAAAATATTTTTTTATTGAACTCTTAGAACACCCCTTTTTAGGGGCATTGAAGAACAAGAATGAGAGACTCGCAATATTTGGCATTATTTTATGACACCATGTGATAATTGAGGCCTGCTGGTATGGTTAAGTTCTACTTTTTATTTTACCCAACAGTTTTTGATAGGGTTTAAAACAAGCAAATAGCTCGAGAGCAAGAGGAAAAACTTTATTTTTTTTTTGATAATTTTTGCTGCACCATCATCGGCAAGTTCACCATCGTGCATGAAAATGTTAAGCTTTTACCCCAAATCATTATTGCTAGAAATTACTTAACAGAAGGTACAACATTTTTGGGATTAAAACAAAAGTTGGTGGCAGGTAAATATTGTCTTTGTGTGCTGCAAACCTCTTAAATTGCCATTTGACTAAGACATGACATGTCAGTACATTTCATACCATAAAAATTAATCTAATTTTTGTGTTCTTTAAAAAACTTGAGATAATCAGAAACTTTTTTTTTTTTAAATTATAACATATAGCTTGATAAGCAAAAAATTATAAAAAAGATAATAAAATTCATGAAAATAATCTTTACATTATATAAATACAAAAACATATTTTATTCATATTTTACTTTATGCTTCATATTTGAAAGAAATTCTTAAGGAAAAATATGATATGAAGACTTATAATGTAATATGAAATATGATATGAAAACACATTGCGCATTTTTAAAATATGTTTTTTTCCGAATAAAAACTTTCAATCACTCAAAATTAAGAAAAACAGTGCATAATACAATTAAAAGTTGGTCTAAAATTTAAAAATGATAAAATGCATCGCCATCTTAAGGTGTACAATGGCTGCACATGAAAGAATACTTTCCTAATTAAATTATTTTTGTATATATAACTTTATTTTCTATATACTGTTCTTATAAAAAAAGAACATTGAAATAATTATTCAAGTTTCTCTAAAAAAGTTGTTAAATATTGTTAAATATACCAAATAAAAAAAGTTGAAAGATATAAAATAGTTTAAAAAACAAACAAAACATAGCTAACATGAAATTAAGAATATTAATATAAAATTTTTTTTTTTTTTTTTGAACACATATATTTATCTAAAATGACTTATAATAATGCAACAAAGTTTTGGAACTTACCTAAAATAGACAACAAAAATGAAGATTCCTCAATAGATTTTTTTGAAGGATTCAGATTAACAAGAAACTTTATTAAACTATTTTGGCTTTTATTGAATAATCCAGAGATCATTGATAAACAACTTTGCAGCTTTTTATTGTCCATAATTTCTTTACAACTTAAACAATTATATGCATATACAGATGCACAAAACTCCATTAGTGTCAAATGTGCGAATTGGTAATGATAGCCTAAATGTGTTTCAACCCTTTCAATAAAACCAAAAAGACATTCTTCAACTTCATTAAAGTTAGTGATAAACAGTAAAACTTCCTCTTTTGAAAATATAAATTTATTTGCAATAAACAATTCGAAAGCTATCCTACAAATGCTTAAAACATATTTCTTATTGTTTTCATTTTCCATCAATTGATAAACCAAACCATCATTTTTGATAATGTGTTTTTGCAAAAAGAATAAAAAAATATTTGCATACAAATCTGTCATCGTTAAGAAAGATGTTGCATATATTTTGTTTGAATCACTGATAATTTTACTAATGCAAGATAAATAAAACGGAACAGATGCCATTGCTTTTGCAAATGGAGACCTCTTTAAAGTTGCTCTTACAACTTCTTTTTTTTCTTCTTTAACATTATTTTCTACATAATCATTTATTCCATTTTCATTAAACCCCATTATTTGAATGATTAATTTATCACTATGCTCTGTAGATATACTTTGATACCGATCAATTGCATAAACTCTACCAGCAACTACAGATTTGTATTTTCGAATTTCTGCTAAAGCATTAACAATTGGATAACTGCAAGTCAAATTTGGATTTACTAATTCATTTAAATATTTAAACTCATCTAATCCATCAATGATAAACATTGCAGTATTATTTCTAATATTAAAATCATTTGTAATATCTTTATAGAAAACATTGAGTAATTCATTAATATTAGAAATATTTTGATGTTGATTAAGCTTCCTACATTCCAAATAAAAGACAAGTTCAACAATTTTCCAAATTAAATTATTTGACCAATCAAGCAAACATTTTCTAAGCAACCATGTTTTCCCAATACCAGCTATTCCAGATACTAAAGTTACAGATTTTTCTTTCATAAATATTTCACTATATGATATTGGTGTATAACTCATTTGCTTTTCAAGAAATTTCTTTCGTTCAACACTAAACAAAACATCCATTTGAGCATTCACTGCATCAACAATACATAGATCAACAAATTGATGTAAAAGATCAACATTTGCAGGTACTTTTGATGGTGGTTGAATTTCATTTATTTTCCCATAATTGACAAGATAACAATTTTTTAATGCTGTGCATATTTCTGATGTATCTAAATATAAATAATCATCACAATCAGAACAGTACATAATAATCATAAATGATAGTTATGAATTGTTAATGTTTTTACTATTAACAAACTAATTCAAAGTTTTTTATTCAAGCTTCTCATTTAAAATAAATTCATGTTGAGGGTAATTAATCTTTCTACTGATTTGACAAATTTATCAAAGTTAATATTTAACTAATCATATTTTAAATATTTATTTTATAAATTCTATTTTTTTTTTTTAATATTAAAAACATCTATCATTCTTAGCACTTTTAAATAACTGGAGTTTCACAGTTAATAATGTCTACAGCATAATATATTTAATTCACTTTTACTTTATTAACCTCCTAAGGGGTAGGAGATTACTACAGTTGGGTTGAGTTGCTACTTATAAATTTTTTATTAATATTGCTGCAACCCTCTTATTACAAACCTTGAAAAACAAGATGGCTGTGTGGAGGAACAAGATTGCTGTGTGGAGAAAGCAACTTTAAGACAACTTCAAATTTATATTTGATGCACCATTTCTTGAAGAGTAAAGTAAATAAGACTGCTGAATGCAAAACCTGTAACACCATTGTAAAAATCAAAGGAGACTGCACAAGTATGATGCAAAAGCATAGAAAATAGAATTGCTATCATTAGTTTTTAAAAAAACATAAATTTAAGTTGTTCATAAATTTTGTGCAAGTAAAAGATACTATTGTCACTATACTAACAGATCTCATTTGATGGACTTTCATTTAACACTGTTGCTCTCTGTTAAGATCTCATTGTTTTAATTCAACTTCTTTTATAATATTTTACTTTGCCATGCCAAAGACATTAGAGGTCAACTAACAGCAAAACTAAAATGCATGAAAGCTTAAAATATTAAATTTAGTTTAACTGTTAATAAATACACTTAATAAATAAAACAGTTTGCTATATGAACATTAATGTACACCCAAATTAAAAAACAATCTTGGAAGCATTTTTGAGAGTATGCTATCTGAAAAAGCTGTTTAGATAGTAAGTGAAAAAATGAATGAATTTAAACTGGAACAATATTGTTAGTACAACTACAGATGGAGCATTAGTTATGATTAAATTTGCTTATTTAATCAAGCGAATAATATTGATAACATTAATAATGGTAGTGAAGATGAAATAATAGCAACTATATCATTAGCTAAAGATCTTTTACAAAGACTTTTAGTTCAAACAATTGAAGATTGTGATTGTAAAAAAGATAGTGAAGTTGATTTTGAGAATACTGAAGAAAAAAACTTGAAATTAAAATACACCAAGAAAAAGCTATACATATTGCTTGGTTAAAACAAGAACTAATTAATGAAGTTATTTGTATAAAATCACTTAATCAAAAACTTTTTAACTTTGATTAAACAAAAAATCATAGATCTAATTTGGAGACTATTTATTGTTCAAAAACAATATCAGTTAAGAGTGAAAGAATTTTTAGTGTGTGTGGATTGTTTGTAACTAAACTTAAAAGTAGTTTAAATGATAACACTATCGACTTTTGACCTTTATAAAATGTTACTATAAAATAATAAAAAATGATTTAAAATGAAAGTAAAATAGGCTTACAAACAGAAAACTACATGAACTCGTTTAACACATTTAAATTTATAGTCTAAAAGAAAATAAAGAAACCTTGTGTGTAATAACTTTTATAGCTTAGAAGTAAAAATTAAATCCAAATCCAAATTCTGATAATCTGGGTAGGATCTGAATTTGCATCCAAATAATTTTCCAAACCAGTTATGTCTTAGTTATAAAGTTAATACCTGGACCAACAAACATCTATGAATAACATACTTATTACTTAATTTCTTCTTGTTTTAATTGGAACTTATTGTTCAAAATTGGCACAATAAATGTATTGTTTTCAATTTTTAATCTAATTAAATTTTTAATTTCATATTTATTATATAGCTTGGGCAGTTGTTGATGTAACAAAAATTACAACAATAACTACAAAAAATTCAACTGCAAGAACTACAATGACAACAATATCAGCAGCAACAATGTAAGCAGTAACAGGTTAATTGACTATATTTTATATGATGTATTTATTGCTTCTAAATTTACATATTAAATCTATTTCATTACTTTTTTATCTTAAATCTATTGTAGAGTCCTGGTTACCTGGCTCGGTCCCGGTTTTCTGTCAGTTTCTCTAAAACCAAGATAAGCAGCCAGAACACCTATATATTTTGAGTACCTGGGAAAAGCGCTAATATATTCCAAGAAAGGTGCATATTACTTAAATACTTTGAGTACCCAGGAAATCCCATAGAATAGAGAAAAGATAAATACCTAACTCTGACCTGGAACCCAGCAGGTACCCGGCAGTTTTTCCAGGGTACCTGTGTCACATTGTTGCCTGTCTAGCATGATAAATTATAAGAATGAGATCTTATTTACCCTACTCATATACTTTTGATTGTGTCTCTTTGATTGTGGCTATGCAACTCTTCCTGTAATCTCCTAATGGAGATTACTGAAGGGTACAGCTCTAGAACCATTAAACTCAGTTTCATGGTTCTGAGATTGGCAGGTAGAAAGAGATACCTTTCTACCAGCTAATCTCAGGATGGGTATAGTGGGTTTGGCATAATTAAAGGCTTACTCCATCAAGAGCTGTAAAATATAAGAGAATTACAAGTGCCTAGTTGAGCTAGGAAGGTGTCCCTTATAGTGCTTTTGGTGGGCATTGTCGAAGCCACATTAGGAGCCCTAAGTTATGATTTTGGATGAATTTTACTCAGCAAAGAACTTTTCCTCAAACTCAATTCTTGAATCTAATGGCCATATTCTTCCTGCCATTTCAGTTAAACAAAGTTGACTTTTTGTTATCCAATCCACTCTAGCTTCTATAGCTCAAATTTTTTTTTTTTTTTTAAATATCTTCACTTCCAATAAGGCTGCAAGCAACCACTAATAGAGTTGGAAGTTACTAGAAGAGAAAAGATGAAGATTATAAAGCAAGATAACGGTTAACAGACGACTTAAAAGATTGCAAGTTGTATAAATCAGGAAAAGAAGATGAATGGAGCAAATTTCAAAGAACTGATCTTCAAGGAAAAAAACTAGAAGAATAAGAATTTTTGGAGCACTTAAGAACAATCACAGTAAAAAGATGAGACTTAATTGAGTGATGATTAACACGAGAATGAATTTTAGTAGGCCATTATTTGAAGATCTGCTCCAGATATAGCAACAGTATTCCATCAAGGTCGGATTTGAGATTTATAGAGATAGAATCCGGAGTGAGAATAGAACCCGAAGTAAGAAAGTGATAAGCACAATAAAGAGATGCAAACTTAGCAAATGCTAATTTTGCAATGGATTCGATATATGATTTCTGAGAAAGATTGGAAGTAAGAGATAGTTCTAGAGGACAAAGGGTAGATGACTTATCGAGTACATTACCATTCATATAGGAATTCATTACTATTCAATACAGGAAGATCAAGATTGTTGCGATAACGATTGGCTGAGAAAAATTGAGTTTTATTTTTTAAGTTCACCAGTCACAGAGAGCTCCTGTTTGAAAGCATACAAAGTTGTATGCTTTTAATAAATTTCAGGTTATCCTGCTACTGGTAACATGTAATCCAGTACAACTAGTTTCATGTCCTGCTGCCTTGTAGGATTCGCTTTTTTAGGCAAAAGCAAGGAGATGCCAACTCTGACTTAAAACACCTCCTGTCTTGGGGTGTCTTGCTCTTGGTTTAGTAAAGGCTAGAGATGGTGTTACGATAAAAATACTCATCTTGGGCAGATGTTAAATGCATCCGGCTGCTGTCTTGTAGAAAGCCTCCTAGGCAAAGACTTAAGGGGTAAACAGATTCTATCTGCTGACCAGCTTCGCACCCCTTCTTCATCTATTAGGCTGGCATAGATGTATTTACAACACATTGTTTCTAATGTTGAATGCTGGATCTTCTTGACTAACTGCATGGGTTTTGCTTGTGTCTTGTGTTTTTATGATTAGGCAAATCATTCTATTATCTCCTAATGGGGGCACAGCTTTAAAACTCAATTTTATGGTTCTGAGGTTGGCTGGTAGTTAGGTTTCCCGAACTCTGTGGTAGCTCTCAGAAAGATTGATTCTATCAACAGCTCTAAAATATCAGAGTACTAACAGTGCCATGCTGCACATGGATGGTGTCCCTGTTCGTACTTTTGGTGTGCATTGCCGAGGCCACATTTGGAGCCTTTTGTTACGGCTTAGGGTTTATCATTGGTAATGAGGCATTTGTTGGACTATCAAATAGTGTACTGATTACTATCTGTGCTTTGAGTCAAGTTCCTTAACCAATTTGAAAAATGACTAAAATATCTAAAACTATTAAACACAAAAAAACCATCGCCATCACCAAATTCTCTAAATCTATCATTCACTAATATTCGTGGTCTTTGAAGTAACTTTTCTTCTGTTGAATTCTGTTGAAACCTCTTGCAAAGTTTATCAGATCTACTTGGAATCCACAGACTATTCTTTAATGTGTTTTCATTTAGCACCACTTCACTCTATCATCTTTCTCTTTGTTCTATATCGCTCTCCTTCATCTCAAGACTGCACTCTTTTTGATATAATTTCTGATCAAATTGATAAGGCTTTCTCTCTTTATCCTTCAGCCAACAACGTTGTTGTTGGTGACTTGAATGCTCATCACACCAAATGGCTCGTATCTAGTGTCAGCGACTCTGCAGGCATTATGGCCCACAACTTTGTCTTTTTCAATCTCTAACACAAATAGTCAACTTTCCAACTCGCTTTCCAGACAATTCGAATCATTTACCTTCCCTACTTGACTTATGTCTTGTTTCCGATTATAGTCAGTGCTCAGTTTCTCCACATTCACCCTTAGGTGCGTCTGATCATGGTTTGATCTCTAAAACTATTATCTCATTCTTCTTTATCATCAGAATCCCCCTTATATCGAACCTCATACAACTACCTTAAAGCTGACTGGGAATCTTTCCATGATTTTCTTTGTGATGGGTATTAATTCGTATTGGGTAGAAACTTTTCGTCTTTATACTGACAAATGTGCTTCTGATGTAATTTCTTGGATTCAGGCTGGCATGGAATCTTCTATTCCCTCTCGACGATTCCAAGTCAAGCCTCACTTTTCTCCATGATTTTCCTCTCATTGTGCTGCTGCAATCTCCAATCGCAACCATTACTTTCATATCTATCGCCAAAACAATTCTCCAGAAAACAGACATCTGATCACTATTGCTAGAAACCACTGTAAGAAGGTTTTGTCTGACGCCAAAACCCGCTATTCTCAGGTCATGAATTCTTGTATTTCATCTCAAAAATTAGGCTCTCGAGACTTCTGGAGAATCTTTAACAGTGTCAATAATAAGGGCAAATCTGTTATTCCTCCACTTTTACACGGTTCAGATTTTGTTACTTCACCTTAAGACAAAGCTGAATTGTTTGCTAAGAACTTTTCATCAATCTCATCTCTTGATTCCACTAATCACATCCTACCTGATACAGCTGACAAACAGGTTGATCCATTGCTTGACATTCGTATCACCCCTGCTTCTGTATCCAGAGCGATTTCATGCTTAGACTCTTCTACAGCTTGTGGTCCAGACAACATACCTGTTATAGTCTTGCAGAAGTGTTCTCCCGAGCTGTCGTCTATTCCTTCAAAACTATTTAACAAGTGCTTATCAGAGACTTGTTTTCCAGCCTGCTGGAAAGCATCTTCTGTTATCCCTATTTTCAAAAATTCTGGAGAGGGATCTGACTCGTCCAGCTACCGTCCCATTAGTCTTCTTTCTATAATAAGCAAGATTTTTGAGTCTTTAATCAACTAACACTTAATCTCTCATCTGGAATCAAATAACCTACTTTTTGATCATTTATATGGATTTCAATCTTCTTGTTATACTGCTGATTTATTAACGGTAATTACTAATAGGTTTTATTGTACATTAAATAGATGTGAAGAGATTAAGGCTATTGGTCTTGACATTTCTAAAGCTTTTGATAAAGTTTGGTATGCTGGTCTTATCCGTAAGCTATCTTCCTTAGATGTATCAAGTAATATCTTTACAATTATTAAAACCTCCCTTACCAATTGTAGTATTAAAGTTGTCCTCGATGGACAGCACTCGTCTTTGTTTCCTATAACTTCAGGGGTTCCTCAAGCTTCTATCCTTGGCCTTATTCTTTTTTTAATTTATATTAATGATCTCTCAGAAATTCTCACATCTAAGGTGGCATTGTTTGCTGACAATACTACCATTTATGCTTGTCTTGATAAAAAGCCAACACTCTCTGATCACTTGGAGCAGGCATTTGAGCTTGAAAAGAATCACACTTCTGCTACAGCTTGGGGCTCTCGGTGGCTGGTGAACTTTAATTCAGATAAAACTCAACTTTTCTCAGCCAATTGTTATCCCAATGGTCTAGATCTTCCTATATATATGAATGGCAATGTACTTGATGAGTCATCTACCCTTCGTCTTCTAGGATTAACTCTTACTTCTGATCTTTCTTGGAAATCATATATCAAATCAATTGCATTATTAGCATCTGCTAAGGTTGCCTCTCTTTATCGTGCTCGTCATTTTCTTACTCGGGATTCTATTCTTTATCTTTATAAATCTCAAACCCGACCTTGTATGGAATACTATTGCCATATCTGGAGCGGATCTTCAAATGATATTCTTTCTCTTTTAGGTAAGGTGCAAAAACGCATTGTAGACATAGTTGGACCTGCTCTTGCAGCCAACCTTCAACCATTATCACATTGTCGTAATGTTGCTTCTCTTTCTCTTTTTTATAAATATTATAATAGGCGCTGCTCTAAGGAGCTAGCATCTCTTGTGCCATCTACTAAAATTCATTCTCGTGTTACTCGTCACTCAATTAAGTCTCATCCTTTTACAGTGATTGTTCCTAAGTGCTCCAAAAGTTCTTTTTCGTCTAGTTTTTTTTCTCGAACATCTGTCCTTTGGAATTTGCTTCTTTTATCCTGTTGTCCTGATTCATATATTTTGCAATTTTTTAAGTTGTCTGTTAATCATTTTCTTGCTTTATAATCTTCATCATTTCTCTTCTAGTAACTTCCAAATCTAATAGTGGTTGCTTGTAG
Source organism: Hydra vulgaris (assembly GCF_022113875.1). Classification (NCBI taxonomy): domain Eukaryota; kingdom Metazoa; phylum Cnidaria; class Hydrozoa; order Anthoathecata; family Hydridae; genus Hydra; species Hydra vulgaris. The sequence goes on along the minus strand of NC_061165.1, from coordinate 739,111 downwards.
CCTTGTTGGAAGTAAAGATGTATAATGAAAAAAAAAAAAAAAAAATTTGCTAACAAGAATTTCTTTGTGCAGAGTAAGATCTTACCATTTCCAAGGACAGTTCATTTTAATTAGATTTTCAAAATCCAATCAGCATTTGAAATGAAGTCAGAGAATATGTGTACTTTATTAACCTTACTTTTAACAATAAAATCAAAAAAAAAAAGATCAATTAAACAATATTTATGTTACCAAGGACAAATCTTGAATCAATAGCACAGATGCTTCCTGAGTTTTGAAAATTAGTTCATAACTGTTTGTGGTATTTGAACTGTTTGTGGTATTTTACGGTATCTGTTCCTGCATGCTCTAAAACCTTTTATTTGTCTAGTTTTTTTCCCCGCAATTCAATTCTTTGGAACTCTCTTCCATCTTCATGTTTTCCTGACTCATACAACCTTCAACTTTTCAAGTCTTCTGTCAACCATTTCCTTGCTCTATAACTCTATTTTTTTTTCTTAGTAACTCCCAACCTAATAGTGATTGCTTGCAGCCTTGTTGGGAGTGAATGCGAATAATAATTAAAAAAAAAAAAAATGTTACTATAAAAATGTTTGTGTTCTATTTGAATCTCTGGTGAAGTGTTAATAGAATAATAGAATCACAAAAATCTTGCGCTGTAATCAATAAATCTAAATAAAACTAAAGATACAAAATATGTGACCTTAGGTATTTTATGACAAAATAGCACTAGTGAGATGGAAACTAAAAAAAATAAAATATACAAAATATCTTTCATTCTGGAAGAGTTGAATGTATATTTGTTGTTTAATGCGGTAAGCCTGTATTCCTTCATGTTTTGCTGGTGGATAAACAAAAGAATTGTGGATAGTGCTAGCATATGGTATAAAAAATTACAGTAAGAACGAAAACAAGATTAACAAAATACAAATCTAAGCAACATCAAACAAAGTAAATGACCTAAAAATGGATGGTCATAGCAACCTGGACCATACGACAAGATTTAACAACTCAAAAGCAAATAACTAATGAATGGCAACAGCAACAAAAGAAGTAGCTAGTCTTGAAGATAAACAAGACATCTGTCATATGCGCAATGAAAATGGATAGATTGGTATGATATAAGTGCTTACTGAGTGTTATGTTAAGAAAATTCCAATCAGAGGCCAGTTACAAGGGTGAATATAAACTCGAAAAAATGTGGGAGGCACCAGTCATACATCAAAAAGCCTACAATGGATTAGACACCTATGCATAGAAAATCACTTACAAAAGACACCAGGGAATGGCCAAGATTGAACTCAGTCTTGTAAGAGTCCAGTGTAAAGAGCTGTTAGACAATATAGTCATACCTTATGTGTTTTATTTTGCAATTACTTTTATGTTTTATTTGTTTTAGTTTGGTGAACAATAATTGCTGTATATCTTTATTCATTTTTACTTTTTATAAGAAGTTTAATAATAATTTTTAATAAAAACATTCTTCTCTTTAATTAGTCACGATTAAGTCATTTATATACATATATATATATATATATATATATATATATATATATATATATATATATATATATATATATATATATATATATATATATATATATATATATACCCACAAATACATATATATACATGCAAATAAACACACAAAATGACAAGTAAATTTATTTACATGCACATATATTCTAATTCAAACACAAATATATACACACAATGTATATATGCATATAAATAAACACTTACTTTACTATACACACATATAAATATAGAAGGAGTAGAAGTAGAGATAACAAAATAGGTTTAAAAATAAGGGGAGACTAAAAACAGTTATAATTTAGGAAAACAGTGTAAATACCCAGTATTTTCTTACTCTTAAAATACGGTATGCTCTTTAATTAGTTTTACATCAGTTACATTTACCTCTTCCGAACATGTTATTTCTTTGAATGATTCACCTACTTCGACAGTGTTGGATTGGAGAAAGCTGGTTAATTTTGGAAATTTTGATAATGTTTTTTTGGTCTTTTATTTTTGTTTTTGACTACCACTTAAATATTTCCTTCTCAGATTGCTTAAAAATGAATTTTGGCATTAAACAAACAACAATATTAAGCTACAAGATATTTATTTTCCATTTTTCAAATTTACAATCATATAATAATATCGATAATAATATAAAGTCATAATATAATATCATTATTAAGTATAAGCATAAATAATTATTTGAAAAAGTTATCAATCATTCAGAAGCCTGATCAAAGGAGTGACACCAAGTAATTATAACAATAAAAACAATAATAAAAAAATAACACCAAAAAAAATAATGAATATAACAACTATAACAATATGTCAATTAACAAAGCAAAAGTAACAAAAACTCATTTATCACAATAATGATAATAACAGTATTTATAATAACAATGATATTGACAATAATAATAATAATAACAAGTAGTTAATAGTAATAAGTAATTATAATAATTAAAATAATTCAATATTACTTTCTATACAATAATCATTTATACATACAATAATCATTTATACATACAATAATTATTTATACATACATAGTTACTGTTAGAAACTGTAATAAACTGACAAAACGTAATGATGACATAAAAACAATTATTATTAGTATTAGTAATTGCTGTAACTGGTGTAAGCCAGTGAGTGTGGTACTAACATATTATAACAACCAATTTGCTTGATTGCTGCTCATCCAGCAATAAAGACCTGCTTTAAAACTGTTAACTGATTGTGCGTTAACCTACATGCTTGGCAAGCTATTCCATAAATTGGCTGATCTATTAGATAAAAAGTTTTCATGATACGCTTGTTTAATGATTTTTTTTGACATATTTAAAGCGGTGACCTCTTGTTGTGTTTATTAAAAACTAACTTTTTTGACTGTTTTCAAATCATTAAAACCGTTAAAGAATTTAAAAAGTTGAATCATGACTCCTCTTTATCTCCTTTTAGTCAAGTTTTTGAGAGCTTTTTGATAATTCTCATAGTTGATTTTCCTGAGTGATGGTATAAATCAAGTTGCAAGATGTTGGACTCTTTCTAATAAATAAATTTCTCTTATTCAAATACGTGACCAAACTGGTATTGCAAACTGTAAGAGTGTTTGCACAAAAGAAACATAAAGTATTCTCAGGAGTCTAATATCTAAAAAACGAAGCATTTTCTAATCCGATCCAGCATTTGGTTGGCCTTGTCTACACATTTTATTACATGATTTTACCAATTTAGATTGCTTGAGAAGATTACTTCAAGATCACTTTCAGATTCTATTATGTTAAATTTTTGTTTGTTGATATAAAGAGGTGATTTTTTGTTATTCTGGCCAAAGTGCATGACCATAAATTTTCGAAATATAAAACTTTATCAGCCAGTTTTGAGTCCACCTAAAAGCGAAACAGAAATCTGATTGCAAAGAAATAGTTGAAGATGCACAAAAAAAAAACATCAATAGGATTACCATTCTCTAAGGTGGTTGGAATAAAATCAAGTGTTTCAAGTTGATTTCTTGAGCATGATTTATTTTTAACAAAACTGTGCTGTTGCTTGAATAGTAATTTGAACTTATACAAAAAAGTTTCAAGTTTACATCAAATTATGCCCTTCCATTATTTTACATGCAATTGATGTTAGTGATATCGGTGGGAGTTTCCTCCTAAGGTTTTTTCACTTTTTTTGTACAGAGGAATGATATTTGCTGATTTAAATTGCCCTGGCAGTTTGCTGGTTTTAAACAAATCTTTAAAAAATATACATAAGTGGAATGGTAAAGGCTGATGCACATCTCTTTAAAATAGCAGAATGTAAATTATTAACACCACCTGATTTGTTTTCTTCTGAGTTTTTAATCTTTGATGGACATCTTCATATGCAAAATCTTCAATTGTCAAATGTTTTCTTAACTTCAAATGTACTTCTTAACTCAAGAGAAGTACCAAAATCAGTTAACTTGATATTAACTTGATTCTCAGGAGAACTTGACCATTATCTTTTTTCACAAATAAAGATAGAAAATTTTTGTTTAAGATATCAGCAATATCTTTTGAATTTTTAGAGATTTCATCATTTGCTTGCTTTAATGCTTTTATAGAATCTTTAACTGTTTGTTGATTGTTCATGTAACTTTAGAGAAGCTTTGGATTTTTAGTGGTTCTCTTTACTTGATTAAACTTTTTTTAAATTTTAATTTTATTAAAATGAAACATACACACTAATTATTGAACCGGATATCCCAAATGCAGTTCCAGTGATCTTATTAAACCATTGTTCACACCAGAATTTACATTAGCTCCATCAGCCCCAATAGCTAAAACATTATCAAGTGATATTTTGTTTTCATCAAAAAAATCTATAATAGCATCCTTGATATTTGTTGATGATGCCCTTGATGGAGAAATATGAAGAAGAAAAATGGAATATGGTTCTTCTATGAATGTGATATGTTCCTTAGTAATTATGTCTTTACTGCTAGTCACTAATGCACAAAGAGATTGATCTTTTCTCCCATCAAAGAAAATTGATTTTGGGCCTACTGAACACATAGCTTTGTGTGATAATGTAGCTCTAAGCAAATGTCTTTGCTTAGAACTACATTATCACATTTGCAAACCCCTTAACTTGGTTTGGTCTATGATCTTTTCTGTCAAGTTGTTTTATAATTCCATAATCAGAAAGTGTGACAGTAGCAATCGCAGCTCCAGCAACATCGGATACACCATACCTGTAACATTCTATGGCAACTGTTAGAAACTTTATCATATTTCTGCCAGATTCACAAGCTAATTCACAAAAATCTGACAACTAATCCTCATCAACATTGCTCTGAGTGTCATTTATAAACTCCTCACCAGAATCAATTTATGCATCTATATCAGAAATGATACTAACTGATGCTTCCAGACTGCTTTTGCTAGACAAAAAAAAATCATAGTATTTCTGTCTCTTTGTACTTATTTCAAATGCTTTGGTTAACATAAAATTACTTTCCTTATCTAAAAGATATTTCTTAGAGCCATTAAATATTCATGCTCGAGTACTGGGACTTTTGATATTCTCAGGCTTATGCAATTACTTAAATTAAGACAATGACATGCTGCAATGTCAAACAAAACTAAACTTTCTATTTTACCAATTGATACTGTTGAAGTCTTTGATTCACTTTCTCTTTTAAGAATCATTCTCAATCAAAAGTAGGAATACCAGATTTCAACCAAATGTTCATAACATTTTCAGAAACTCTAGAAACTAGTGTGCTGGACTTAGTAGTCCTAGAATGTTCTAATTTAACAAAAGAATAGTGCTGCATGACTTACTTAACAGTTAAAAGTTTGCGAGTCATAAGTTCAAATTTGATGCCATAAACAGGACAAGTCAGCTGCGCTCTTGTAACAGTCATATTTTGCCACAGAAATTAAATTATTTTTAATTTTCTAAACATACATTAGTTCTATTCAATTTGCAAAACAGAATTCAAGAAATAGATTTAAATTTAATAAATCATATGCAGATAGATTATTTGGTATATGCATGGATATTGGTAATCTTTATAATATTAGTATAATAATTTTTATCTAGTAATAGTATAAAATCTTTATATACTAATAAATAGAAAACTTTTTTTTAATTTATTTTAACATCATTAAATAATAAAAATTATAAAAAGTGCTAGTTCACTACAATTTACCTACGAATAAAATTGTAAAAAATATTTCTTAAAAAAATTTTTTTTACAACTTTACAATATTGTTTAAATATACTTTTAATTAATTCAAAATGAATTAAGAAATAATACTTAATATGTAATAATACGTAAGCACAAAATAAAAGTTTAAAAAATATTGAATGCATTTCAAAAATGATCAAAGTGTTTCTCTTTGCTAAGAGAAACAAACATTTTACTTTTACTATAACTACATCACAGATTTTTTATGTGTATTGCATGAATATTTTATTTCATATATTTTTATTTTTTCAATAACTGTTTTTAAATATTTTAATGAAGTGCAAAATTTTATGCAAAATTAATAACGGATTCAGATTTTAATGAACTGGATTAGATATTTCATTCTGAACTTCTGGCATATTGTTCACTGACCCATAAGTTGATATTTATATGTTTGTGCTATGCTTGAACCACTAGTGTGATGTTTATTCACCAGTATGTTGCTATAAAAAAGTTTGCATACTGTTTGAATCTCTTGTGAAGTGTTAGCTCAGTAATAACTTAAGACTACAACTATAAATCATATGTTCACCTCCCAGTATTTCTATAGAAGCAATTTCATGGAAAATTTTTGTCACATGCTTGGCTCGGGCATGTACATATATATCACCTCACCAATTTGTCAAGAAATCAGGGTTGAATCCTCTGACTAATATTTTATGCATTTCCAATTAAAACCTTTTTACTCAACTACATTTTGTTTTGTTCCTTATCTTTCTCCCTTAATTTTTGTCTTGCCGGTGACCTTAGTCTAAGTTTTTAGATGGTTGTTCTATAGGTGGTTCTGACCATGCAGTGATCTCTATAATTCTTTTATCTCATACATTTCCTTCAGGCTATCATTGTACTATTTACTATAACCCTAAAGCTGACTGGGCTCCATTTTGTGATTTTGTTCGTGTAGTGATGTTTTTTATCTCGCCGCTGATAAATACACTACCTAAGTATCTACTTGGATCCAGGCAGGTATGGAAGTTTTTAATCAAAATTCAATCATTTTTCTGACAACCAAAAGTGGTTGTCAGAAAAATGAGTCAAAAAATAAACCTTAGTAAGAGATTGAAAAAGTGATTTCATGTAAGGCCAAGTGATCCTCCAACTGCCTTGAAACTCTTGGTTGAGTAAACGCTAGAGATGGTGTCACAAAAAAATTACTAATCTTGGGCAGACAAGAAATGCATTCAGCTACGGTTTTGTAAAAGTCCTCCTGGGCAAGACTTAACAGGTATACAGATTCTATCTGTTGACCAGCTTTGCACCTCAACTTCATCTATTAGGCTGGTGTAGATAATACATTAGTTCCATGTTACGATGATAAATGCTGGATCTTCTTGACTCAATGCATGAGTTTGCTTGTGTCTTCTGTTATTATGATTAGGCAACTCAATTTATTATCTCCTAATGAGGGCAAAGCTCCAAAAGTTAGTTTTATGGTTTATTTTTTTATGGTGTGAAGCTGGTCAACAGATAGAATCGGTTTAACTCTTAAATATCCAATCATAAAAGTTCTGGTAATGGTAAACCAAACGGATTATAATGAAAAATCATAGATAAGCAAGATTTAAATCTTGTGTTGTAATGTTAATATTGATTGTTTACTCAAATATTTTCAAAATAGATTGTTTATGTTTTTTATTGGGAAAAATGATGAATCAAAACATAATCAGTGCAAATAACAAAGTTTACAGTTATATTTTCAATCGTGCAATGTTAATAAATGTTGCTTTATTAATATTGAACAATTGAAAATATTAAATTAAGTGGGCATTGTATTAAAGTATTTATTTAAAGCAACCAATGATATGAACTTACATGAACAACAAATGATATGAACTTACATGAACAACAAATGATATGAACTTACATGAACAACAAATTATATGAAATTACATGAACAACAAATTATATGAACAACTGACACAATGAACAAAATTAATAAATTGTAACAATGATGAAATAAGCAACTAAACTAAGCTAACATAAAAATGCATTTTCATTAAAAAAGGAAAATGTTTATTTATTTAAATAACATAAAAAAGTAATAAGCTTGATATTATTCTCACAACACTGTAATGAAAGTCATTCTAATAACAGATACGGTGATTAAGAAAACAATGCACACTGAAAATTGATTGTTAATAATCATTTTAGAATAAAGTAAATACTGAGAAATTTGAAAAAGTAAAACATTGTTACCATTCTGGGCAGAAAGTCTGTTAAAATTTTCTGGTGAAATTTCTATAACTGTTAGGTTTTTCGTAAACTTTGTATGGTTTTGTTTTTTCCTTAAAATTTCCATAATATTTCATTAAAAATATGTGCTTTACAAATTTAAGTGTAATTAGGGTTTTGGCTGTTTCTAGTGAAGTCTTATTTTACTGCAGTATGGAGCAGGTGTAAATCACAGAGTAAAGCATAAATGGTGATGATATTATTCTGATTATTAAGATAAACTATGTATTGGTGCTGAGCCTCTTCAAAATGCTGGTAATAATAAATGCAATTCTGAGGAAAGTTTTATTATCACCGCTACATAAATCATGATTACGCAAAAGCAATAATGTTCTTCCTTTATCTTATACCTCCCGTCAATTTATATTTATTTTTATTTTATTTTAATTATTAATATATCTATGCATATATATATTTATTTTAAAGTAAGTTAAACTTTATTATCTAATGAAGATATGATTACTTGTGTGTATAATAACAATAAAACTACTGTTGACTATGATTTGTGTTTAACCTTTTTAAATAAATTTGTGTTTTATTATGAACATCTGTTTGTTTTTCTTTGTTTTTGTTTTTATTACTTATCTTCCCTTATGTAAAAGATTTTTTCAATAGAAATGTTTCATGTTTATCTGTGGGCTTTCATTGCTCAGTCTAGTTCAAGCATGGCAGATTACCTGCAACAAATATAACTAAAATATTAATCTATCTCTGTAGGATAGAATATTTGGCTAGCAAGCAACGATGATAGTCGTTGCTTGCTATCGGTTAGAGTGTCAGCCTGATAAACTGAAAGTTCATGGTTCAAATCACGTTAAATTTCATATTTTATAATCTATTACATTTAGACCTTGCGCATGGATCAAGATTTTCCTTAGGAGTCTGAGTTATACACTTTACTATAGTGTCTTTGTTCTCAACATCTCTTCAAAATAGCTTTTTAATTTTTTATCCTTTCTCTCTTCCCAATATTTTCCTTATTTTACTTGGGCTTTACAGCTTTATCTTTTCCCTTAATGTATATTATTGCATTTTTTAAAAATACAAAAAATCACAAAAATAAATAAAATTTGACAGTTTTTATCTCACATTTTAAGAAAACAAAACACAATGAAAACTTATTGCTAATCATCATTTTAGAATAAAGTAAATACTGATTAATTTGTAAAAACCAAATATTATAGCTACCTTTTTGGGAATAAAATCTGTGAGTAATTTCTGGTGAATTAGAAGTCTCTAAATGATATATCAAATATATTACTCCTAATAAACAAAAACTTTTACATTAAATTTAGATATGGAGCAAATCGATATATTTCTATCTTTTGCTTGTATATTGTTTTTGTTTTAATAAAAACAAATTATTATATTATAGTTATTTTACAAGCTTTAAATTGTTCTATTATTACTGAACACTTCAGACCATAGAAAAAAAGTTTTGGAACTCGAGACAAATTCTTTTTATATAAATAAAAATGTTTTGGTCGTCGAGCCAAATTCTTTTTATATAAAATAGAGAATAAATTTGAAAAAAATCTGAAACTAAAATGTGTATCCCCTATGTAAACTAAAGTTTTCTTTTTGACACAAAAAAATTAAATTCTATCAACACCAAAAATAGTAACTTATTGGGTACATGTGCTTAATACAAGGAGGGTGGAATAAAAAGAAAGTGGTGGGAATTTTATTCCAGCTATGATAAACAGGGGGTCGGGAGGCAGGAGGTGAATTTTTTACAGAACAACTGTAAAAAACTACTTAACACCCTACTCTTAATTTAAGGGTGGATGGGAGATTTTTACAGAACACAGTTAAAACAATTTATTTCTAGAGTGGCTTGCGGTGTAAGGTACATATTTTAACAGCTGTTTCATCATAATTTCAACAGGATAAATAGGCTTATATAAGTTCTGTTTTGGTGAGAAATAAACAAAAACCTAATTTTCAACAAATTATGATTTAAAAAATTTTATAGAATTGACGAGTTTTAAAGATATGTATTTCCTGATTTTTTTTTCATTTTTAGTTTTGCGATGTTTTCTTGTTGATAAGAAAACATCGCAAGTAAAAATTATCAAGTAAAAATCAATAAACAAGAAGGAGGGGAAGGTTCTAATAAGTTTTAGCACGGGTGGAAAAATTTCTGAAAACTAATAAAGGCCCCCTTCCATGTATTAAATGCCTAAGAGTAGTTCAAGTTGCCATTTAATATTAACATTTTTTTTTACATAAATGTGAATTCAGTAGCAGGTAAAAATGTCCAATAATTGAAATCTTTAAAAACATGAATAAGATATTTAGAGAAACAAATTTAGATGTTTATCTTTCGAGGATATTAAATGGTCAATCATTATCAGTTGTTTGTCCTGGATGCAGACAAGTTATTTACATAATCAAAAAGGGAAACTCTGAAGTTAAAGTAGCCAAGGAATAAATAAAGACTTCAAAGTCTAATTTTCATTCTTGTAACTTTTATTTGATTACATATGAACCATTCAATCAAAATATACATTAATTGATTGTACTATTAACTAGATGATGAAGAGTGTACTACCACTAGTCTACAAGCTGGTACACTAGTACACTAGTCTTCCACCCAATCACTAGCTACTTTGTAGTTATTTGCTGTTGTGCACTCGTTATTTTTAAAATAAGAGATGTATATCAGTAATAGACGATAACCCTATCTTAAAAATGTGTTTAGTTTAATGTATTGGATTAAATATGCATTTTTATGGATATCTTGCTTATCTTTTTCCTCATTCGATGTGGCATATTTAAGTTTGAATCTTAGATCTAAAACTGTAGAAAGGTTTAAGATTTTCTTATATTTGAAGTTGTGTCCCTGTTAGTGCTTTTGGTGTGCATTGTCGAGGTAGCCTTTAGTTACAATTTTTTGGTAATAAGAAAGGACTGAGGCAACTGTGTAGCTCATTGTTTGAGGTGCCACACTCTATTTATTATCAATTTGAATTTTTTTCAACTTAATTATAACCTAAATTGTAATAAAAATCTAAAACCAATACACCCAAAAGCATTAAACATAAAAAACCATCACCACTAATGTTTCAATCTTTTACAAATATTTATAGTTTTCAAATTCCAAGAGCCTAATCTTACCTCTTGCAAAATTTGCCAGACTTACTTGCTCTTTGTGAGACTACTTTGAATTCGGCTATTTCTTGTTTGGACCTCAGTATTAATGGCTATTATCCTTTGATTTGCAAAGACTTTAATAGTCAAATTCTTAGCTTGGGCATAGGCATATTCATCTATTTATCTATTTGTTTAAAACCAGGTTTAAATACTCCGACCATTCTATTATGCGCTTCCGCTTGACACTTCTTTACTCAATCACTTTTTTTTTTATTCTTTATTTTTGTCATTCTTCTAAATACTGCACTCTTTTAGAAAGTTTTTACCAAATTGACCAAACCATATTTCTTGACCAATATTATTGCAGTTGATGACTTTAATGCTCATTACACTAAATGATTTGACTCAAACACTACTGGACCCTGCTGAAACTAAAGCTCATAACTTTTGTATTTCTCAATCTTAGTTGGTTAACTTTGTGACTTGTTTTCCTGACAACCCTAATCACTTTCTTTCACTCCCCAATTTGTGTCTTGTCTCTGATCTCAGAAAAAATGTATTTCTCAATCTTAGTTGGTTGACTTTGTGACTTGTTTTCCTGACAATCCTAATCACTTTCTTTCACTCCCCAATTTGTGTCTTGTCTCTGATCTCAGAAAAAATGTAATGGTGCTGTATGATAATAAGCTCAATTAATCTCAATTTAATAAATCTTTTGTAAACCTTCAACAATGTCATTAAGAAAGGTCAAATCTTCAACAACGTCGAATCTTTAACAGTATCATTAGCAAAATCAAACCTTCCATATCTAGTTCATGAGCCTGATCTATCACCTCTACAAGATAAGGCAGAACTATTTGCAAAGAACATTTCCTCTAATTCAATTCTTGAATTTAATGGTCATGCTCTGCTATTTTAGTTATACAGATTAACCCATTTAGACATCCAAATCCCTTTGTTTATAATATATGTATATTCTGTTGATAAAATCATTTCTCAACTCTTCTATGGCTTGTGGTGCAGACAACAATCCAGAACTCGCTTAAAATCTCTTTAAACTTATTTACAAGCGCTTTGAATGAATCTTATTTTGCTACCTGCTGGAAAATGACACCTGTGGTTCCAATTTTCAAAACTCTGGAGAATCCTCTGACCCTTCCAACTATTATCTGATCATTCACTATTATTAGCGAGGCTTTGATTCTTAATCAACTAAATTCTCATCTTGACTCTAATAGCAGTTAATTCAGATTTTTATACACTTGTTTTATGATTGACTTGCTAACTGCTATAACTGAAAGATCTTATAATGCTTTAGATGGAAGAGGCGAGGCAAGGGCAACTGCTCTTGATATATCCAAAAGCTTTTGATAAAATTAGGCATGCTGTTCCTCTCTATAAGCTTGGCTCATGTGGTGTATCTGGGAGAGTGTTTATGATTATAAAATTTTCTTTCTAACCACAGCATTAAAATCATCCTTGAAGATAGAGTTTCAACACTCTTGTTTATTTCCAAAAACCTTTGGAGTACTGCAAAATTCTAATCTTAATCCTTTATTGTTTCTTGTTTACATTAATGATCTTTCTGACAATCATATATCTAAAGTAGCACTATTTGATGACTCAATTTTATACTCCTGTCTTGACAAAAAGTCTTCACTTTTCGATCACATAAGTCAGGCACCAAAACTTGAATCTCTATTCTGTAATACCATGGACATGCAGTGGCTTGTCAATTTTAACTCCAACAAAACTCAGTTATTAAATTCAAATCACAATATTGTTGATATTTCTATATTGATGAATGACAAAACCTCTCAATGAATCTGTTACTTCATGTCTTCTTGGATTATCATTTCAAGAGCCAAGACAAGTTGTAATCATATTTAAAAAAATGTTTATAAAAAATATCTGGGCTAAATTTTTTGATTAAGACTAAATAATAAATACATATCAATAAAACTAAAATTGTCCTTTAAGTCATTTTTTCTTGGCTCTGAAGTCTTTATAACATATGCTGCAATCTGCAGACCAGATAATTTATTTTAAGCACGTTTAATTCGTAACAGCTTCAGTATATGATGTCATGGTGGATTTTTTTTTCAAAATATTGAAGAACTTTTTGTCCCACAATCAAAAAATCATATTTAATTGTAATTATATATTCATACAATTACAATTAAAAAAAAATACAATTAAAGTCAAGACTAATAAAATTAAAAATAAAACAATATATTTGCTTTGTCAATAATTAGGATTATTTTTAAAATAAAAGATATTTTATAAAAGATAAAGAAAAATATTTTATAAAAATATATAAACTTATATATTAACTTTTATAATTAAATAAAAACATCTACTATGGATGTAACTCTTTATTTTTAAATTGATTTCTACTACAATATTTCAAGGGAGTATAGATACTCTAGTTATCAAATACAATATAAATATAAAAAACCGTTAAAAAGAAAACATAAGTAATAACAAATCAATGCAATAGTTTTTTTTATTCAAATAACAAAACATAGGCTTCCAAAAGGAAGTCGTGATGTAACCTCCATCATCCTGATTCAGATTGCTGTCTGAAGGTGCACACTCATGGAATCATATTCCAAGTGTCTCTTTTCTGCTAAAATTGTTGAACTCTACTTTTAGAATATTTTTATTGTTCCATGCAAAATCCCATTTTCCTTTGCATGTATTTTTTTGATGCTAGAAAATATGACATGAGATTTTTAATTTTGATTCACTGATGTAGCATTTTTTGCAGGAGCATTCAAGTGTGTACACAACTGGGTAAGAAATTATAAGAAGAGGAGGTTTGTTTTTTGTGGTAAGTATAAGTAAATATATATATATATATATATATATATATATATATATATATATATATATATATATATATATATATATATAATATATATATATATTAGCTATGTTTTTTTGTAGTGCAGTGTAGTGCAGTGGATGATCTAAGGCTCTAATTTTGAGGCACAGCTGTCTAAGTAGCAGGTTTGAAACTTCCATTGAAAACTTATTCAATTTTGAATGTTTAATTAAAAATAGTTTAATGTTTTTTAACTTATATAGTTGTTTATTTACAGTTATATTATATTATAATGTTGTTAATTATAGTTTATTTAGGTAGTTGTAGTCAAGTGCGCGTATACCAACTGACTTAAATAATAAGAAGGAAATAATAATTAAAAAGTAGGTAAAACAAAAGTTTTTATTGAACATTAAAAACCTTTTTCTACTTTCAACCATAATTATTGCAACTTTGTCACTTTGAAAACTTCAAGAAGTTAAACAATTAATACAAATTTCGCAAAATACATTTGATATAACATAATTCTTACATTGAAAAATAATATTTCATTAAGACCTGTGTTAGCACGCTAACTTTTTAATATAGATAAAATCTAGATAAAGATTTATAAGTACATTTGTTAAAAACAAGATGTACTACTGAAATCTCAAAACCAAATATATATTCTTTTATTTTTAACTGCATTATGAATATTTTTTAGAATTTAGTGAAAAATTATACAAACAAATATGAATTTTAGATTGCTGGACAAAAAATACTTCAACAGCTTTAAAAAAAAGTAATTAAACAGTGATGTCATATACTGAAACGGTTAAGAACACGCATGAAATAAATTATCTAGTCTGCAGATTGTGGCATATATTTCAAAGACTCCAAGAATCAAAAAAAATGAAGAAGGCAAGCTTTGACTAAAACAGCAATTTTAGTTTTATCGATATGCATTTATTATTTAATTTTAATCAAAAAAAATTTAGCCCAAACATTTTTATCATTTTCTTTTATATGAACACAAATTGTTTTTTGCACTTGGGGATCCCTTTTACTAATGACATTTAAAAAAGAAAATTAAAACTTTTTTGAAGTTTAATACAAAAATGATTATTGATATCATAAACCTTGGCAAACATAGCAACCATTTAAATTACTTTGTATATAATCATTCTAGTGTGTACAATTAAAAGTAATATGCTTTATTTTATGTAATTCATCAAACACAAAATTTCTTGAATAAAATGAAGATTTTACACCAAACAAATTTAATAAGGTTCTAAACCAAAGACCAATAAAAATGACCATGCTAAAAGTTAAAAGTCATTTCAGTTTTTATTTTATTTCTTTTAATAGCAATAATTTTCCATGTCCTTATTTTACCGTTTTAAAGAACTTGCTTTGGTGACTGAAAACATGCTGTTTTTGACATGTTTCACCCACAAGACAAACTCTTGTTTCAACATCAGTTCTTATAAGGAGATATGATTTTAGATCTTCAATCTTTAAACCTTTTTCATTTCGTGTTTGAATTTGATACTATGAGTTTTAATGACTGTTGTTTGAGGACATAGGGTAACTTATCTGACAATTCCAATTTTTTTTGTCAATCATTCCAATATCAAATCTAGGCGCAATCTTTTTCAGGATTCCTTTTTTTAAAAAAAAAGGATTTTTTTATGTTTGCCAGCAAAATGTTTGCAAAATATTGATGCTTTGCAAAACTTAAGAATATTCAAAATAAGAATATTCAAACTACTCAAGTGTTATTGTCAACCACAAGTTATCTGATGTTTTTTCCTATATAACCTGTAAAAATAAAATTACTTTCAAGTTACCTTAATAACAACTTCTTTATTTTGTAATTAAAAAAATAATAGCCTTCTCAACTGTAGTGGCCCACTTGGCCTTAGGGAGGTGAAAAACAAACAAAACATTTTTTTTTTTAGGTTTATTTTGTTTATAAGTTTATTATTAATATTTATTTTGTTAATAAATATTTTGGAGATAAATTTTTTTAAATTAATTCTATCTGATAAAAGTTTTTGGTATTTATTAACTGATATTTTGAATCAGGCAATAAAATATATTTACAAATTAATTTTGATTTTAATTTTGAATACTTGTTTAAGTTGCCAGTTTTATAGAAATAGAAAGGATACATAAAAAAAGAAAAATTCTTTTTAAGAAAATTAATTATACCTTGATATAAAATCTGATTTTTCATTATATTTAACATTTAAAAAATAATTACTTGTTAATTCGTCTAATTTTCTTATGAGATCAATTCTCTCCATGTTCTTTAAAGCTGTTTTTAACTCTTCAAGTGTTGGATTTTTATTCATTTGCATCCATTTAGACAACATAAAATATGCTTTTTCATTAGTTTTAGTGTAATCTTGATTAATCATATCTAAATGGTTGTCTTTAATATTTAACAAACACCCAAGAGTTCTCCAATCTACTCCAACACTATCACTAAATTTAAATTTGAACACTTGGCTAAAAAGAATACTTTCATCATTCTTTTGAAATACACTACTTTCTTCCATTCTGATATTTCTATTAAAAAAAAATAAAGATTATACATATATACATACATATATATACATATATATATATATATATATATATATATATATATATATATATATATATATATATATATATATATATATATATATATATATATATATATATATATATATATATATATATATAAACTTAAATGTATTCTACAAAATAGAGTGCTCAATGTTCTTAAAAGAACAGAGCAATAATAAATAAAACTCCCTTGTCGGTTATTGGTTCCCTCAAAAAGTGAGATTGGACAAGTAATGCAAAGCAAAATTGCAGATGTAAGCAAAGTAAAATTGGACAAAATTAATAATATTCTTAGAAATAAATTGAATTTACAACAGTGGAAAAATACCACTGATGTTATAAATTGGTTCTCCGTTATCGAAAATAAAAATGACTGTACATTTATTCAATTTGATATTAATGATTTTTACCCGTTATTAACTGCAGATATTTTAGATAAGACAATTGAATTTGCTAAAATCCACACAGTTATTCCAGAAGATACAATTCGTATAATAAAACATAGCAGAAAAACCCTACTTTATTTTAATAAGGAAACTTGGAAAAAGAAAAACATACATGATTGCTTTGATGTAACAATGGGCAGTTATGATGGAGCAGAAATTTGTGAATTTGTTGAACTATACATTTTAGATTTATTTAGTAAAATAATCAATATTATTGATTTAGGCCTTTATCGTGATAATGGTTTAATAGTAATACATTAAAAATCTGGTTCACAGCTCGATAAAATTAGAAAAGATATAAAAAATTTCAAAAATAATGGCTTTCAAATCGAAATAAACATAAATTTAAAAGTTGTGAATTTTCTTGATGTCACTCTTAACCTCTCTGAAAACTCATATAAGCCTTTCAAAAAACCAAATGATGAATTATATATTAATATTAACTCAAATCATCCACCTCAAATTCTAAAACAAATCCCAATTTCAATTCATAACAGGTTAAACTAAAATTCCTCTGATGAAAATGTATTCAATTCCTCTAGACGAATTTTTGAAGGTGCCCTTAAAAAAAGTGAATTTCAAAACTTTGAACTAAGATTTGACCCTGAAAAAAAGAAAATAAAAAAGCGAAATAAAACTAGAAATGTTTTTGGTTCAACCCCCCATATAGCAAAAATGTTTCAACTAACATAGGAAAAGTGTTTTTAAAATTGGTAGATAAACACTTCCCGCCTTCTAATAAATTACATAAAATTTTTAATTGAAATACAATTAAAGTTAGCTAAAGTTGCACAAAAAATATGGAAAGAATTATAAAAGGTCACAATAATGCTTTGCTAAACAAAAAAGAAATTCTAAATGAAAAACAGCAGAAATTACGTTTTTTAAAAACAGAAAATGTTTGTTAAAAAACGTAGTATATAAATGTGTTGTTTCCTCTAAGAATGTACCTGATAAACAATATATTGGCTTAGCAGAGGGTAAATGGAAAAAACGTTTTGCCAACCATAAACAATCCTTTAAAAATAAAAAGCATTCAAAAGACACCATGCTGTCAAAATACATATGGGAATTAAAAGATAAAAATATTGATGATTTTATATTGAATTGGTCTATCCTTAAAACAGCACCTGCATATAATAGTATTTCCAAAAAATGCATATTATGCCTACAAGAAAAGTTTGAAATAATCACACATGCAAACCAAGAATGTTTATTAAACAAAAAATCGGAATTGATTTCTAAATGCAGGCATGAAAATAAGTTTCTTCTAAAAAACTATAAAAATAAGTAAGCTCAAATAATAATTATGATAAATTCTCTCTTTAAATAAATATATATTTTTTAAAAATAAAGCAGAAGTAAACAATCCTTGTGGCGAAAAAACCACGTGATCATTGCATAATTTAAACACAAAAATATCTACCATTATGGTATGGGGGCAAACAAACGCTTGATTTCACTGAAACGGTTAGTGCTAGATAATGTTGTTCAAAACTTTTAAACGGCATTTTCTAGCACTAACCCAATTATCTTCGTTCATTTTACAATCAAGAGTTAATACTTGAAAAATATACTAAATAAAATAAATTTAATAATAAGTAATAGTAATATAGTAATAGTAATAAGTAGTAATAAATTTAATAATAATTTAATTAAAGTAATATCATAAATAGCACAATTTTAAAACAAAAATGTTCTTTTGAACGACATTAAAGGTTAGTGCTAGATAATGTCGTTCAAAAGTACAATTCCGATTTTACTAAATAAATTTAACTTTTTAAAGAAAATAAACATAAAGAAAAGTAATATCATAAATAGTACAATTTTAAAACAAAAATGTTTTCATTAAGCCTATATAGAATTTTCATACATACAAATTGCTTTCTGTCATCATTCTTGGTTCTTTCACTCTACATATCTATACAAACAAATATCTTAATAACCGCATCATTTTTAAACCGCTATCGAACTTTACCAATATTTATTAAATGTGACGTACGACTGGGGTTATTCTGATTTTTATAAACATTGAGTCTTTTATAAGATTCTTTAAAAAAAAATAATTTTTCAAGTCTAAAAAAAGAAAATAACTGAAACCGAACAAGAAGTAGTTTGTTGTAACACATAGCGTGGCACTATAAATGAATATCTTTTGGGAGTACTTTCTTGAGTTTGGCTTGAACTCTTTATATTGGCCATTTACGTTGTTTAAAGCTACAACTTGTTCCACAACTTTAGCTATAGACCTGGTGCTATAGTTCTGTCACTAATATGCCGCCAAACAAATACACATTGATCATGGATGGATAAATCCATAATTGTATCCATAATAGTTGAATAAATACCAGCTGAATTTACTTCTTCATATATTTTTAGTTTGGGGCAAGGACGTATCAAATTTTGGGGCTTTTTGTTCCCAGGCTCCAATCATAGCAACTTTTTGTAAACCCTTCTTATTTGACATAAGTATAAACATATAAATGTTTGGAGTTTGATCCACGCCAAGAAGTTAGCTATCTCAAAGACCAAAAAATACTGGATCTGCCCCTTAAGTTATTACTATAATTTAATCGTAATCTGCAAAAACAACATGTCGCATTTTTTTAATTTTTTGCAAAATTTTTAGATTTTATTGCGAAAAATGTTCCTTATGTGCAGATCAATTTTTTATTTTATTTGCAAGATTTTATTGCGAAAAATGTTCCTTATGCTTTCCGTTTGCAGGTAGCTTGTAAAAAGTAAAGTATTAACCTTCTACGAACAATTGTTCAACATAATTTTTTGATATATGATATGATGATATATGAAATGCAAAATATAAATAATCTAACCACATAGACCAGAAAACTTTTTAACGGCAATAAATTAGTTGTAGTTGTCCAATTTGGACCCCTAAAAGCTCTCCCCCAGGGTATGGTTCCTAAAAGGAATTTTCAAGTTTTTTTCTATGTTATATTAAACTAGATCAAAATTCATTAAAAGATCTTAAATTTCATCAAAAAAAATTCCTCGTTTAAAAGTTACCACTATTCAAAATTATATCAGGGGGTAATTGAGGGGAATTTTAAACTTCTTATGGTCATAAATCTTGAACAAAAAAGGATTTTTGAAATCTTCTCTAAAAAGATTTGAAATCTGTTGAAAAATCTAGTTCATGATAAAACTAAAAAAAATTTTATGATTTTAGGAGACATAGTTCTATGAATGGAGCAATTATGGGTCGGGACGGGGTGCATATTTTGAAACCCTATGCAGGGTCCGAATTTGCAGAGATATGCGCAATCTGATTGGCTGATTTTGAAAGAGAGGCTTGTGCGCGTTAGTTAAAATCAAAACAAATGTAAAAAAGCGTGAATTTTTATTGAATAATAAAAGTGAATAATCGCCTAAAAAATCAAATAATACTGACAAATAAAGTTTTGATTTTTCTTTCAAATTTTGTTCATTATAGTACTTACACTTTTACAAAACTTCACAACTCAAAACATCCTTGATTTTCAAAATACTATTTTAAAAATAAAGATTTAAAAAAAGTACTTTGCTTTCCTAAAGATTTTTATAACTCTATAACATATGACAACCAATGCTCTATCTTATACGATAGAATTTTCAAAACAGTTTTATACAAAAATTTTTTTATACATAGTAATATCAATAGAATGTTAATAACTTGGTATGATTTTTTTCACATGTTCCATTAATATCATCATTTAGTTAGAAAAATTTTTGAAAAAAATATTTTTGCTTTTCAGGAATTTACCCAAATTACTACTATATATTGATTATATATATATATATAAATATATATATATATATATATATATATATATATATATATATATATATAATATATATATTTATTATATATATATAAATATATATTATATATTTATTATATATATATATATATTACTAAAACTTTTTAAGTTTGAAAATATTGCTTATTAGTTGTTATAGCTATCCCAGGTAGTTAGCAACATTCTCGAATTAAAAGCAATTGTAAGCAAGAGCTGATTTGGATTGCCCTCGGTATTGCATTGTAAAAAAAGAACTTACAGTACAAAAAAAATGTTTTGTAGAAAAACAAATAAACATTTTTCGTGTGTGTGTTAAATTTACAAATGCAATATTTAAATACAATATTTATGCACAAGCTATAATACACTGCCAAATTTTTTTTTAAATTTTAACAAAAGATTTAAGGATGATGTTTTACTAGACTTAAGTAATGAAAAATATTGATGTACTCCTATTCAGCCTTCTCAAAACTTAGGTTAAGAAGCAACTTTAGAGTTCGTAGATTTAACATTTAGAACAATTTTCTTTTTGCAATAACTTAAACGCTTAACTCTCTATAATAAACATTTTATTTTAAAGATGAGCTTTGAATAACCCCTGTTCCAAAATAAGATTTATACTATGCATACTTTAAGTACTTCACCAGTAGTCTGCTACAACTGAATATAAACACTGTATTGATGACCTAATTACCAGAGATTTTTTTTAATATAGTAAACTAAGTACCTAATGGAATAACTCTTAACATATCACACATTAATGGAGAACTAAGTTTAAAGAGAAATTAATATTTAATAAACTTTTTCAAGAGTTTATATATACAAAACACATGTTTATTAGATGTAGCATTTAAATTTAATAAAAACTAGTTATTGTATTCTATAATTAGTAAAAAAAAAATGAAAATAACCTCTAACAACAATTGATAATAAATAATGTTAAATAAAGGAACAAACATTAACAAGTTTATACTTCTTATGTTACCATACTTTACATTAAATGCTTTTGAAAAACAAAATTAAAAAATTTTCCTAAATTTTCACAAAGTGTTTTATGGTTTAAGGATGATATTTATATAATGAAAATTATATAATCAACTTTCTCAAAATTAAGGTTGAAACAGAATATGAAAACAAAATTTTTTCAGAGTTCATATATTCACATGTAACATGTAAGATAGTTTTAGTAAAATAAAATGATTTTCCTGTGTTGATAATAACTCAAGACTTGAATTAGTAAACTTTGTTCTTGCTTTAGTATTAAAATCTGATTTGAATTATATTTTTCCACAAACACGCATTTGTCTCTCTTTCAAAATCAGCGAATCAGATTGCTCAATTTTTTGCCTATTCTGAGCTTGTATATAGGGTTTCAGATAATGCGTACGGGGTTGGATTGGCTCCAATTACAAAAACTTTTCTCAAGTCATACTCATTTGATACCAGTATCATGATGCTAGAAATTTGAGTCTGCCACATGGCTCTTACTTATCTGTTTTCAACAACAAAATTACTAGACACTTGCCTAAAATACGTGGTTTCTCCCCAGACTGCCAGTGAAAAAGTTATATTTTACATTTTTGGAATATGGAAAAGTCTTCTGATGATAAACAAAAAAATTTGTGGGGATGTGTTGCAAGGTCTTAGAGCATGTTCCTATGCACCGTGAGCACTATATTAGGGCCAATAATGTATACACTCTAAAAAAAAAGGTAGAAATTTCTACCCTGGGATAGGATATGTGATATACTTTTGGTAAAGTATAATTTTCTACTTTTAAAGGTAGAAAATTACACCTTTAAGGAAGATAATAGTATGACAAAACATTGCTTTTAACATAATTTTCTACCTTAAAAGGTAGAAAATTATACCTTACGAAAGGTATATCACATATCCTACCCTAAGGTAGAAATTTCTACCTTTTTTTTAGTGTGTATTTTTTCTTTGAATAGAAACAATACAATCTTGACTTAATAGAACTTTTGCAATATAAATGTTGTTGTTTTCAGTTTTTGTGTACATTTTAAAAAGAAATAATGATAATTTTATTAACATATTTTTGTTAATACTTGTTGTTTGAATCAATAAATTAATAACTAAAAGATTTTGTAGAGTAAAGAACCCTGATTGGCTAAAATAGCTACTTCACTTGGCCTAATGTGACCATGATTTATTATTAGCTAATTGTCTAAATATTTTAAGGTTAAGAATTTTGGTAATAATAATAACTAGAATTTTATGGCTAATTAAGTAAATTATTTAAACTTCAATAAAGTCTTTACAAAATAACCTTCAGATTTTGATTTTAAAGCTTAAAACTTTATAAAATCGGCCCACTAATTTTTGAACTTCAAGGCAAAAAACCTGGCTGTGTTATATAGAAGGCTATGCACCCTTAAAAAAATCCACATTATGCAAAGTTTCATATGTTTCAAATAAATCCACTTTAAGTGACGTTTCAAACGTTTTAGTTTTGATAAACGACATAAATCTTCTCGCTTCCACTTTTCTTCCACAGCAGATAGTGGCTGCCTTCAAAGAAATTTTTAGGGGCAAAATATACTGGTTTCCACCTCCAGTTGCTTTCGCCATTCCTTTAGCGGCCGCAAATTCATTCCGCCTCCAAAAGAAATTTTGGAAGCGGAATTAATTAGAGGCCTTATCTAGTCCATTCTGCCTCTCAGCTGGCTGCAGCAGAAAAAAAAATAGGCAGAAGTATTTGCGGATGTAATGAAAAATAATTTCAGATTTGTTTTTAAGTTATCGAACTGTTTAGATATTAGTTAGAAAAAATGTTAAAATTTGACACCAAAGTTTTGTTTTATATGATTTATTGCAAAAATTTGTACTATTTAATTAAAACAATAACTTTGTCAGAGTGGTTGTGTATCGAATAAATGCGAATAAAAGCAAATAAAATCAAAAACTATTAAATAAATTAGAAGCTTCATATTTAAGGTTCCTTTAAAACATAGGTATTTAAAGGTGTTTTAAGGTATCTTCTTAAAACAAAGTTGCTTAAATTTTTGTTTTGGAACATTAATTGCAATGAAATATTAAAATTAATTTTGTTTTGGAATAAAACTTTGAAAAAAATGTAATTAAGGGCTATTTACACATTTAAACAGCCATTTTGAAAAATTTTCAAACATGATAGTAAAAGTTTCATAAATGCTAATAACTCAGAATTTTCAGGGTAAATTAGCTATTGGCTAGGGTTTCTACCACGTTAGTGGAAAACGGAATATTCTTTTGAAGATACTCAATTTCTTTTTGTAAAATAATAAAATAAAGTCCCCAAAAAAATACAGATAATGCTCTTAAAATAAAAAAAAAAAAAAAAAAAAAGATATTTAGTGAGGTATAAACACCATATTTTTATATATTTTATAACACAACAAGGAATAATACAAACATAAAAAAGTTGCTCATAAAATTGCGTAATAAAATAATCATAAAATTGTTATTATTCTAAAAACCACTATCAGAATATGATGTCCCTACTTCATTTTATTTGTTTATAACCCTTTTTTTTTATAACTTTTACCAACTTTAGTTGGTATAAGAATAAGCAAAAAAAGTTTTTCTGTTAACATCTGATGTGGAAATCTTTTTTGTCATATATTAATTATCAAATTGTAACTTGTAATTAATTATCAAATTGCACTTGTAAAACTTGCAATTGGTAATTAAGTTTTTATTCTTTCGTTACATGTGTACTAACTGCCTTTGAACTTATATTAAGGTTCTTTAATTGTGCAATAAGTCATTTTTTTAATGACTTATTGCACAATTTTTTAAAAAGATAAAAACAAACTTGTAATAAAAATAGTCTTTAAGCAAGCATGCAAATATAACCAAAAGATGTAATATTATTATTAAAATTTAAACTGAAAAACTTATCCTAAGATTTTTTTGAGCACTGGTAAAATAATAGGCGAATATGATGAAAAAAACCGGACAATAAAGTTAAAAAATCAATAAACTAACTCGTTGCTATAGTGATTGCTAGAGAAGTCTGAAAAACTGTTTCTGTTGTGCACTAAAATAATTTTTTTTAAAAAAACAAAATCAATTTACAACAAACTGTTTTCACATAACCAATCTCCGTTAAGAGGGCACAACCTTATTTAAAAAGTGTAAATTATTGAAAAAATTAATTTTTCAAAAATACACTTATTTTAATTCAAATTTATCGTAGAAACTATTGCTGATTTTTAATTTTTTAATATATGCTGATATTGGTCAAAATTTCATTTATTTAGATGTACATTATTTAAAATACCCTAGCAACGCGCATAGCAACCATTTTTGAATGTTGTTATTCTTTTTTAAAAGTTGATTTCGGCTTTTTGTTTGTACAGATGGCTTTTTGTTTGTACAACGACGTAATAAGCTTAATGGAAGTTATTTTACTAGTTAAACTACTGATTTGACAGACTGGTCTTGGTAGAATGTTTGTTTATTTTATACAAAATTGGTTTAAACATATTTTATTTTCCAGTATTATAACAATGTAGTATGCTTTATAAAATAATCTCGATGCTGTTTTGCTATGTATCTATCTATGCTTTTATAAGCTTTCTATCTGTTGCTTTGTATATATACTTAACTAGTATAACTAAAAAGTTGAAAAATATTTACAAATTGAAATGGAATCATCTCGTAAGTTTCAATCTAAAAGACATAAAAGTAAGAAGTTTTATGGTAACCAACACTCAAAAAATTTTACTGAAAACTCTAAAGTTACAAATAAAGAAAACATTGCAACAACAGTTTCTTATAAAAAGTTAAACACAGAAAATAATTTTGAGATGAATTGCTGGCAGGATACTTTGTAAATAAATTTTAATTTTTCATCAATGCATTATTGAGAGTAGTACAGTGGATAACATTAGATTTTTGAAGCTGGAAGTCCGAGTTCAATTCTTGCTTAAAACAAAATTAATATTTTGTGAAAATTTGTTTTATTTCAACATTACTTATTTTTATTAGTATTAACTATAATTATTTTTTTGTAAATTATTATATTTTTCTTTTTAATTACGATTAGTTTTGAAATTTAAGTTTAATAGGTGCATTAAAGTGTACATACTTCAACTGTTATAGCTTTAGGCGAAGTGGAGTATAGGTATGTTGACTGATTTAGGGATAGGCAAAGCGGAGTGTACACACATAGACCAACTTAAATAAGGATAGACACAGTGTAGTAAACTTGTGTAAAGTTGTAGTAAAGCTTGTTGCATTTGAAATAAAATATTTATTTAAAAGGTATATCAAACTCAAAAAAGTCTCAAATAAACCAGAAAATAATGAAAATTGTAAAATTTCAAATTGTAAAATTCTTTTCAAAAGCAAAAAAGCATTTTTCAAAAAAGTATTTCTATGTAATGTCATAAAAAATTTGAACTTTTCAATTTTTGTTACAAAAATGTTTTTTTGTGTGTGTATTTATATATATGTGTGTGTGTGTTTATATATATATATATATATATATATAATATATATATATATATATATATATATATATATATATATATATATATATATATATATATATATATATACAAATAAATTTAAATGTATTCTACAAAATAGAGTGCTCAATGTTCTTATAAGAACAGAGCAATAATAAATTAGTAAAAAATCACTTAACAAACTTTTTTCATTTTACACTGTGTTTCATCAATTAAGACTCATCAGAAATGAATGTTTAAATTAATAAAACTTCAATTTATACCAAAAATTAAATTACAGGAAGTCATAAATGACTTATCTACTGTAAAATTTTCACACATTTGTGGAATGTGCTGACACTATTAAAAAGAATTCTTTAGAATTGTTTACTTCTGCTTCATTTTTAAAAAATATATATCTTTTTAAAGGGGGGATTTATCATAATATTATTTGAGCTTACTTATTTTTATAGTTTTTTAGGAGAAACTTATTTTCATGCCTGCATTTAGAAATCAATTCTGATTTTTTGTTTAATAAACATTCTTGGTTCGCATGTGTGATTATTTCAAACTTTTCTTGTAGGCATAATATGCATTTTTTGGAAATATTATTATATGCAGGTGCTGTTTTAAGGATAGACCAATTCAATATAAAATCATCAATATTTTTATCTTTTAATTCCCATATGTATTTAGACAGCATGGTGTCTTTTGAATGCTTTTTATTTTTAAAGGATTGTTTATGGTTGGCAAAACGTTTTTTCCATTCACCCTCTGCTAAGCCAATATATTGTTTATCAGGTACATTCTTAGAGGAAACAACACATTTATAAACTACGTTTTTTGATAAACATTTTCCACTCATTGGGCAATTGCTTTTTTTGTTTACAATTACAAATTTCAGCTGTTTTTTCATTTAAAATTTCTTTTTTGTTTAGCAAAGCATTATTGTGACCTTTTATAATTCTTTCCATATTTTTTGTGCAACTATAGCTAACTTTAATTGCATTTCGATTAAAAATTTTATGTAATATATTAGAAGGTGGGAAGTGTTTATCTACCAATTTTAAAAACACTTTTCCTATGTTAGTTGAAACATTTTTGCTATATGGGGGGTTGAACCAAATTACATTTCTATTTCTATTTCGCTTTTTTATATTCTTTTTTTCAGGGTCAAATTTTAGTTCAAAATTTTAAAATCCACTTTTCTTAAGGGCATCTTCAAAAATTCGTTTAGAGGAATTAAATACATTTTCATCAGAGGAGTTTTGGTTAAGCCTGTTATTAATTGAAATTGGAATTTGTTTTAGAACTTGTGGTGGATGATTTGAGTTAATATTAATATACAATAATTCATCATTTGGTTTTTTGAAAGGCTTATATGAGTTTTCAGAGAGGTTAAGAGTGACATCAAGAAAATTCACAACTTTTAAATTTATGTTTATTTCGATTTGAAACCCAATATTTTTGAAAATTTTTATAATATCTTTTCTAATTTTATCGAGCTGTGGACCAGATTTTTTACGCATTACTATTAAACCATCATCACGATAAAGGCCTAAATCATTGATATTGATTATTTTACTTAATAAATCTAAAATGTATAGTCCAACAAATTCACAAATTTCTGCTCCATTGTAACTGCCCATTGTTACATCGAAGCAATCATGTATGTTTTTCTTTTTCCAAGTTTCCTTATTTAAATAAAGTAGGGTTTTTCTGCAATGTTTTATTATACGAATTGTATCTTCTGGAATAATTGTGTGGATTTTAGCAAATTCAATTGTCTTATCTAAAATATCTGCAGTTAATGACGGGTAAAAATCATTAATATCAAATTGAATAAATGTACAGTCATTTTTATTTTCGATAATGGAGAACCAATTTATAACATCAGTGGTATTTTTCCACTGTTGTAAATTTAATTTATTTCTAAGAATATTATTAATTTTGTCCAATTTTACTTTGCTTACATGTCCAATCTCACTTTTTGAGGGAACCAATAACCGACAAAGGAGTTTGTTTTGAAAATTTGGTTTATGATCTTTAAGTGTTACAAAAGCTTGAACAGGGGCGGTTGATTCAATTCTGTTTTCAAGGTTTATTTTTTTAGCGATACTTTGGGCTTCTAAATTAATTGCATTTTCCAAATTTTTAGGAGCTTTCTCATAAGAATTAGTAATATTGTCACGTAATATTTTTTCATAGTTTTCTGTTGTGAGTTGATAAATATTATTAGTTTTATCAGCAAAAACCAAAATATTGGGGTTTGATTTAATTTTTTTAACATCTAACTTTAATTCTTTTTGAAACTGGTTATTTATAGGCCGAAACTTTATTGTTTAATTAAGTGCAATAGGTCATTTTCAAAATTTTCCAAATCAGGTATAAAATGTGGGGTATTTTTTGTTTTAAATCCATAATTATTATTATCTCGGTTATTATTAAATGCATCATCAGTGTTTGTTTTCGGTTTTAAGAAAAAATGTGCTTTCCAACGAACTCTTTTAATAAAATGCTCAACTTTTTCAATCAAAGAAATAGTATAACTTTTTTCATCTAGTATAGCTATGTTTTTTAGCGAGTAAGTGAAATTATTAGTTTCCATTTTTACATGGAATATTAAAATACAATTTAGAGTGCTCAACAAATGTTAATAAGGAGCCAAATATATATACAAATAAATTTAAATGTATTCTACAAAATAGAGTGCTCAATGTTCTTATAAGAACTGAGCAATAATAAATTAGTATAAAATCACTTAACAAACTTTTTTCATTTTACACTGTGTTTCATCAATTAAGACTCATTAGAAATGAATGTTTAAATTAATAAAACTTCAATTTATACCAAAAATTAAATTACAGGAAGTCATAAATGAAGCAGAAGTAAACAATTCTAAAGAATTCTTTTTAATAGTGTCAGCACATTCCACAAATGTGTGAAAATTTTACAGTAGCTAAGTCATTTATGACTTCCTGTAATTTAATTTTTGGTATAAATTGAAGTTTTACTAATTTAAACATTCATTTCTGATGAGTCTTAATTGATGAAACACAGTGTAAAATGAAAAAAGTTTGTTAAGTGATTTTCTACTAATTTATATATATATATATATATATATATATATATATATATATATATATATATATATATATATATATATATATATATATATATATATATATTATATATATATGTGTGTGTGTGTGTGTGTATATATATATTTTTATAAAATTTATATCATACATACCATTTCTTAAATATATAATAAAATATATTAAAAAACATAAAACAAATAATAAAAACAATTAATTACCCCATTTTTGGACTAGATAAGTAATCTAAAATTTAAAAATTTATTAAATTTATTTAAAAATTAAAAAAAAAATTAAAAAACTCAGCAAAATAAAAACACAACTTTTGATTTGTTGAAATTTAAAAAACTGTAAGAAAAAATAAGAAATAAAAACTGTTATTACTTTTTATTAATCTTACCTCCAAATTTCTTCTCAATTTCAATTACTATATCATTACGATGAAAAGCTATTAACTCTATTTTTAATAACTCCCATGAAGGGTTGCCAATTTTTTGCTTCCATTTTTTCAAAACATTATCACATTTCTCATAAATACTTTTATTATCAGAGCCAATGTTATCTAGATCTGAATCACTTAAGCCTAGGTGTCTTCCCCATCGCAACCAATCACTTCCGATTTTATAGCTTATTTCACCACAAAATTTTGAAAGCAATTCATCAGAAGTCAGTTTATTTCTTGACACTAAATATAAGAAATTGAAGTTTCAGAAAAAATAGTTGAAATAAACAAAATGAACAAAAAATAAGTTATTAAAAGCAAAATAAATTAAGAATATCACAAATTTACATATTTGCTGTAGCTGGTAAAAATTATTGGGAGTTCAAGTGTTAAAAATTTTTATAATTATATCTTTTTTTTCTATCAGTAAACGTATATCCTCATAAGTAAATGTATTATGAAAAGTACATACTGCTTATAATAAAATTTTTCAACTGCATGTTGTTAATTCTAAACAACTCATCAAGCATCGTCAACAAGTCATCAATCATTATCAACCTCATCATTAACCATCATCAACAGCCAGAACTAATGTATCAACAAATTAATCATATAATGAAGACAAAGGCTGGAATGGTCCTGCAATTTTTGGTGACTTATAATGAGAGGTAGCTAAAGTAATAAATATGACACAGTTTTTAAAACACTTTTTTTTGAATTTTAGAAAATATAAATTTATGGCAAAGAAAAAGCACTTTTTACTTTTTAGTTTTAATTTCCACACATATAAGTAAGTTAAAACAACGGCAAAACTTTTAATTAAAAATGGAAAAGGATCAAGAAATCAAAAACTATATTAGGTATAAACAAACTATATTAGGTACAATCAAATTCTCTGTCTCAATTGCAATGCTGAAATTCACAACAAACCACAAATCATTAGGTTGTAGGCAAAATTTTATTTAGAGACTGTTTAAAAGGTCTTTATTTAGGGAAAAAAAATTTGTTTAAAAAACATCCTTCATTTTTATTGAGGAACAAAATTTATTAGGAGCCTGGTGCTAGTCCTCTCTGCTCCCCCGAGATGATCCGCTCTCCATCTCCTTCTCCTATAGAAAGGAAACATACAGGACTTCCCTGTAATACTAGTTTTATTTTCATTTAGCATTT
>NC_061165.1:591220-707203 GCF_022113875.1 Hydra vulgaris | reverse complement strand
ATTTTTTAAGTCCTCTGTTTACCGTTTTCTTGCTTTATAATCTGCATCTTTTCTATTCTAGCAACTTCCAACTCTAGTAGTGGTTGCTTGCCGTCTTGTTGGAAGTGAAGATGTTTTGAAAAAAAAAACATTTTGCAAAGAAATCATAACAATTTTCTGTGTTGCTCCTCGTGGGATTAAAAATGAAAATAAAAAGTTAAGGGTGCTTTTGCTTACCATTGTACCCTGTTGCTCAGGTATCAGATTGTAAACAATTATTTTATCAGCATTCAGCATCTAAAATGACAGAAATTAACAGAAAAGAAGTGGTTTTTTATTGGGTATTTTTCCTATGTTTTTTGGATATTTTTTTAATTGTATTTTTATCTCTTATCTTCTTTATATTCTCTATTCTTTTATTTGCTTTTAAATGAAATCTTCTGCAGTTATGATCTCCTCATTTATGCTTTTTGTTTTCTTTTTTTTGTTTTTAGAGTTTTTTCACTGCAGCTCTAGTTTCTTCTGAAGGAGGTAGTGCTATTGCACTTATTACTGTATCCCTCATCAACTTTCATCAAAAATGAAGAGAAGAGAGCCTGACTTGGTAAGTCAGGCTTTCTTCTCTTCCTTTTTAGGATTTCTTGCTTTCATGTAGTCAGCCTATGCTTCCATTGTCTGCTAAATGAATCAAGCAAGGTCTTAGCCTTGAAAGTTTCTTTAAGTTTTGTCTCCTTCTTTAATGTATTAAGGTATGATTTGATAGTAGTTTTTTTTTTGCAGATCTATCACAAAGCCAGTTCTTGTATACACTGCTCAATGCTAACAACAAGTAATTCTTCTTCTTTTGTAAATATTGCAGTTTTTTTGCTACCAAACTCTGCTATATCATCTTTTTTTACCATTGATCTTCTTGGTGTTTCATTAGAATTATTAAATTGCTTTCTTTTTTCTTTTTACAGCCTTACCTACTTCTCTTTTTGTACCACCTGCTTTTTTTTCTTATCATGTCTTTATGGCTTCTTCATATGAAGAAAAATTTGGAGCTTTTACCCATTTTACTCCTAAAGAAATAAATGTTAATTGTTTCGTTAATGGTAGACTAAGCAACAAATATTTTGTATGAGTTTTCTATTTTGTTATCAGTTTACCTTTGCAATTGTTTTGATGCTGAAGATTAATTAATCTGAAAATAACTTGAGCAAATTTTTATTCTCATTGTTCCATCAGATATTAAATTCTTTTGCACTTCTTTGCGAACAAACTAATGTTGGTGCTTTTGGATTATATTGATGCTCCACTATCAAACTTGCTTAAACTCAAAATCAAACAGTGGTCATGAAGTTACTTATAGTTATTCAAAAGAATAATGATTAATTTATGTAACAGATAAAAAATCTCTCTCTTTCTCTCTCTCTCTCTCTCTCTCTCTTTCTCTCTCTCTCTCTCTCTCTTCTCTCTCTCTCTCTCTCTCTCTCTCTCTCTCTCTCTCTATATATATATATATATATATATATATATTTTTTTTTTTTATTTGCATTCACTCCCAACAAGGCTGCAAGCAACCACTATTAAGTTAGGAGTTACTAGGAAAAAAAAAGAACAGAGTTATAGAGCAAGGAAACGGTTGACAGAAGACTTGAAAAGTTGAAGGTTGTATGAGTCAGGAAAACATGAAGATGGGAGAGAGTTCCAAAGGATTGAAGTATGGGGAAAAAAACTAGATGAATAAAAGTTTTTAGAACATGCAGGGACAGTAAACGAATGAGACTTAGCTGAATGACGAGTAAAATGAGAATGAATTTTAGTTGATGGAACTAGAGATGATAACTCCTTTCAGCAGTGACCATGATAGTATTTGTAGAAAAGAGAAAGAGATGCAACTTTACGATAAGGCGAGCACGATAAAGAGAAGCAACCTTAGCAGAAGCTAATTTAGCAATCGATTGTATATATGGTTTCAATGAAAGGTCTGTAGTAAACGATAATCCAAGAAGGCGTAGAGAGGAGGACTCAGTAAGAGGATTGCCATTCATTAATATAGGAATGTTGACCATATTACGATAGTTGTTTGTAGTAAACAACTGGGTTTTGTTAGAGTTAAATTTCACAAGCCACAAGGAACCCCAATCTATTACAGAAGTGAGATCGGATTCAAGATCAGTTGCTTGTTCTATCGAAATGCGATCGAAAAGAGAAGACTTTATGTCAAGACAGGAGTATAAAGTTGAGTCATCAGCAAAAGGAGCTACTTTAGATGTAAGGTTGTCAGGAAGATTGTTTATGTAGATAAGAAACAAAACAGGGCCCAGGATGGAACCTTGGGGTACCCCAGAAGTTATTGGAAATAAAGAAGAGTGTTGGCCTTCAAGGATGACTTTAATAAAGCGGTTAGAAAGAAATGATTTGATAATCTCAAAAACTTTCCCAGAAACACCACATGAAGCAAGCTTATGGAGAAGACCAGCATGCCAAACTTTGTCAAAAGTTTTAGATATGTCAAGAGCAATAGCCCTAGCCTCACCGCCTCCATCTAATGCACGATAAAATCTTTCAGTTACAGCAGTTAGCAAGACAGCCGTATAGCGAGAGGATCGAAAACCGTATTGATCATCTGACAGTAGTTTATTTGACTCAAGATGAGATGTGAGGAATTTGTTGATCAAAGACTCAAAGACCTTGCTAATAACAGAATATATATATATATATATATATATATATATATATATATATATATATATATATATATATATATATATATATATATATAAAAAGTATATATATAGAATATATATATACATATATATATATATATATATATATATATATATATATATATATATATATATATATATATATATATATATATATATATATATATATATATATATATATATATATATAAAAACATATATAGAGGTTATAATATTCATTTTGCAACTTTTTGTTCCCAAACATATTGTCCCTGCAAATCCCTTTTTTGAGATCTTTAACTGATTTCATAATTTAAGAAGTCAAACTTGATAAACAACCCTACCTTTAGTATGTAGGGTAAGTGAAATTATGCATTTAAAAAATTTTTGTTTGAAGCAAATGACACCACACATTTTTTAGTTGTTACATATAATAAAGTTTCAACTGTTAGATTTTTTTTCTTTCTATAAATTTATGAATAATTTCACCTGACACTTTTACTGAAGTTATTTGTTTAAAAGAACATATTTTCTGATAGATCACTTTACTTTACTTTATTTAATTTTATAGACTTTTATTTACTTTTATTGATTTACTTACTTTTTATTGAATTACTTTACTTTTATTGATTTCTGTTATTTTTATTGTATAATGCTCTTTCTGTTGATTTTTGCGATTTCCATCGACATAAGATTTTTCTATTGATTTATGGTATGTTGTGTATTTTATTGCATATTTAAACCTTTTACCTGGTGTGACGTTAATGTGTATAAAAAATATAAATTATTTTTTTGTTTATAAAAATTAATTTTTTTTTTTTAATTTGTACCATTATGTTTGACTTGTGAGTATTTGATTACTTGTCTGAATCTGTGAGTGTGATTATGCTTGGGTGGTCATTATGTCTCATTGTCAATTTTTTTAACAAAGAAGTAAATCTGCTTTTAGTTCAATTTGATTTAAGAATATATTCCAAAGTGATAAAATTGACTAAAGTTTTTGGAGCTCACCAGGGGAATTTACTAAGTTATAGGAGAGTGCTTTTAAGTGTTGAAGTTATGAAAGGATATTTAAAAAGTTAGAAAAATAGCAGTCTAACAAGTATACTGTCTAGCATTTTTTGTAACTAAGTATAAATCAGAATTGATTGTAACTAAGTATAAAGCAGAATTGATTGTGTTTATTCTGTATATTAATAATGGAAATATATAATAGTAGTTGTTGTGATAGCAATATAACAATGATTGTATAAATACTTTTTATTGCGTGAAATACGACTTTATTTCCACATTGTTCACTGGTTATATTGGTTTTAAAATCATAAAACACTGGGGTTTTTAGTTGTTTTAAAGAGAAGTTTTTTTACTTTGAGGTTTCTTAAAATGCTTTTTTTCTTTAAATTTTAAATGGTTTTATCTTTTAAGTGCCAAAATTTTATTGTAAATCCGTTTTTTAATTTATAAATTATGATCCTATTTAAAGTAAGGCATTTATTTTTATTTATATTTTTTTATAATTTATATTAAGCAAAGGAGTTACTTGGGGCACTTTATAAAGATATTTTTGCTCTCAAATTAACTTGTGTGTGCTTAGGGCACACACAAGTTTTTGGTCTTAAAAGACAAAACCATTTAAAATTTCTCAAACTGACTTGTGTGTCTTAAATAAAAGTGTTTCTATCTGATCACAAATTATTAACTGCAAAAGATTAACACAAATACCTCATAATTCATACAAATTCTTACCGATAAATTTTTCTGATAGTTTAAATTTGGTTTAGAAATTTAAAGTAATTTTTTTATAGAAAATATGAAATAAAATTGTTTTGTTTCATATTATAAGTCTGCAAAAAGCAAGACTTCATTCAGGAAACAAGATTAAAATCTTTCCATGTTTTGCCAATTAAGAAAAAAAGTGTCTATCATTGGACAAGAATGGTTCATTAATTTAATTGATGGAAGTTGTGGACCCTAGGTTTAGTAAGAATATAAGTTCTCATCCAACTTAAGTTTCAAGAAGCTACAAGACAAAATCATGTATTTTACAGAATGGTAAGGCTATCAGTAAATCTATAGAGATTTTTTATTTGAACGGTTGTTATCAAAATAAAAAGAATGAAGCAATAAGGTATACTAGTTCATGTGGTATATGATGCTTGGAGCATGATGTTAGTAGTTTTAACCTAATCTTTTTAACTTCACCTATGAAGAAATTAAAATTCCTTGTCAAATAGTTAGTCCTGGTATTCACATACTTTGTAACAAAAAACAACTGTTCAAAGTTTCCATGCCATAGTTGAATCAATTCTGAATCTAAAATAGCAAAAGAATATAACTTCATTTCATTCGACTTTTTTAGTTCATTTAAATCTAGATATTGATTATTAGAAAGATTACTAGCTATTTTTACACTTAAAAATTTCCTAAATGTTTTGCTTACATTTTGTCGCAACAATTCAGCTTTTTCGACATATACGTTTTTTTTTTAGTTTTAAAGCATATTCTTCAGTTGATGCTATAATGTCAATAAATGGAATTTTTTTTTTTTGATGCAATAAATTGTTGGATAGGATTTAATAACTTTTCTTGGTTGTTAGATAAAAGTTTACTGGAGAGGTTCAACACTGCATTTTTTACTATATTGCTCGTTGGTAGTTGGTAGTGAATCAATGTTACGTTTGCAAGAAAAATATTTTTCTTTGGTATATTTAAGAATATTAAACTTACGTATTAAATGATGTTTAGTTTTCTCGAATTCAATCTCTCTGGATTTATTAGTAATGCGTTTATTTGTAACAAAA
Source organism: Hydra vulgaris (assembly GCF_022113875.1). Taxonomy (NCBI): domain Eukaryota; kingdom Metazoa; phylum Cnidaria; class Hydrozoa; order Anthoathecata; family Hydridae; genus Hydra; species Hydra vulgaris. The sequence goes on along the minus strand of NC_061165.1, from coordinate 701,733 downwards.
TCTTCAGGTTTGACAATTAATTTAATTGAACTCGATAATTCAGGGATATTTATAATACTCGTGTGAAATCTTTTTTTTGGCGTCATTTTTTGCTACAATCAAAAGTTTGCGTTGGTATTCAAGCATAAGATTAAAGCCAGTTTCTGTTTTAATTGGACTGTATATATTTAAAGATTTTGGAGTGATATTGTATTTTATATATACACTATATATACTATTAACGATGTCACTTAAACAATATTTTTATTGGTTCTTTTACCAATAAACAAAATTATTTTTTCGTAAAAGATCCTTTTCTTATAGACTTTAAATTATTCGTTGTCTGTAAATTTGAATACGCAGCCTGTTGTTGGCGAAACTAATCGCTATTTAATGGCACAGATTATCGAACACTATAAAAGGGATAAAAACTCTCATATTTATAAACATATTTATTCAAATAAAAGCTGTCTTAATAGCTTTAATCTTAGCTAGTTTTTCAATTTTGGATTCGGCCTCCAATAAATTTATATAAAATCTCAATGAAAACATGTACATAGAGTGGGAAAAACCCACTATTAATAAACAAATGAACCATGTAAATATATATGTATATATATATATATATATATATATATATATATATATAATATATATATATATATATATATATATACACACACACACATATACAGGCCTGGATTAACCATTAGGCAAACAAGGCATTTGCCTTGGGCACCAAGCGTTTGGGGGCACCACAAGTCCTCAAGAAATATTTTTTTTTAACAAATTTAAGTCCAGAAACAACTGAAAATTGAACAAGTGCTATGAAAATGAAGAAATACATTATAATAAAAATTCACATTCAAGTTTGGTACCTTGAATGCTTAAAAATTAAGCTATAAATGAGCCGGTTTTTTCTATTTAGCTTTTTATTAAACTAATTATTTTTTGCGTTTTAACGACTTTTTTTTTTTGCGCTTTAACTATTAATTTTAATACAGAAATACTTTATTGTAGGTTTTATATGAATGATAGTAGTACAAACTACAAACATATTTGTTAACAACTGTTTTCTTTGCATAATATTGAACATACCAGCGGTCACAGTCAGCGAAAAATCAGGGGCCCCGGGCAGAAGGGGGCACCGGTGTGGGTTTGTGCCTTTGGCACTAATATGGCTTAATTCGGCCCTGTTTATATATATATATATATATATATATATATATATATATATATATATATATATATATATATATATATATATATACACACACACAAAAACACTCTAATTTTGTATTGAAACTGATAATAAGTATTGAGCATCAAAAAATCATTAAATATAATTATAGTTTTTTTATATCGATTGTTTGTCTTGTTTTTATAATCATATTAATATCGATTGTTTGTCTTGCTTTTATAATCAGTAATATTTTTTTTTTCGTTATTTATAATAAGTAACTTTATATTCAGTTTATTTTTTTTATTTATAGATATTAATTTACAAAATTATTCTGTCTTGAAAAAACGAGTATTTTATTCATTTTTTGTGGCATTAAAGTTTTGATAATAACGTCATAGTAAAAAACTTAATTTTTTTTATGATTTTGTTAATTTTCGTTTAATTTATTTTTTACATTATTAAAATGTAAGTTATTTTCTCTTATAAAAATGTATAAATTATTATTCGACGTATTAATCAAACTTTGAACGCGATCTAAACGTTATCGTGAAGTCACTAACATTTTCAAACAACGGTTGCGATAGTTACGACATTCGTACTGGAATCGACGCGGTCGTTTCTTAGTTTTTTTAAGTACTATTTTTTATTAGTTAGTTCGAATTTATAAAAAGATTTATTTAAAGTTCGATGATCGAGTTTTGAAAATATAAAATCTCACTCTTCGATAATTTCATAAAGTATTTTTATTTTGTTACCATGTGTAATTAAAATTCTCACAGGTAAAAAAAATTTCAACTTCGTAAATATATAAGTATGTTTTAGTTTTATATTCATTTTAAATTTTCAAGGTCATCTTTAAAGAGTTTATTGTTTTATATTCAATTATTTTTTGTATTGAATATTTATGTTTTAAAATTAAATTAGAATTGTTACGATGGCGATCTCTGATGATAACAAGTCTTTATTTTTTTAATGCATTAAGTAAATAATATTTTAGAAGTCATATAATTAGATGAACTTATGTGAATAAAACATTTATATAAAAAACATGGTTTTAAATGTTGCAACTTACTTGGTAGACATTTAACAAATGAATTTTCAGACATTTTTGATTTTAAATTAGAAAAAAAAATTCATCTTTTTAGCTTGAAAACTTTAAGTTAATGCAGAAAAAATAAATAAACCGCTGGAATGTTTTTGTTTGCTTATTTTTAAGAAGCCATTTCTTTGTAATTCTACAAAAAATGGCGTCTTTAAAGCGGTTTATGTTGATTTTTCAAAGCGATCTTATTTTATTAGTAAGATCGCTGCAAAATTTTTTTATTTTTGAGTTAACTCATTTTTCTTGTAAACTACATAGCTTGTAGCAACTTAATATCAGAAATTGCTGGTACCTAATAGTAAGGTTGTTTTCTTGCTTACAGCAGATGTTAAATTTCCGGCAGGAACTTCTGCTTTTTTAGTTAAAAATACGGAGAAATATTGTTATTATAAAATAGATGTGAAAAACAAACTATTTTCTTATTTTTATTTCTTTTCTTTTGTTTATATGTTAGCATTTATATATTTGTCGCTAAGCTTTAACAATTAAATTATTGTTTACTATGATTTGAAAATGTCTCCTTAATATAAATCTTTGTTTTTCTGTAAACAACAGTTCCTATTTCTTTGTATTAATTATTCTCCATGATTGAATTTCTTTCCATTTGTATTTTATATTTCTCTGTGGGTTTTTATTGCTCAATCTAAATCAAGACACGCAATTCGCACCACGTTTTACATTATAAAAATATTTAAATCGTTATTAGAGAGTCCGTTTCTCCTAAGTTTGGGTTCGACGTCTAAATCGAATTAACAAATATTTGAACCCTCCCTCATTGATTTTTTTATGAATTTATTTACAGAAATCATTTGAAAAAAATAGTCGAAGGAGATTTTCTATTGTAAGTTCTTTAGAAATTCGATTTTTGAAACGACTCTTCTCTTCAAATCTGTTTAAATAAAACTCGTCTTATTAAAATAATCGAACGATGATATTTTTTGTTTAACAATTTTTTTACGTTATGTGGTTGAATTTCAATCAATTTTTAAATTTGTTTGGAATGATAATATAATAAAATAGTGTAAAATGGTGTATTTTTTTAAGTTACATAAATGAATAATTTGTTTTATATTATTTTAAGTATGTTACGTTTATAATTTATAATAAAATGAAATTTTTTTTTATTTAAAAATGTGATAAATAAAAATCATTTTCAATTTTATAACATTAAATTATTATAATTTTACAATTTTTATTAAAGAATTATTTTGAATTACATAGTATTAAATTTTTTATAAACGATTTTAAATTTTATAAATATTTATATAAATATGTAGAATATTATAATGTATTTATTATTATAATTTCGATTATTTTAATTATTATTTGTTTGTTTCTATTTATAATTAATATTTAATTTTTCTTTAGATCGTCGATTATCGAAATATAATGACAAAAGTTTATTCATTGAATGTTTTTATGAAAGTCAATCATTTACTGATGAAATAAAATCAATCGTTGATAAACGACGATGGTGGTGGATTTCGATTGACGATGGAAAAACTTCTTACGAAACTTCTTGCGATAATTATTTCGTAAATCATTTCATAAAATCTGGAAGAAAGTTAACGTGGTTAAATGTTGATAAAAATATTTTAAGTGATGAAGAAAAAAATCTTTTAATTCTTTGTTCAACTAATGTTTGCGATGTCAACTTTTATCGTCCAATTAAATTCGAAGGATGGAAACCGAAAGATAAGATTGAAAAGTTGAGGATATCGATCTCACATGATTTTATAACAAAGAAAGATTTTGAAGAAAACTTTCTTCCATGGATTAATCTTTGTGAAGAATTACATCTTTACCTTCACGACGACATTGATTTTATTGATGATGTTTATGAATGGATTCGTTGTTCGAATGTCAAGAAGTTTAAGATCAAGTACCGTGGAAAAGATTTTCGTAACCTCGATGAATTAAAAAACTTTATAACACGTAAAAAATGTTTAATATCTTAAATATGTAAAATAAAAATAATAATTATAAAATAATAAATTAAATATTTAATATATTATTTTATAATTAAATATATTTTAAAATATACGATTTAATTTTGATAATATTTTTATAATTTAATATTAGATTAAAAGTTTTTTTATTATTAAATTGTTTTAATTTATAATAATAATTATAAATGTTATAAATACTAAACATAATTATTATTATGGTATATAATTTTTTATTATTTTTTAAATATTCTTAATAAAAAAAATAATATTTAAAAAATAATAAAATTATTGATAAACAATAATAAAAATAATAAATAAAATCTTTCAATTTTTATTTTTTTTTTTTTATCAATTTTTATTTTAAATTTTTTGTAAAATTAGCATTAAATATAATTTTTAATACAGTGATTATGAAATATATAATTATGATTAAAATAAATAAAAACTAGATTAATAATAATTATAATTATTACAAGTAACTTGAATTATAATAATTATTGCTATCAATTATTTTATTAATTTTTGTTATATTTTTTAGTTTTGTGATTTATTATAATATCGTTCAGAGATTCTAAAGTAATGTTATGTGGAAATTTTTTTTGATTACTTTTTTATATATTATATATTTTATTTATTTAAAATTTATGTTGTATTATGTTAAGTAATTTATTTAAATATAAAACTTAAACATTGTATTTATCAACTTAAGACAAAATTTTTCAAATAATATTATATACATACATATGCATATACAAATATTATAAATTAAAAAAATAGAAATTAAATTAATTTCTGAAATTTATTTTTTTTAAATTTGCGCAGCATAAGTTTTAAACGTCGAGTTTATTAAGGTCTCCGCCATTTGTTTCTTTACGAGATTTTCGTTGTCAACGAAATAAAAAAATTTGAAAATGATTTAGAATTTTTCTTCGACGTTATTTTGTTGGAAAGTTTTCATTAACTGGTGTTTACTTTATGGTAAATTGCACTTTAAATTTCATCGATCGATATGTTTTTAAAACAATTTAGCCTTTTTGTTTATCATATTTTTTAAATATTTTTTTATTTGTTAATAAAACAATTTTTTTTTACAACCAACAAATAAACCCAAGGTGTTTTTTATTGATTTATTTAAATTTTTTTGTTTATATAAATTTTTACATTTAAAATTTAATTTAATCTTTTACTGTTGAAAATTCCTCGATCAAATGAAGTAACAATCAGTAGTTGTGTCTACTTAGTTACCAAGTAAAAACCTTTGCGCTTCTTCTATTTGTATCATTGCAATTAAACCGTAATAAATTTAAAATTTCAGTAAATGACTGTGAATTTATATTTCAATTTTTTATCTCGTGTCTCTTAACCAAATATAATCTCAATTTATTAGAATACTTTAGAGTTAGTTAAAGCTAAAGTAAAAAAAATACAAACATATTTTTCATGTTTGGCTACTGATGTAGATGTCATGTATTTCAGTTCAAGTTTATTTTATTATTCAATAAAAATTAATTATATATTATATTAATAATAATAATAAATTAAATATTTAATATATTATTTTATAATTAAATATGTTTTAAAATATACGAATTAATTTTGATAATATTTTTATAATTTAATACTAGATTAGAAGTTTAATAGATTTTTTATATTTAAATTGTTTTAATGGTTCGTTTTAATTTATAATAATGATTATAAATGTTATAAATACTAAACATAATTATTATTATGGTATTAAATTTTTTATTTTTTTTTTTTTAATATTATTAATAAAAATTATAAACAACAACATAAAATAATAAAAAATTAAATCTTTTAAGTTTTTTTTTTTTCAATTTTTATTTTCAATTTTTTGTATAATAAGCATTAACTATAATTTTTATTACAGTGTTTATGATTAAATCTATATAATTTTGATTAAAATAAATAAAAACTAGATAAATAATTATAATTATTACTAATAATAAGTAATTCGAATTATACTAATTATTGCTATTAATTATTTTATTAATTTTTGTTTTATTTTTTAGTTTTGTGATTTATTATAATATCGTTCAGAGATTCTAAAGTAATGTTATGTGGAAATTTTTTTTGATTACTTTTTATATATTATATATTTTATTTATTTAAAATTTATGTTGTATTATTTTAAATAATTTATTTAAATATAAAAATAAAACATTGTATTTATTAACTTAAGATAAAATTTTTCAAATAATATTATATACATACATATGCATATACATATATTATAAATTAAAAAAAAATATAGAAATAAAATTTATTTTTAAAAGTAAAAATAAAATTTTATTTTTTTAAATTTGCGCAACAAATCTTAAACGTCGAGTATTTTTCGAGTTTATTAAGGTCTCCGCCATTAGTTTTTTTATGAGATTTTCGTTGTCAACGAAATAAAAAAATTCGAAAATGATTTAGAATTTTTCTTCGACGTTATTTTGTTCGAAAGTTGAATTTTCATTTAAATTGCACATTAAGTTTCATCGATCGATAAGTTTTTAAAACAATTAAGCTTTTTTGTAAATAATATTTAAAAATAATTTTAAAAAACAATTTTTTGACAAATAAGCCCTTTTACTGATTTACACAAATTCTTACATTTTTAAATTTGATTTAATCTTTTACTGTTGAAAATTACTCGATCAAATGAAGTAACAATCACTGTTGGGTCTACTTAGTTACCAAGTAAAAACCTTTGCGTTTCTTCGATTAGTATCATTACTACTAAACCGAAATTTCACGGCGTAATATAATTAAAATTTCGGTAAATGGCTGTAAATTTATATTTCAATTTTTTATCTCGTGGCTTTGAAACAAATATAATCTTATAAACTTATTAGAATACATAAGAGTGAGTTTAAGCTAAAAAAAAATACATACATAAAACTTGCGTAATTTTCATAAAAATAAACGTGTATATACACTTTTGCGCGTTTAGCTACTTATATAGATGTAATGTATTTCAGTTCGAGTTTATTTTATTATTCAATAAAAATATTTAGTTATGTGATCGCGTCTTGTTTCTTTAATTTTGATAAACTATTTTAGAATAAATTGGACTTCTTCCATTATTAAGCTATTGTTGAGATCCCTGATAAATTTTTTTTTTTTAACTGTTTTTACTTTGTTGATGAAAAAATAATATTTGTTACCTAGTTTTCGACTTAGCTTCTTTAAGGGTATATTCAAGCAGTAAATTTCTTACAAAGAAATCCATAGAAAAGTTTCTGATTTACATCCTTAACGCATATTTAACATTGACTGACAAGCATATGAATGTTTATAGCTTCGCATTGGTAAATAAACTAGCTGTAGTAAAATGAGGGTGTTAGACCACCAAAAAAGTTTCCATAACTGTGAAAAAGAGGAGTCTGATATCCCTTTGCTGGTCTATACTTTTCACCCTATAGAAAAACTTTTGATACCTGTAAAAAAGAGGGGTCCTCTACTAGTCTATACCTTTAACCCCCATAGAAAACTTTTTAACACCCTCAATGAAAACAAACCCTAAAAACTATTGAAAAAATTCTCTAAGGATAATGTACTATCACCGCCATTCCATAGAGAACTTCAGTCAACCACAGAAAACCTTTCGCACCTGTAAATAATACAGGTATAGAAAACTTGTGAAAAGCGCAGATAATCGATGCTTTAAGGAGCAACTACCCTCAAATTTCAAAACAAAATATATAAAGTAACTTTTTCTTTAGTCATATAGTACATATTATACTGACATTAAAAACACCAATAAATACATAAAATGGTAGCTCGTTGCTATGGCAACCCAAATAATAGCTGAAAATACCACAAAAACTGTGTAAAAGAGTGTCAATGAAATTTTGTAAAACTGTTCTAAATATGTAAATTTGTGATATGAGCGAAACAGATTTTTGAATAAATAAATTTTTGGATAAAAGGGTACAGACAAATTAGGTTATTAAAAAAAAGGTCAAAATACAAAGAAAAAAACTAATTAAATCAAAATCTTAAGTCATATGAGAAACTCTACTTCGCTCTTATCATAAGCATTGGTAAAATGAACAATCCCTAAAAATTTCATCATGATAGCGTGTATACTTTTTGAGATTTTTTTCGCGGCGTGTTTAAAAAATAAATTCTCAGAGAACGCAAAACAAAAAATAAAATCATAAATTATTGTTCATTTCATAAATACATCTTTAAAAAAAGAACTTTTTAAAAGAGTATTTCAAAAGCTACCAGATCCATAATATTTCTTGGACTTTTCTATTGATTTTTGATAATCATCCTTTGATAAACGTTGACGCCATAACATCTTTCGTTTCATCTTAAAACTTTCACTCGATTTAAATAATGATAGTTTTATTCGTTTTTTGTTTATGAGTCTGCAACCAGCTAAAGTAAAATGTCCTGGTATCATTTTTAGTTTTTCATAAATTAAAATGACAGACTTCATACCAATGTTGTTACAATTCTGGGTTTTGCCACGCAGACATTTTACGAATTCAGAATCTTTACTTAAATCCGGATATGTAGGTTTGATTTTGTGAATAATTTTTAATGTTGAATTTGCACCAACTTTCCAGTTGGGCAGTAAATTTGATAGTTATTTTCCTTTGAATAAACTACATGGAAAAGGCTAGCTAATACTGCTTTTTTCATTTTGTTCAGACCATTAATATTGCTCCGGATAGCTACACCAAAAAAATTTTGCAAGCAATCAATAACTGCATTGGTTAGTCGACCACGATCACCTAGACCCTTAACATTTTTTTTTAACTTGTGTAAGCGAGTACCAACTCGTTCTTAGTAATGTTCTACACACTCCAATTTTTTTACCTCCATGTTTGGGTATATATCTTTGATAGAAAGATTGGATTTACTATCCCTATCACTAAGAAATTGAGTGATATTTTAAGTGAGTATATCTTAACTTGTGTTTTTCGATGGAACGTTTAAAAACTCTCACTGCGCCGACTGATTCCATACTATCAGCTGTACTTTGATAATTGTACAAGCAAATATGTTTGTTTTTCCAATTAGAATATGTATTAGGATTTGATTTTTTTTATTGTTCCTTCATACAACAAGCGTTACATGACTTATTCATAGGTTCAATATAAATTATTTTTCCACTATCTATTAAATTGCGGTAAAACTCCATTCATAGACTGATATCCTCTTTTTTTGCCACGATCCATCGCATGATACACCAATATCAACAATATCCTAACAAGTTGCATTTTCTTTTATTTCAGTAGCAGCATCTGACATTGTTTTGTTTGCAACACTTTTTACAATGTTTTTTACTTTTGTTGTTAATTTTGTATAGTTTTTGGGTGTCATGGGTTTTGGCATATTTATGAGCTGAGTAATTTTTTCAATACCAGTATGACCATGGCCCAAGATTCTCATTGCATATATTGTCATGTTGTTAATATCAAACCCTTTATCATAAGCAACTGATGTATAAAATTCATGTTTATAGTCACAAGATAGTGTAGTACACTTTAAATATAGCAACGTTGCTAGACCTTTCTTTTTTCTCTGATGATCACCTAGGTACAGTGCACACTTTTCACATTGAGTGCACATTATTAATGAAAAAACTTTATATAAAATTCAGTGTCTATAATTCTGTAATCAGTAATTTTTTTAATGTTTTTACTTGATACATTCGTAATAACTATTACTTTTTTAGCTGATGCGTCTAAAATATTTCTGCCATAAGAGTCACATTCACTTACATTACATGCATTTTTATTTTTCTTCATCATAAATCCTCTTCTTTTTTTTGCGGTAATTTGTTTTCTGTTTTACTCTATCATTAACATTTTTGTTTCCAATAACACCCAAATCAGTAGGTTTTGTCATATTTTTTACTTTATGCTGTTGTGTAAATTAGCTTTGATAACTTCAAAAAATCACAATTAGGGATGGCACTTTTACTTACTTTGATGTAAAAACGCGAATTATTTTTAAGCGTAAATTACTTTACATAACTCATATTAAAATATATAATTTACTTACATTTAAAAGTAATTCTTTTTTTTTTTACGTAAATTATGTAACATGTAAAACTTAATTACTTAATTTTAGTTTTTTAAATAAGTAACTTTTACTTGAAAAAATTTATTTTTACAAGTAAAAGTAGTTTGCATTTTTACTTTGTAAATGTAACTTTTAATGGTCGTCTTAAGTAATTTAATTTAAAAAGTAATTTTGGTTACAATTATGTAAAAAATTTACGTCAAAATGTAATTTATTTTTTATATGTAAAAAAGTTATTTATGAAGTAAACTTACATAAATATAATATTTAAACAACGTAACAATCACTTTACAAGTAAAATAAAACTGCTTCATAACAATAAATTAATTTTACGTGTAAAAGTAACTAATTAGCGAAAACAGCTTACATTTGAAAAAAATTGAAATTTGAAAAAAATTGTTATTTACAATTACAAGTAAAAGTAAATTTTGTCTTTAAAATTTTATACTTTACTTTGTAAGTAAATAAAATGTAAGTTATATTATTTACTTTCTCAAAGAACAGTCATTTCATGTTGATTTAACATGAACTTTGAGATGTTTTTGGGCACTGCATGGGGAGCCTCTGGGTAATACTTCAGGTAATCCTCTGATATATGTGGGCAGTGTTTGTCGTGGGGCATCGGGAAAGAGATTATTTTTCACGTATATCATAAAGGGTAGTTCTATTATAACTAGGGGCAAATATAGCCAACATGTATACCAATTTTTTTTTGTAGAACAGAAATAGGTTAGCGACCATAATGTAACTTTGGCGGGAGGGAGGGGGTAGGGTTGTATGCATGGATGCTACCCATGCATGCAAACCTGGACTAAGTAACTGTTCGTTAGAGCGCAATTTTTCTACAGTTTTTTTTTCTTTTTATTTGCCTTTTCAATCAAATATTTTGTTATGGTAATATGACACAATATAACATTTTTGTATCCGAAAGGACATCGACTAAGTTATTTAAACTATCTGATATAAGTTATATGATTAAAGGAGTGTTTGTCAGATATTTTACATTTATTGCGTTTTATCATATATAAACTATCTGAAGAGAGATGGTAAGGAAAGCTGGTCAATCTTCTACTATAGGTTGTAGGCACCCTAATAGTTTCCTAATAGTTTTGTTGCGTTTGTGTCCAAATCGCACACTGAAGATTAGAAATTAAAATGGTGTTTTAGAATAAACGTGTAAATTTTTACAAACGTTAGTTTGGCTTCACAAGATGTTGTCAGTTGTCCGGAAATCTTGCGATTGCTTTTTCCCTCCCTTCCAGACTAGCTAGAGCTCTGAAACTTTCAACATTTGGGTAAATTTGATAAATGTTCATGTTATAATTCAGAGCTAACTGGAGAACTCCATTTTTTGAACTATTATAATAGTTCTTCTTGAGAACTCCACTTTTTTGAATCTCTTTTTTTATTTTTTACTCTATCTTTCAGACTTGTTAAAACTCTGACAGCATTTGTGTAGTCCCGATTAACATGCATGTTAAATTTTTTTCCCGGGCAAAGGGGGCCATTCCATTACTTTTTTTCCTCAAATATTTTGTTTTTCTTTAAAGTTGGGGTTTATAACTCTTTAGAAAGAAAGATTTTTTACAAAAAGCTTTGAAAAGTCAGTTTATTTATTTTAGTAATAATTTTTTTGTCGGGAGGAAATAGGTTAGTGGCTCTGATAAAAGTTTACCGTAAAAGAGTTGGGCATATTTGTAACTATGCTGCTGCTTTTCGCTTCTTTTAATCAGCGTGGTCTTTGCTAACAACCACTTTAACAGAAATAAAGATTATTATTATCATTTTTTTAATTTATTAATAGCTATTCATAAAACTGTTGCCTGGAATGAACTAATTTCAATTAGTCTATTCCAGACAACAATTATTCCAGTTATTCATTTCCAGAAACTGAAAAAACCAGAAAATTGAAAAATTTCCAGAAAAAACTTTCATTTTGGTTAGATTAGTTTTTACCAACAACCACGCTAAATACAAGAAGCCAAAATACAAAACTTGGAATAAAATTTTAAAATGTAGAGCCATTTCCAAATATACTAGACAGTCTTTTTTAAATAAACTTTAATAACTAAGCTAAATAACATTAAGATTAATTTAAAAAAAATTAAAGTTAAAAAAGTAAAAGTAATTAACTTAAAAAAATTGATAACTTTTCATAACCGCAACTGCCGCTTGTTTTAATTTATTTAATTTAGCGAATTTAGTTGGATGGTTTAAAAAAGCACGCTTTTAAATTCAAAATTATATAGTCGATTGTAAAGAAAAGTGTTCAATATGATGAAATAACATTAAGTTCTTTCTTTTTTCAAGTAAACTTTTGTTACTTTTTTTACATTAAATTTTCAAAAATTAAAAGTAAAAACATTAACAGAAATGTAAACCACGATATTTAAACAACCACATTTCAATCACATATTTAAAATCAGGCCCGGTGCAAGCTTTTTGTTTTTGTTTGAGAATTTAACTTTATGTAACGACATGGAGCAAACCCTAAACATTTATATATTAATGTTTATGTAAAGCTTTGCAAAAATATTGCTATAATCGGAGTTTGTTAACAATAAACCTCTAAAATGCTAACATCCCTTTCATGCCATTGGCCTGAGAGCGACGAGTTTATAACATTTGTATTTAACATTTTTTTTAACATTTTTTTTAACATTTTTTTTAACATTTTTTTTAACATTTTTTTTAACATTTTTTTTTAAATTTTTTTTAACATTTTTTTTAACATTTTTTTTAACATTTTTTTTAACATTTTTTTTAACATTTTTTTTAACATTTTTTTTAACATTTTTTTTAACATTTTTTTTAACATTTTAAACTAAATTTATGTTCATTAGCAAGCCTCTGACGTCATGTCAAAACTCTTAGGGGGCCATCTATAAAGGAGGTCACCATTTTTTATGCAAATTGTAACCACCTCCCCACCTTTGTCACCGGTTGTCCTTTTTTCCTATACGCCCTTAAAAAGGATGTCAGAAAATTGAAACCTTCCCCCCTCCTTTTATTTTTTTTTTACCTTTAAACAAATTCGTTTATAATTTAAGCATTTTTATTGCAATTTTTCACTTTTGAATTACATTTTTTTGTATTTGAATATAATTCAATAGCTGGTTGGGTATATCCATGTTTGGCTCAGTTGTTTGTTCATGTAGGCCTCCCTGTAATAAAAAAAAAATTAAATACTTTACTTTTATATTATATTTTAAATTTGATAAAAGTGTGTCATGGGAACTTGCCTCACTCATCGTCTATTCAAGGATTTTTTACTTAATCGTCAATTCCCCTGTCGAGAACCAAGAGGCTGGTAAATTGATACGATTGGAATAGAGAAGTCCAATTCTTCTGAAACACTCGCATCATTTGGAATATTAAGACCCTCTGTTTTGATTTCATCCTCATCGAACCATTAAGCAAAGCCCGCATTCTCTTCTATAACTCTCTTTTGCGCTTGGCGGCAATGCAAACAGATCTGAGTCGCGAAAGGGTAATACTCATTTGATTAATAAAATTGGAATGAGTAATGCTAACATACATTTCGAGAATGACTTGTGAGGCCAAGTACAAATTACAATGCTTACAGATTCTCTGAGACAAACTTGATTGCACAGAGGGACAAAACAGATCATTAGGAGAAAGTTTGAATGATTTAAATGATCAAGGAATGGTGTTCTGAATATTGGAGGCAATAAAAAGAAATACAAAAGGTAAACGATTCTTGCTACACGAGCAATTCCCTTTGGACCAATATTTGTTATAATCTACATACATACATACATACATACATACATACATACATACATATATATATATATATATATATATATATATATATATATATATATATATATATATATATATATATATATATATATATATATATATGAAAGTGAAATTTAAACAAATATCGACACAAATTTTTAAAAATAAAGACATTACATTTCCTAACGTTAACTTCGTAAAAGCTAATGTTTACATAGCTTTCCATGCTATTAAAACTAAAAAATTCTATAAAGTGACGTTTTTTTCTGATGACCTCCCCCTCCCCCTAGTCCTTTTTATCCTTTTTATCTTGACTCCCTCCCCCCCCCCCTCTTTTATGACGTCCTTTATGGATGGCCCCTTGTGTTCAAAAATTGCGACCATATAAACAACCTCCCCAATTATTTGGGGGTTTAAAATATTATCTATAATTAAGACCCAGAGGTTCGAGGTTCGACGCCGGCTCCATCCCAACAAGCGACATTGATACGGAAGGAGGCGTGAACCTCTAGTTAAATACTCTTCGAGGTGCTCTGTGATAAGACCGAAAGAACTTCTGGGAGCATCTAAATAACTACGAAAAAAAAAAAAATTAAGTTATTTATTCGTCTGACAATCAAATTCTGTTTCTCATTCAAAAGTTTGGAGCGAAAGTTCGTTTAACTCTTTTTTCGTGAATAAGTAATCAAATGACGCGGACTTCGTCGTTATAATTTTTCGAAGAATAACGAAGAAAATTGAGTTTTATAACTGACTTTAGTCGACAAGATCATTCGTATTTTACAAACAATATTATCAAATAAATCTTTTTCAAATTTAATTTGGTCATTGATTATTGTTTTTTTTTCTATTATATAAAGACATTCTTTAATGCAGTGGCTGATTTTTAACTTTTATAATTTTTTATCTTTCTAAATTTCCCGTTACAAATAATTACTTTTCTTTTGTAAAATACAAATGGGGAGGGGGGGGGGAAGAAGACAAAAATAGTCTTATCGCCAAACCCCTATTTTTTTTTTTTTTTTTTTTTTTTTTTTTTTTTTTTTTTTGTCTTTTATCAAAGCTTTACAAATACGTGATCATAAATATAAACTAGTTCGTTTACATTGTATAAAAAAAATACCGTACATATAATAAGAAAACTTTTTTTAATGCAAATAATAATATATAAATAACACTGTTAAAAGACGCGGGAAACTTGCAGAAGACCATTTGGTCTTGTCATCAAGAAACCGCTTTCAGTTGCGATATTTTGTATACTTAATTTATTAAGAAATTTCAGTTTGTCAAAGTCTCATGGTGGCATAAGAGTCACACATAAAAAGCTACTAGATAATCGAAACAAAAAACGGAAAAGAGCTGTATTTGATACACATAAATATATAGTTACATGGTTTGTTATACTTAGTATATTGACATGTACGAAATATAAATAAAATCTAACATTTACTTTGCTTTAAAGTGGATTTTTTAGGGGTTTTTAGTTATTTGTTTTAATATACGCTTGTAAAATTGTTTAAGTTTAGAACAAGTTTTTTTAAAAGTGTTTTCAGAGAATTATGGTTAAGTAGTTTTGTAATTGTAGTATTTTTAGCTATTAGTTTGTTGTAGAGGTAAGGGCCGCGATACGAGATGGAGAAACGTGATAGTTTTGTTTTTTTATATGGTACTTTAAAATTTCCTATTCCTCGAGTTTCATATTTATTTCTATTGCATTTAAAAAATTCTTCTGAAAAATGTAATGGGACAAGTCCGAGTTTATATTTGAGCATGAATATCAAATTTTGGTAAATGTTAATTTTGTAGACATTTAGTGCATTTAGAAGCTTTAGCAAAGATTCGGCATGAGTAAATTTATCTTTATTAAATACTATTCTTGCAGCAAGTTTTTGACGTCGATAAAGTGCCACTAGGTTGGATCTATGGGTACTTGCCCATGCTATATTACCATACGTATAATAGGTTTGAATGAAGGAGAAACAAAGTAGCTTTAAATTTTTTTGGGGTAGCATCGGTCTAGCTTTGTAAAGCATGCAAATGTTGTTTCTTATTTTAGTATTTAATAAGTTTATGTGAGCTTTCCATGAAATATTCTCATCGATAAGTATTCCTAAAAATTTTGTTGCTTTGGTTCTTTCGATAAATTTATTTTCTATTTTTAGAGACGGTAATGGAATTGGTATAGATTTTTTTCTTTGATTGGTGTGAAATAGAATGTAGTTGGTTTTTTCTGTATTCAATGATAATTTGTTAGATTTAAACCAAGTATTAAGTTTTTCAAGTTCAATACCTGCAGTTTCGAAGAGTTCTGCGATAGAAGTAGATGAATAAAATTAATTTGTATCATCTGCAAACATTATGGCATCGAGTTTTTTTGAGACTTTTGGAAGATCATTGATGTATAGCAAGAAGAGTAGGGGAGCTAGAATGGAACCTTGGGGAACTCCGCATTTTATTTTAAGTAATTTTGAATGGGTATTTTTATCCATAATAACACATTGCTGTCTATTTATAAGAAAGCTCTCAAACCAATGTAAAGCAACATTTTTAATGCCATATTTTTCCATTTTTTTAAGTAGTATAGCATGATCAACAGTATCGAATGCTTTCGATAGATCAATAAAGATTCCTAGAACAAATTTGTTATTATCAAAAGAGTCATTTATTTTATTTACAAGATCTATAATCGCATGTTCGGTTGAATGTTGTTTTTGAAATCCGAATTGTTTTTTATTCAAAATATTGTTAATAGTTACATATTTATATAGTTTATTGTAAACTATTCGTTCTAGAAGTTTAGAAAAGACAGAAAGGATTGAGATGGGTCTGTAGTTATTAAGTGAGCATTGCTCTCCGGATTTAAATATTGGTACAACTTTTGCAATTTTTAATTTGTCTGGAACAGTTCCTGTTGTAATTGAAGATTTAAAAATTTCGAATATGGGTTTGCGTATCACCGGGAAGACACTTATTACTACGTTGCTAGAAATCTCATCAATCCCTGGTGCTTTGTTAATTTTTAGAGAATTTTTTGCAACTTCGAGTTCATCATAGCCTAGTCCATTGAATTTTAGTTCGCTTTGTTGATTTGTAAGATAGGTTTCAAAATCGGTATTTGGGCATTGAATTTTGGACGCCATGTTAGGGCCGATGTTTGCAAAGAAACTGTTGAAATGTTCAGCTATAGAACTTTTATCGTTGTATTCTTTTTCATCCACAACAATTCTATCAGGTAAGGTATTTGTTTTGGTACTTTTTTTCCCGATTATTTCTTTCATGATGTTCCATGATTTTTTAATATCGCCATTGGTATTTTGAAGTAGTTTTGAGTAGTATATTTTTTTAGAGTTTTTCCTTATTTTTTTCAAAGAGATTTTTGTATTGCTTGTAGATAGATAAGTTGACTTCATTTCTGTTTTTTAAATATTTTATGTAGAGTTTTTGTTTTGTTTTAGAGGATTTTTTAATTCCACTAGTAATCCATGGACAGTTCAAATATTTTTCTTTAACTATTTTTTCTTCGATCGGGAAATAACTATTATAATGATTTAAAAAAATATCGATAAATGTATTATATGCGGAGTTTGTGTCCTCAAGGTTGCATTTTTTATATACTTCATCCCAATTCACTATTGATAGTGTGTCTTTAAATTTTTGAATAGAAATTTTATTAGTTTTTCTTATATAAATTTTGGTTTTAGAATTGTTGTTTATTCTTGTATCTTGATTTATAGAAAAGTAAATTGGGAAGTGATCCGAAATATCGGTTTTAACTATACCTGTTTTTAAAGAGGAATCTTGAAATACATTTGTTAAGATGTTATCTATTGCGGAAATTGAATTCGGGGTTATTCGCGTAGGTTTGTTGATAATCGGAAAGATACAATGTTGAAACATGTTGTCAAAAAAAAGTTTGGTGGTCGCATTCTTTTTGTATTTTAAACAATCTATATTTAAATCACCTATGCAGAATAGTTTTTTTTGTTCTCTATTAATTTTAAGAAAGATATCTTCCAAGTAGCTTGAAAATTTTTTTATATCTCCTTCAGGTGGTCTATAGCAGGTAGAAACTAAGATATTTTTAGTTTTGGAGTTAGTGATTTCTATTGTAAGTACCTCACAACTGGAATCAGAAATCGAAAGGTCTTTTCTTGCTTTTATTGCTTGGTCATTCCGAATATATGTTGCAATCCCTCCCCCCCTTTTGTCTGCTTTCCTTTCAGAAGATAATAATTTATAATATGGAATTTGAAAGTTAGAATTTTTTTGAATTGATTCATCAGAGCACCAAGTTTCTGTCAGACAAATCATACTGAATGAGTAATTGCAATCGGTTAAGAAATGTTTTAATTTATCAAAATTTTTATTTATACTTATATTTATGTGTTTGCCATAAAGTTATTTTTAAAAGTTTGGAGTTCAGTTTTAAAATTTTTAATGTTGAAATAAGGCGAATCAAAGTTATTAACTTGAAAGATTTGCGTATCTACGTCACAAAAATCATTGAGTATGTTATTTGCGGTTTCGAAGACATTAAAACGCAGCGATTCAAAATCTATTGTTTTGTAAGTCATTAAGTTAAGAAGCAAAAATTAAATACGCGTTCGTTTAAAAAAGAGTTTAAGTAAAAGAGAACGCGGCGCTACTTTTTGAAATCTCGACTAAATATTTTATCGTATTTTAAAATAGCGTATTTACCTTCGCTGCGTAGTTTTTTTACTTCTTCCCAAAGCTTTCTTCGGAGTTCAGTTGTTTCTGGAGCGAAGTCTTCATTAACGTATAGGCCGGTTCCCTTAAGGTGCTTTACTGCGTTGAGAATTTTGTTTTTGTCCTGAAAATTTAAGAGTTTTAAGACTATTGTTCTTGGTTTGTTATGCTTGTGTTGACCGATACGATGAGCTCGTTCAATCACCACTTCACTTGTTATTTTAAGTTGTTTTTTAATCATTACTTTTACTGCTTTTTCGCAATCATCCCAATTCTCTCCTGGTGTTTCGTGTAGTCCGTCTATTCTTAAGTTGTTTCGTCTCGATCGATTTTCCAGATCTACTGTTTTTTTGTTTAATATATTTACTTCATTGTCATAGTATTTTTTTATGTGTGATAATTTTTCTGATATTTTATCTTCTTGAAAATTAAGGCTGTCTTTAATGTCATTGATATCTTTTTCAAAATTCGATATTTTCCTTTTATTGTTGTTATTGTCTTTTTCTATAACGTCTAACCTATCGGTATTAATCCGTACATAAAAAAGTCATTAAAAACTTGTCATTAAAAATTGATAATCTTGTGTTTTTCTGAAGTTTGAGTTTAACAAGTTTATTTTAGTTGACAATTATAGTTTTGTATTTTTTGGAAATATACTAGAAAAGGTAATATATATGTAGCTGAGATACCAAATTCTCCTGTTTTAATATGTTATTTTAAAAAAAGAGAAATATTTTTCTAAAATAACACGCTAAAACAGAAAAAATATTGCACAAATAACAGAAACTTTGAATTATTTTTTTCTTTTTAACATATAAATAAAATGGTTTTAAAAAAACATTATCCATGAAAATATAAATTGAAAAAAATACAAATGAGGTTTTTTAATGTGTTGTTAAAAACCATGTTAAACTAATTTAGACTTCATTAAAGACTTTATGAATAACCATTAATATAATGATGTCTACTTGCGTAAATTTTGTAATATAATATTAATATAATTATGAAAAACCAATGATTTTGGTTAATAAATATACTTTTGGTAAATAAAACTTAAGTACCAAACTTAAGTATGTTCTTGTTTATATCACATTAGAGTGTTTAGGAAAAGATTGAAACAACCACCTCATTTGGCTAGGATGTAAACTTTATATTAGGATGTAAACTAGGATGTAAACTTTATATCATAAGTTCTGAATTTTAAAAGCTGTCGACTTAAGAAAATTAAGGTAATTAATTTTTAAATGTAAAAGTAAACAGCTTTTTCGTGTGACTTACTTTTAAATGTAAATGTAAATTACTTTTTGATGTAATCTTCTTTTACATAATTTATTTTTGAAAGTAAAAAAACTTACATTTTAAAGTAAAAGTCGTTTCAAAAAAATTAATTACTTACTTGGAATAGTAAATTTACATAAAACGTTTAAAATTACTTATGTAATTAACTATTTTGTAAAAGTTAACTTATTCGTGTAAGTAAAAAAAAAAGTAAGTAAAAGAGCCATCCCTATTTATTATAAAATTAAGATTAGTTATTTATGTTTAATAAGTTGCTCTTTAAAATTGATAATTATTGTCATAGTTTTTGATCTACTGATGAACTACTTGAACTATTTTTTGTCAACAAGTTTTTTTTAAGTTTAAAATACATAAGTCTAACAATCGAAATATGAAATAAATTTGATACATTGTTTATATATATTTTGCATGTTTTTGAATATCATTTAAAATGGGAAAAGTTTATTTACCGCTTAAAAGTAGAACTCGTAACTCGTTAAAACAACTTATCGCAGGACAAACAGATCGTAACACGTTAAAACAACTTATCGCAGGACTAACAGATCTTCCCATATTTAAAGAAGTTAGTTTAGTTACAACATGGAAGTATAAATCAGATGGAAGTTCATCAAGCCGCAAACATCAAAGCAATTTCAAGTCGTCTCGGGAGTATGCTTGTAACCATAGTCATAAGAAATAGATAGTCTGAAAGCACGTGTCGTTTCCATTGTTTTACCGTTTTAACTTGAAATTTGATTTACCCTGCACAACTTTAAAAAATGAGCAATGAAATTTATATAGAAACACAGCTTGATGATCTGTATATAGCGATTACTGATGGAATTTTTGACAATAACAAGGAAATTGAGCATGATCTAGATGTTTTATTATTTGAAGATTGTTTGCTATCCAATTTTTCGTGCAACTTGTGTTGTAAAGTTTATAAAACGAAAAATGGCTTAAAAAGACACACAACTTCGAAACACGAACTAATCAACCCAGTGAGCGAAAACAAAAACTCCATAACATTTTGTCATCTTGATCTTAAAAACATTGTTAAAGATTCTGCTTATAAATTGTCAAATGATTTTTGTTGGCCTGAGGAAATTAGAGTTAAATTTTCAAAGCAGAGCTTCAGTTTTAATTTTGAAGATTCTATTTCTCTTTTAGAAAAATTACAGGCTTTTATTTTAAAGTACAATGTTGATGCAGAAAAATTTTATTCTCAGTTTTAATGGCTTCTTCATGAAAATTTATTGCCATCAAAGTTTGATGATATTTTATTGACCAATACTTTGCTTACTGAAGTTGCCAATCATATACTTCAAGATCTTTCAGGAAATAAACATAATACTTCATCTTATAATGAAATTTTATCTCTCAATTATTTTTCTGAGAAAGAATTAAGTATAATTCAATATTTAGCTGGTTATGTTGTGCAAAAACTTTACTCAAAGTTTAAATTTTCTAAATCTGAGGAGTATAAAAGACAATGCATGGAAATATTATCAGCGTGCAAAATTGATTCAAATGATGCCCAACTGTATATTGATACTAAGAATAGAGGTGGTTTATTTAAAACTAACATTTATACTCAAAATATCTTTATTCAATGTGAAACAATTTTTCGTAAACAAAGCAAATCTTTTGTAACATCTATTGACAGCAAAGCCCTGGTTAATGAAATGCTTAAGGACTCAGTTATTATAAGTAAATTAAACAATATATGTTACAGTACTGAAGTGCAGATTGATAAAAAAATATCTTTCTCTCTTCTTGAAAGTATGCTTATTTTGTTCACGAGGGTAAGAAGCTTTTCCTATGCTAGAGATATTCGTGAAAAACATCAGATCAACAAGCGACAAACACGCAAATCTTCTATAAGAACAGAATTAAGAAAAGCAATGTGCAGCAATGTAGTTGCTCCTTAACTCTGGTTTTGAGGCCTTCAGCTATCTGCTCCGAAAGATAAAAAACGGTTTTTTTTATAGCCACAAATTTAATAAAAATGTTATGGCTAAAACAACTTAATTCTCTTTAAATAAAAATATAGCAAGTTATACGTTGAATAAAAAAGAGATTATTAGTTTCATATATAATTGTGTCTTTTATGTAGAACTATGTACAGTGAGGCAGAATGCCATCCTGTCACATTTTTATAAAGTATAAACCGTCTTGCCACCTTTTCATAAATCTCCTAACATAATGATTATGCAAAATGGTATTTTTATATTTTTGACAGGATCAAAAGTCACAGTCGCAGTCTGGGACTTTGGAAAAGTTAGTTAGCTAATTAGTCAGACTTTTTTTTCTTTTTGGCAATGGTGAATCATTTATCTCATTAAAATTATGTCTTCGACATTGGACATTACCAACAATAGATCGTACAGAATATTGTGACTTAATAGTGTTGTCATTATACCCAGCATCTCTGACAGAAGGATTATCACATCTGCTGCCAATAGCACGCTGTCTTCCGAAGTAGTTTTCTAAATCGTCTTGACAAAATCTTTCTGAAAGAATATAAGGAACACCGTGTTCAAAGAGAAACTTACAAACTTCTTTGAATGAATGTACAGTTATCTGGATACCTTTATAAGTTTGCATAAAAATAAACATATTAATCTTAGCATTAGCAGTATAATTCCTGTCATTTCGATTGCCAATAGACTCTTTCCAGTTTTTAAAATATAAAAGAAAACTGTCAAGCCATTCAAAACGTACATCATTAACAGATTCATACGGTTTTAGATTTTCTTTTTAAATTTTTGATAGCTTTATTTTTAATTGAAACATTTAAACAGTCAAAAATTTATCCATCATTAAACAAAACTGAGCAGTTCCAGCACATTCTGGGGGACCAAATTCTTTTAAAACTTTACAAACTGTTTCACTTAACACTTGAGCAGCCAAATGAACACGCATTACTGAATATGGTGTTAAATTAATGTGATCACTTGTGAGTTTATTTACTAATCTTAAACCACATTCTAAGTCCTCATAATATAGTAGTGAAATATGACTTCAAAGTAGGTGCAGACCATTGTTCCACATATAACGAGTACCTCGTCCAGAACCAGAATTCGCAAGGCAGTTACGAGCTGTTTTAATCAAGTGTGGAGCATCTGAAAAAAAATATATGTAACGCTTTTTATTAGAATAAATATTCTGTGCTCTGTAAACTAAATCATTACATAAGTTCATATTTAAGTTCTTATGCATTCGAAAAACTTTTCTGTTTGGAGAGGCATCATCAGCTGTTGCAGAAATAACCTTTAAATTCATACTTTCGAGGTAACACACAGCTTTCCAAAAAATAGGCATTAGCTGAAATGATGTAATTCCAGTAGTTGCAAAAGTAGCTAAACTAAATGATAAAAGATTTACAATGCTCTTTACAAGAAACACAAGAATATGAATAGCTAATTCTTTAACATTTTTTAAAGTAGAAATGTTAATTTCTTTATCGCCTAAATCAACAAAACCAATAAGCTCTCCAGTATATTTGTCCCAAACTAAATCTTCTTGGATCTTCATTTCATCAAAAATAATTGAAACAAACTTTTCATGAGGAAGGAAATTTTGTGTTTTTTTGGCAAGCTCACTTAAAACAGCTGGATTAAATCCCCTAGTAGGTCGGATGTAATTTTTGTAATCTCTTAAAGTTCTTAAGCTTGGAAGAGTTAAAATACCTTCACCTGTCTGTGAATCATATCGCAAATCAGTATAAGCAGATGACGATTTAGCAGCAAGGTTTAGACAATACTTTATTATTGTGGGGTGATATCTGATAGATGAAAGATTGGAGCAGCTCAAATACTTTTGCTGCTCTTCCCAAAACAACATCATAAAAGGTGATATATTTTTTTGATCACAAGCTGAATATGTTGAGATCAAATCTATACTGAGTTCTGAGCAAATTTTTTACTAGATTTTTCAAAAGCAGATTTCATTAGTTCAATTTCCTCTTTGAATTGTTTGCATTGAAGTCTGCATTGCTGCAAAGCCAGTTTAACTCTACTAGGGGAAGTTACAGAGATGGGTGCATTTAATTTAGCAGGAGTTTTAAGTGTAGATTTTTTAGAGAGCATATTAGAATGAGCTTTAATATTCAGTTCATGACAAAATCTGCATGGTTGATTTTTTACAAAGAC
Organism: Hydra vulgaris; assembly: GCF_022113875.1. Taxonomy (NCBI): domain Eukaryota; kingdom Metazoa; phylum Cnidaria; class Hydrozoa; order Anthoathecata; family Hydridae; genus Hydra; species Hydra vulgaris. The sequence goes on along the minus strand of NC_061165.1, from coordinate 677,568 downwards.
TAATAATTGACAAGAATTGCTGCGATAAAATTTAATTTGATGCAGTTTAGACTTTATTAAAGAGTTTTTATAAACAAAATAATCAAAAGTTTTAGGAACAACATGCTTCTGAAAATTTAACACTTCAATAGGATTAGGAAATTTTATTCCATTGCAAAATTCTAAGGATTCTATTTCAAAAATAAGTTGTGAAAAAACAACATTAAGAAATGATCTGTTATATTTTAAATGCAAATCATGAGTTTCCGGTAACATCCATCCATACACACGAATAGTAAAATATAAGGAATGACTTCTTCTAATAACTTAAACGAAATATAACATAAATTATCAAAAAATTCAATCTTCCATAACTTATTTAATGAAGACAAATTAAAAAGACGTTTTTTGAAGTCCACAAAGTTTCTATAACAATAAGACTTTTCGATTGAAGAACTTTCAAAAAGTAACTGATAATCTTCTCGCTTAGATATGGACGACGAGGATCGAGAAACAGCAATTAAAACTGGCGCTTCTGTGCTTTTACTTGGTAAATTTAGTGATGGTAGCTCCCCATCTTTCAACTTTTTTTTTGTTTCATAACACCAAATTTGCTCAGAAGAAAAGTGAAGCTCGCAAATCCATAGTTTTTTATGTTCAAAATCGTTTATTTTCTTACGAAGAATATCATCAACAACTCGATCTATGGTGATAATGTTTATTAAGTCTGAAGCTCATTTTTTAGTAAAATCATCCGTTTCTTTAGGAACTTTAAAGAAAGCAACTCCAGTATATCTTCTAGAGGCAGAACATCCATAAATTAAACAGTTTTTACCCGGCATTCGCAATATCTATTGAGTTCTTTAAAGAAAAACAGTTAGTTCGTAAGAAAAACAACAGGATTTTTTAAAACTTGTGCAGGGTCGGAGATCTGGGGATAGCAAAAATCGAATACAATTAGTTCAAACAATCGGTCATTGTTCGCTTCCAGACTATCTATTTCTTATGACTATGGTTTCATTTAAAAGTTAACTTAAAAATGAGATAAATACATTGCAATTTTTGTAATATCTATTCAATCCCACTTTAAAGGGAAAGTTAAAAAAGTTGAAAAACTCTAGCTTTTGCCTCTTAAAACAAGTAAAATCTTGATGAACTAAGAATAAAATAAATTTACAAAAAATTTAAACACTATTTAATTTGATCATAGAAATTGATTTTCCTTTAAAAAAAAAAAAATAAATAACAATGCAAATTTTTTGACTTTAATTGTTTTAGTTACGATGTAAAATCGACTTTAATTGTTTTAGTTACGATGTAAAATCGGTTTTGAATGACTTTAATTGTTTTAGTTACGATGTAAAATCGGTTTTGAATGACTTTAATTGTTTTAGTTACGATGTAAAATCGGTTTTGAATGGAATCAAGGATATTTTTTGATGTTAAAGAAAGAAAGCTTTCAGACATTTGGTTTTTAAAAAAGTTGTTCAATCAAGTTGAGCATGGCATCATTAAACTTACAAATAAAATGTTTCAATTTTTTGATAAAGGAGAGCATGTACTGGAAATATTTATAGACCTTTCATAGGCATTTAATACAGTTGATCACGGTACCTTACTCTCAAATTTAAAATATCATGGTATCAAAGAATATCTGACAGGGCTTTGGACCATTATTTTTTTAGATTTACATAAATGATATGGATAAAGCATCATCTTTAGTATCTTAAATAATGTATGCTGGTGAGACTACTTTGTTTTATAACCATCGTATTTTAAAAACGATATTTGGAACAACGAATACTAAACTGGAATACTTTAAATTATGGTTCAGAGCAAAGAAACTATCCTTAAACTGTGAAAAAACTAACTACAAGTTTATTTCATAAAAAAGTCAATCAATGTCTCGACGGTTAAAAGTTCCAGAGTTGCTCATTAACAACATAATAATAAAACGGGAAAAATATGTAATAATTCTTGGTTTTCAAATAGACTAAAATTTATCATGGAGAAATCATATTGGGCACATTGAATGAAAAATATCATCTGCAATAGGTATTTTTTTGTGAATCTTGCCCTTATCTTGATTTCTGTTCAAGAAAAAAACTTCACTTTAGTCTAATTCTAGTCATCTCACATATGCTAATATAGTGTGGGCTAACCCTGGAAAAAAAAGTTGTATAGAGTTTCTTTAAACTTTTGAAACATATGACTTATAAAAATTCTATAAAGTTTTATAGAATTTTTATAAAACATCAATTAATTTTAATAGCAATTGTTATAAAACCTTTTTTTCTACATGTATTTATATAGAAAAAAAAGTTTATAGCAGTTTCTATAAAAATAACTAAAATTTTATAAAAATTTTATAGAACTCTATAAAATTTCTATAGGTTATATGGTTCAAAAGTTTATAGAAATTCTATAGAACTTTTTTCATGGAAACACACACAAAGCAAAATTAATCCAACTACAAGGTTTTGAAAACCATACTTGTAAACCAGTTCATTATTTAAGTAGAATGGACAATCCTTCTGTGATGAAAAATATAAAAGTCTTAAACTTGGAAAAACTTAATTTATATTTAATTCTTATTTTTATATTTAGATATAGAAGTAATATGCTACCAAATTCATTTTTAGACATATTTTCCACATCACTTTTTCAAAGTTATAATTTGCGATCAAATGGTTTCCATAACTATTATATTAAAAAAACTAAAACCCGGTATTCTGAATTTTCAGTTACGTCACAACCGGTATTCTGAATTTTCAATTATGTCACAAGACCCAAAAACATGGAAAAACTTGAAAAATCAAAAACTGAAAGACTTAAATAGAATATCGAATATAGAAAAAAAAAACAGTGGAAATAGTAATTACAAAGCTAATTACAAAAAAGTTATAGCTTTTTAATTAACTTTTTACATGGAAAGTTATATGCCAAATGGGGCTGTTTACGGAATTTTTTTGGAGTTTTCTACCCAAAAACGCTGGTTCTTCTTTGATTTCCTTTTTTTTAGGTTTTATAATTTGGAAAAATATATTTAACAGTTCTTATACCAAAATTTAAATTAAAGTTTGTATCAATACTTTACTCATTTATTCTAATACGTTAGAATTTTGTATATGCTTTTTCTTTTTTTCACGATAATAACTGTATCTTTATATTTTATACCTGAAAAAAAATTAATAAATAAATAAATCGAAAAATAGACAGAGCAAACTTCAAACGTGGACATGTTTATTAAGGTATTAAATAAGAATGTTTAAGTAAAATTGCTTTGATTGGAACCTGGGAACGACAAAATTCCTAAAATTTATTTTATTAAACCCCCCTTTCTGCCCAACCCTGAATGCGCGAGCACTATTTTTCAAGAGTTTTATATTATCATTAATCTAAACTAAATTTATATTTAACGATAGATTTCAAATTTTGTCAAAAATCTTTTTGACAAAATTTGAAAGTTATGACTATGTAAATTTTTTTTTTAATTTTTGTTTTAGGTACGCCACGAAGATCTTACTGTCTTGTCACAAAGCACCACGGAAGAGCATTTAAATTGGAAGATTACTGCGCCACAGCCGCACAAATTGAAAACCCCCTCAAAATAAAAATAATTTCCTTAAACATCTAAAGAACTGCTACAATCTCTTAAAGTATTAAATAAAGTGGCAGATTGAGATTTAGTGTTGTGGAAGGAGGTGGGGGGCCAGCCAATGAGTAGAGGGCAACCGAGGTTGGGTGTGGTACTTTAAACCCCAGAAGATCGCACTTATGATTAAAACATTTTATAGGTGGTTTTATGTGACTTTTATCATAACTATTACATACATGTAAGGCACTAACAACCTAAATTTTGAGTTTACTTCCTTCATTTTAGTTAACAATTATCTTTTATAAAATAAGAAACATTTAATATTAATGAAATAGTTCAGTTATTTAAAAATCTATTTAACTAGACAAATTACAAGGGTAAGCATTAAAAAAGAAAGATACTTTTCAGGTAGTTTATAAAATGTTTTTCTGCAAGATATTATTAAAGCAAAACAATTTATCTAAAAAGTCAAAGTCAATGCATTCAACATGCTAACGTTAAATAGAAACTAATGGTAATCCAGAAAGACGTTTGTCAGTGTTGATCTAAGATAATTTTTTATAACCTTTAATCTACTGAAACTTCTCTCAGCATTAGAAGATGCAACAGGAAGAATCAAGTAGATTTTGTAAAGTATAGACAAGATAGGAAGACCGGGTGCCATCTGTTTTTCAACCAAGAATGGAAGCACGTCTTTCATTTGTAGATCAGTTGTCAGTGATGGAGATATTGATGCATACACATCTTTGAAAGTCTCATACTTTACGACTGCTTCTTTGTCGTTGCAATAAGTTTCACATAAATTTTTAAATGAATTTATATTTTTCTCGGATAATGTTGACGGGTTCTTGTAATCAAAATGTGTAACTGTGTTACTAAAGTCTTGAAGTTGTTCATTTATTTTTGGGTTATAATTTTATCCAAAACATTGAAGTAGGTTTTATTTTTAAAGCGTGTAGTTGGATCATTGACTCAACAGCTCTCCAGCCATGCATTTCTTTTTGGCAACTTGCCTTTCTTTTAATTCAGTTTCTACATCTATCACATTTTATACTAACAAATGATTTGACTGCTAAATGAAAAACATCGAAAGTTCACTTTTCATATGGACAAACTTTTTTTTGTATTATCAAATGTTTTGCAAATAATATTTTTGTTGCTAATAGTTTGATAACACAAAAAGGTTTTTTATCAACTTTTGCAAAAAAACTATTAGAAAGACAAATGAGTGCTTTTTTTATATTGAAACTGATAGTGCAATAGCTTCTGCTCTAACACTCCCTACATGTTCTTAAGACTCGACGAGATTTATATCATCTAGAGTGGCTAGAATAGCAAAAAAAGATTCAACAACAACATCAACTGCATGCTTCCTGCTTGCCAATCTTTTATCAGTTGTTGTTTTAGAGTATCAACTGTTGATTTATTTAAACGTTTCTGGTGCTCTTGGAGAATATGAAGCTGTGGTAAACTAGACATAAGGTATGTTTACAACTTTTTAGCTGTGTCGAAAAACAACTGTTTACAGACATTGCTTCGATGGTAACCAGATTCAAAACATGAGCACAACAGTGAACTTAGATGGCATTTGGTGAAAGCGCTTTTATCCAAATTTGAAGACTATTTTTAATTCCGGACATCTCATCATATGCTTGTCCTCTGCAGAGTTTAATACCGATGTTTCGTTTTTCAAGCTCAGATATAATTAACTTAGCAAATGCTACAGCGTTGCTGCATTCTATAGTATAGAAGTCTATAAATCTCTCCATAACGTTATCTGATTTTGAAACCAATCGTAATGAAATTGGCATCTGATCAATTCTAGAAATATCAAGAGTTGAATCAATAGTTAAAGAAAAAAACTGGGCTATTTTAACTTCATCATTGATTGTAGATGAAATTTCAGAAGCAAGTAATTGAATTAAATCATTTTGTACATCATGACTTAAATACAGTTCATTCCTTTTTTCATACCAATGATGATTGTCCAAAGTAAGATCATATTTGGTTAATAGAGCTAACAGTTTAAGAAAATTGCCAGCGTTATTAGCTGTACTTTTGCCAGGGGCGGATCCAGCATTTTTTGGTCTTTGAGATAGATAATTTCTAAACATGGAGCAAACTCCAAAAATTTATATGTTTATACCCCTGTGGGCACAGGACGTATTTAACACATATTAATACATTTTAAACGTCTTAATTACGTCTTGTGTCCACTAGGACTTAAGTCTAATAAAGATGGTTTGCAAAAAATTGCGATGATTGGAGCCTGGGAACAAAAAAACCCCAAAATTCGAGACGCCCCTGCCCTAAACGTGAGAGCAATAAGTTGACAAAATATTTTTTGTACTATTCTCAACTAGACTCATATTTATTGATAAATTAAACCCTCTCAATTTGAGGGGCTGCAAATTTTATATAGTTATAGTTTTTGAGCACTAAAATATTTTACTATGAAATTTAAAATTTATTGATAAATATAAGTCTATTTGAGAACAGTACAAAAAATATTTTGTCAACTTGTTGCTCACACGTTTGGGGCAGGGACGTCTCGAATTTTGGGGCTTTTTTGTTCCCAGGCTCCAATCATCGCAATTTTATGCAAACCATCCTTATTGGACATAAGTATAAGCATATAATTTTTCGGAGTTTGCTCCATGTCTAGAAGTTATCTATCTCAAAGACCAAATAGTGCTGGATCCGCCCCTGTTTGGTATCACCCGTTTTGCAATGTTGATGTTTTATGTGTCCTCTAAATGATAAACCTTGTTTTGCTTAGAACACCGTTGCGTTTAACGTTCGTTTTAGGACTTCTCAATAAAATAAAACGTCTTCAAATCCGGGGCCTACTTGATAATTATACTATCAAATTTTCAAAGTATGACTATAAATCGGGTGTCGCAAACATAATCACGATTTATTTATTTGCATTTTTAATAGATCGGACGACCTTGATCGAAGTTTTTAAAATTATGATTATTGGCGCTGAAGACGCCAATAATCATTATGATTATTGGCGCTGAAGGCTTTTATTTTCTTGTTGTAACCACTGAGCATAGTGCTTAGTAATGTTCTTTGATGTCAAGTAATGTACTAAAAATAACAACTATCGAATACTAAATATAATAGACAATAGTGAAGCAAGTGTTCGAAGTGTTCAAGGTTTTATTTATAATTTTTTTGTTTAAATCTTTATCATGTGTTTGTATTTATGTTCAAACTTGATAAAAATAATGGAATAGTTATGACATTACTCACTTTTCGAAAAAAATAATGATATACTGCTCAAGTGATAAGAAAACATTGAGGATGATAAGACCAAATTTGTTTTTACCGCCTATTTTTTTATAATAAAAAGTGTAAATTTTCTTTAAAGCGTAACTTTTTACTTAAAAAAAAAAAAAGTATAGAAATGAAATGAATGCATTCATACCGTAAATCTGTAAATTACATTCATACTGTAATTTACAGCATTCATACTGTAAATTACATTATCACATTGTTTATCAAATTGAATATTTTTTTATTATAATAGAATTTACTTTAACATAATATATAATACTCAGTATAAGTTTAATTTATATGATATTATAAGATATTATTTATACTATTAGTATAAATACATTCTTATCATAAATATAATGCATTATATTTATTACATTAATGTATTATATCCCCCTTTTTTTAAATCATATTGTAATAAAAAATATTAAATTTGACAAAACTAAAAAATAATAAGCATACATTCATATTCATATCATATTACAGCGTAATACATAGTATTATTAACAATTACAGCGCAATATGATATGAATGTATGTTCACTTATTGTTATTGTAGTGTAATATGATATGGAATGTATGCTTGTTATTGTTTAACTGCCAAATTTAAAATTTTCTTGATACACTTCCAAGGTTTGACACAAGCAGGTTTAGATTAACTCAAACAGGTTAAGATTAATATTTTTTTAGTATAGTTTATCTTACTTAATAACTATCTTCAGTGTTAACAGTATATGAAAAAAGTCTTATGTGTTAGGTATGTGGATTGAAAATTTTAAATTGATCCAAAGCTAGATTGTTATACATCAATAGAAAGGGCTTCAATACAGTATTTTAAAGGTGAAAAAATTATTAAAATTGAACAATTCTATAAAAAGTTATGAGGTTTTTAGTAGCAAATTTTTGATATATGGATTTGTTGAAGAAACTGTGGTCAAAATTTAATTTTTCTTCACTTAAATTGTTATAACTTTGTCAATTCTTATCTAAATACCTATAACTTGGTATCAAAAGATAGATGTAACAGTGGGCTACAAATTTATAACTACCTCTACCTACTGGATGTTTCCTGGGGGCTAGAGGGGGTGCCAAACCACTACCTTCACCGTAAAAATAAGCATATTTCTTTCATTAAAGAGTGCTTTTTTTCAACAAATGGGAATTTTTTCATACAAAAAGTTGCTATAATTTTATTCCAGACTAATGATTGGTGTATATTAAATTTGGTGGTGGATATGGTGGATGGTTTAACACACCCTAGTTTCAAAAATCTTTTACGTTTATAAACATTTCTATTTTTAATAAAACAAGTGAAATCAGTATACAGTATAAAAACAAAAAAAAATTGTTCTTCAAGATTTTTGATTTATTGGTGGTGTACATATTGACAATAGGGAGGGGCATGTAACCCCCCCCCCAACCTAAAAAAAAAGAAAGAAAATGTAAATAAATTTTTATAATTTAACAGTCGTAAATACTGTAAAATAAATTACCAATTTAAAACGTGAACTAGTCTTTTAGCATTAGGCATAATCTAGGGGCTTGAACACCACCACGAATCTTAAATTTGAAAAACGTCTCTCATCTGCTATTTGTAAATTTTGGTTAGGATGAGAAGTTTATTGAATGTGGCAGTAATAGAGGCACGCATTCTAAAATGAAAAGATGTTTAATTCTTTAAAATATTTGTATCTTTAATATATTAGTATAATAAATTAGTATGAAATAAATTAGTATGAAATATGTTTCATTACAAAATCAAAAATATGAGTGTTGTATCCAATAAGAAAAAAAATTAAACACGAAATGTATAAAATTGTTGATAAATTATCAGATTATGAGACAGCTACCACTGTAAGCTACCAAGTAACCACTTTGATTAGTGAATATTAGTATCAAAATGGTTATTATATTAATCTAAATGGTGATCTTATATATAAATAAAAATAAATTTAAAGTAAAACAGTTGATCATATATATAAAAATCAGAACCTAATAGAAATTACCCTTCATAATAAAACCTTCCTTAAGAAGAATGTGAGATGGTTGTTGAATGAACAAAAAACTTTGTTTTGTTTGAAAGTCTAAAAATAAAAGGTTATTACTAACAAATCAATTTTATTTTGTTCTGTATTAAGACATTTTAGATATGCTAAAATAGTTGTCATGGTGAATAAATATTGGCTATTTCTTGGTAAAATAATTTTAGTAAACAATTAAAATAATCAATTCCATAAATGGAATTACATAATAATCATTTCTAACGACAGACATGTTAAGGTAAGCCACCTATCAAATAATTTTGCAAGTCACAACACTTGTGCAAATGTCATTCCAAGTCGAATACTTTTACTCTTCTCTAAAAACATACAAATAATGCATCTGAAAGAATTATCAAGTATAAAAATTTTTAATTCTCATGAGTCAAGAAAAATGATTTGTTAGTCCAGTATTTTGAAATTTTAATTATTATATTTTTTAAAGGTCTTTGATATATATGAAAAGAAGTGAAATAAAAGCATATGGTTGAGTACTTGGTATACTTGACTTGGTATGACTATTGCAAGTTTTATGACTTGCAATACTTTTTCGCAAGTTTGCACTTTTTTGCAATTGCCATATCTGTTTTGCAAGTTTCATCACTTGCGATACCTAATGTTGTACATAATATCTTTATTATGTACAACTTTAACTTGTTTTAGCTTTCGAAATTCTTTAATTTTCATTGCCTTTTTTGTAGCTTTAAGATTATGCATTATTCTACTGCAATAATATGTGCGCAACTTTTGTTTAAGATCTCTAATTTCAGTTCTCAAAACTTTAATAATTTTTTCCTTTCGTGTAACACTTTGTCTTAGCACTTTTAACTTGTATGGCATACTTTTCAATTTTGCCCTCACTGTTGCTAATTTTTTTCGATGCATGCTGGACGAGACAACAAGCTGAGAAGTTAAATAAGACAACCTGGTTTTCATTTTCGATGCATGCTGGACGAGACAACAAGCTGAGAAGTTAAATAAGACAACCTGGTTTTCATTTTCTTTTTTCTAGGGCTCAATTCTCCTCTGGATTGTTGCCAATTCTGTACATTGTTTAGTTGTGATAAATTACTTATGTGCTCAATTGATGAATTATCTAAACTACTTGAAACATTAGTAAGAGAACTACTTGGGGTAGGACTCAATGATTGAAAGATAGGCAAGATTGGTGCATTGCATGCAAAGGGTTCATTACAAAATTCCTCAAAACGATTACTATCCCTTGAAAAGTTGCAAACTCAACTTTTGCATTTTTTCAAAATGCTAAAGATTTGTGTTTTACAAATACTTAAATTAAATAAGTCATTGACTAGTTGAATAGTCTTAATAAATGACTTAATTCATTGTTAATGAATAAAAAAAGTACATGCCTATTTTTACAGCAACTGTATGTTTCAGCAGGTAATAAGAATTGTGTATCTAAATACTCTTTAACTGCACCATAAAAAAAAAAAAAAAAAATTTGCTTTTTGGGCCCATTGTTACCTGAAAAAATTATAAAGAAAGTATAACTACCAATTAATAATATAATTTATAACAAATATAAATTATATTATTAAAAATATTTATAATAATATTGTGTTATTGCATAAATAAAAAACACTATTTATACACACACAAAATGCTAATGAATACTAACAACATAAAACACATGATAATATAAAAATTCAAAAGACACATTGCAAATGTTAACATAAAAAGAAAAAACTGTTTTTAAAATACCTTGCATACCTGTAACTAGAAATATAGCAATCAACTGTTAATTTTTCAATTTCAATGAAATCAATAAAATTTAAGGAACTATAAACAAGTAATTAAGTATGTTATTTTTCAAAATAACAGCATTGTAGAAAGCAATAACAAATATATTTACTATACATTTTAAATTTGCAACATTGGATTTTTATTTTCTGCACTCATTCCATTTTCAATACCATTATCATTAGTGTAATTAATGTAGCTTACAAGTTAGATGTAGACTCTTATTTAATATCAACAATATACTTTTATTTAATAATCAACAACATTACTTGCAATACTATTAGCAATAGTGGCGTATATAATAGTAAATAGATTATTGAATTTTAATGTTACTTGACAATCAATCAAGTTTAATTTCAATATTAATAATAACAATTATATCTAATAATAATTGATATCGTTCAAACAAAGTATATAATTAAAAAAAGTCAACATACTTTCTTGAATTAACTTCAATATTGGATCACCTTCAAATACAACAATAAAAACATTTAAAGTAAGGAAGTTAATTTTAAACAATTATAGTAAGTTATTTATTTGAAATAAAAAACCAAACAAAGGAAAACACATTTAACTGGTACGTTATCAACAACCATTTGATTGTCATAACTTATTAACTGAAAAAAAAATTCTTTAAAACTATTATTTAATTAAAGGTCAATTAAAAACTTACTAGCGATAGCAGTAGCAGATGAAACTAAAGTTAAAAAAATGACACAATAATGCAACAAACGAATCAAACATTGATTTGGCATGTAGACTATAAAGATTGTTAAAAATTCTGACTAATAAACTTACCAGTGGAGGCAGTTGTTGATAATACTAAATATTACATAAAAGAAATATGAGAAGATAAAAAATTCCACTATATTATATTACACATATATAAACTTATATTGCTATATAAAAAAAGATACGATAAACAAGAAAAACACATTATTACGTAATCTATACTCATTTTAAAAAGTCCTAATTAATACACTTACTTGTGGGTGGAGTTGTAGATGGGACTAAATTTTACATAAGAAAGATTAAAAAAAAATTATTTAATATTATATTATATATATCAATTATTTAATATAATATTATATTATTATAGAAAAGCTGCGAGAAAAGAAAACTAAGCAATATGCTTTTGGTTTGAAAAATGATAACTTATAAATTTACCTGAAATAGGACGTGCAGATCGAACTAAAGATTACATAAAAAAGGTTAAAATAATATGGGAAAACAGTGCGAAAGTTATTTAAAGAATATTTAAAAGCATTTTCCCTGTCACCTGTTCGATTTAAATAAGCTTAAGGTTAATATGAAGGAGTTACTTATAAGTGAATAAATAAGGTTCAATTTACATAAAAGAAAAACAAAAAATAAAATAAAAAACTGATTTTTTTGGGCACTTTTTGCTTTTAGGCATTTTTTTTTTAAATATAATAATGCTATAATACCATGAGTATTATGATAGCTTAAAAGAGTGTTATTGCACTAACACAGATTTTATATATGTATATATATATATATATAAAATTAATTTTAACTGTTAATTAAAGTTCATGTTATTATAAAAAATATTAGAAGAAGATAGTTGATATTTTCTTCAATTAAAACCATGATGAAGTGTTATTATTTTGTGTTAGTAACTAAAAACTTATTGTGTTGAACTTTGGAAATGTAGAGGTAAATGGTTCTGCCTCAAACTGTTATGACCTAAGTCAGTTGTAATTATTCAAACAATGTTAGATATTAACTGGTAAATTACTTTATAACCTCTTCATAGTTATATCACCAAATTAACCTAATAAAACTCAACTTGTTCCGTACCCCCTCTTACCACCCACTTCGGAAACAGAAAAACAGAAATAAGGTACCAAAACTGCTCAATTTTATAGGCTATCTGCTCAATAATATTTTTCAATGAAATTTGGTAGGTGGTTAAAAAATACATGTAAAAAACTATCTGGGTAGGTTTGCAAACTATCTATGCATTTCTTCGACAATAATTTCATCTGAGAACAACAACCAAGTTTTTAATATATTTAAAGTCAATACAAAACTAACCAACCACACATAAATGTTACACAAAAATCAAGTTTAACTGTTCTTTTTTCCAAAAATACTCTAAGTTTAGTTATGTTTCTGTAAAGAAACACCACAAAATAAAGTTCGCCTGACGCTACCTAAAAAAAAGTTCAAAAAACGTGGCACAGAATTTTAGCACAAAATTCGGTTCCGTAAAACACAGATTTACGCGTACCTATATGTGTGTGTCAAGTTTTAGTTATTTGGATTTGGACATATTTAAAAAAGTTCTTTTATAAACTTCATTTCCAATTTTTTGCTATTTAAAATAAATAACAATTATTATGTGGTATGTTTTTAAAGTGTGAAAACATAGATCACAATCAAGTTCAATTTTTTATTTTTAAAATAGTTTTAGTTAGTGTATTTTAAATCGAAAAAGGTGTTTATGAGTAAGTGTTTTTATTTTTTATCACAGTAAAGAACTAAGGATCAGTGTAAAGGATCACCAAAGGATCTACATGAAAGGACATCAATTAAGCATCATTGTATGTTGGTAAATTACTGTATTAGTATATAGTTTGATTTTTAAGCAGCATTGGTTCTTTCTAAATTCTAAACTAAGAATGATTTTTTTTTTATTCAAGAAACACAGGTTTCTTGCATCAGATTATAAATAACATAAAAACAAAGAATTATTAATAAAATTTCTTTTGTCAATGAAACAATAAATTTTTATTAATGGAATAGTAAATTAAAATCATTTCAATATTTAAATTTCAATGTATTCATTTTAAGAAACCTAATCTAGAAAATTTTTTAACCACCTTAATTACAGTAAATTAGATAATAAAGGAATATATTTTGGGGTATTTTGATGGTCAAATGCTGATGTCACCATGATAATTTTTTAGGCATTGTTTTAACTTACAATATAGTTATCAAACATAACTATTATTAAAAAATATATTATTGCATTTTTTGACTTTACTAAATACAGCCTTTCAAGTAAAGTTTATATGCTGAGTCAGCATAAAATTTATTGCTAACTTATGATAAAATTAGCTATATCTTGATATTTTTTTGGTGCTCCCAGAAATCGTTATAGTCTTATCACAGAGCACTGCGGGAGAGCATTTAACTAGAAGTTCACACCTTCTTCTGTACCAATGTCACTTGTTGGGCTAGAGCTGGCGTCAAACCTTGAACCTCTGGGTTCTGAGCCAGAACTCTAACCCCTGCGCCACAGCTGCTCATTTTATGTTGTAAAAAGTTATTGTTAAAGTCTTTTTGAGGGCAAAAATAAATTTATACTTCATTTATTTTTTTTTGTGCCTAGGGTAGCCCTGAAGTTAGTTGAGGGAGGGCAGGGTGGGGAAGTATCAATTAGGCTTCCTACCTGTCCCTCTTTCCCTCCCCCCTCTTCCCCTTCTCCCCCACAATATATATATATATATATATATATATATATATATATATATATATATATATATATATATATATATATATATATATATAAAATAAAATAAAAGTTAATATTTTCCAAATTGAATATTTTTCTAAAATTAATAAAATTTTGTTTCATTAAAAATTGTGTTTTTAAACCTATTTGAAGGCCATTTGGAGCAATTATTAGAAATAATAAATTTATTAATTTTTTTGTAAAGGACCGACATTTTTTTTAAGTATAAAGCTTTACTAGGTTGTAATCCAAGTGCATTTATAAAAGACAATTTTTGTAAAAAGCTATATTTATAAAAGACATTTTTTTGTCTTTTTTAAATAAAGCCTTTTATTTCCTCATCATTAAATTATTGCTTCTGATTTCTGATGTTGTAAATATTAGTTTTTATCCTGTTACTTTGCAGGATCATTATATTTACTTAACTAATTAATAAATGTTAAATAATTACTTGGTAATTGATTGATAAATAAAATAAAATTTAATTACTTTATAATCATCTAAAAAAGGAAGTCATATAATATGGCACATCTAATCAAATAAAATGTATAAATAATTTACCATGAACTAAATGATGTTAATGGTGTTTCTAAAAAAGACTTATTTTGTAAAATATTACAAAATTAGATTTTTTGAATAAATTTAAAAGTTTAAAAATTGTGGAAAAATGAACGTATTGCAATACCATAATAGTTTTTCAGCTTATCAATACCTTGCATCAGTTAACTTTCCCTCCTAGTCCCTTCTCTTTTTTAATTCACGCAATCGTGTTCCGACACGCTTCTGGACAAGGCCAATGGTTTCTTGTTTAAACACTTTTATGCCATCTTAAACATTTTCAACAGACAACATTTTGAATCCCTATCCCCATAAAACTCAGTGTATTGTATTTTATTTAATTCTATAGATCGATTAAAAATTTTTTCTGTGCCAACCAATTCCATTGATGGTGCAAATCCATGGATTGTTTATACAAGTATGGCCTGCTTTAAAACTTGCATATTTCTCTACGTTTGAATGTTTCCATATTCTGACATTAATACAAGCCTGGCAATATTTACTCATTACCTCTATATCTAGTACTCGACCTGTGTCTCCATCTAGTACTCGACCTGTGTCTCCATCTAATACTCGACCTGTGTCAATAGAAATTGCCACAACAATACCATTATTAAGTAATATAAGAAATAGTTTCAAAGATTGATAACCTTTTCCTATTCTAAGCATACTGTAAAACATTCTACTATTAATCTCGAAAATTTTTGTTTTTGATCTTTTTTTGGAAGTCTAAAACAATTTAAACCAACCACATATAGCACACTTCAATTCAAATTCGAAAACCATTCCTAATTTCTGCTTTTGATTCAGCTTTACTAAATTATGTGAGCACTCTGGGCACAAAACAATCTTAAAAATCTCAGCTAACAATTCCATATCAACAGTTCGGTTTCCTGTAATGTTTCTTGAACAGCAGTTGTTATCAACAACTTTAACCATTGAACCATTTAACTTTGGCAAGCGGTAATTGCTGGCAGTGCCAGCAAATAATTCTGGGATTAATTGCCGGCAGCGCAATTTTGATTTTAGTAAGTTAATGTCGGCAGTGGAAAAATTATTATTTTTATAAACCATCTTCCGGCAGTGGAAAAATAAAAGAAGTAATTTTTTTAATTATTAGGCTGTCAGAAACCAAAACCCCAGTCGATTTACACTCTTTAAACTCCATTGTACCTATCCTTATTTAATTCAACCAATATAAGTTTACTACACTGTGTCTATCCTTATTTAAGTTGGTCTATGTATGTACACTCCGCTTCGCCTATCCCTAAATCAGTCAACGTACCTATACTCCACTTCGCCTACAGCTATAACAGTTGATGTATGTACACTTTAATGCACCTATTAAACTTAAATTTCATAACTAATCGTAATTAAAAAAAATATATAATAATTTACAAAAAATAATTATAGTTAATACTAATAAAAATAAGTAATGTTGAAATAAAACAAATTTTCACAAAATGTTAATTTTGTTTTAAGCAAGAATTGAACTCGGACTTCCAGCTTCAAAAATCTAATGTTATCCACTGTACTACTCTCAATAATGCATTGATGAAAAATTAAAATTTATTTACAAAATATCCTGCCAGCAATTCATCTCAAAATTATTTTTTGCGTTTAACTTTTTATAAGAAACTGTTGTTGCAATGTTTTCTTTATTTGTAACTTTAGAGTTTTCAGTAAAATTTTTCGAGTGTTGGTTACCATAAAACTTCCTACTTTTATGTCTTTTAGATCGAAACTTACGAGATGATTCCATTTCAATTTGTAAATATTTTTCAACTTTTTAGTTATACTAGTTAAGTAAATATACAAAGCAATAGATAGAAAGCTTATAAAAGCATAGATACATACATAGCAAAACAGCATCGAGATTATTTTATAAAGCATACTACATTGTTATAATACTGGAAAATAAAATATGTTTAAACCAATTTTGTATAAAATAAACAAACATTCTACCAAGACCAGTCTGTCAAATCAGTAGTTTAACTAGTAAAATAACTTCCATTAAGCTTATTACGTCGTTATACAAACAAAAAGCCATCTGTACAAACAAAAAGTCGAAATCAACTTTTAAAAAAGAAAAAAGGTGAATAACAACATTTAAAAATGGTTGCTATGCGCGTTGCTAGGGTATTTTAAATAATGTACATCTAAATAAATGAAATTTTGACCAATATCAGCATATATTAAAAAATTAAAAATCAGCAATAGTTTCTACGGTAAATTTGAGTTAAAATAAGTGTATTTTTGAAAAATTAATTTTTTCAATAATTTACACTTTTTAAATAAGGTTGTGCCCTCTTAACGGAGATTGGTTATGTGAAAACAGTTTGTTGTAAGTTGATTTTGTTTTTTTAAAAAAAATTATTTTAGTGCACAACAGAAACAGTTTTTCAGACTTCTCTAGCAATCAGCATAGCAATAAGTTAGTCTATTGATTTTTTAACTTTATTGTCCCGTTTTTTTCATCATGTTCGCCTATTATTTTACCAGTGCTCAAAAAAACCTTAGGATAAGTTTTCCAGTTTAAATTTTAATAATAATATTACATCTTTTGGTTATATTTACATGCTTGCTTAAAGACTATTTTTATTACAAGTTTGTTTTTATCTTTTTAAAAAATTGTGCAATAAGTCATTAAAAAAATGACTTATTGCACAATTAAAGAACCTTAATATAAGTTCAAAGGCAGTTAGTACACATGTAACGAAAGAATAAAAACTTAATCACCAATTGCAAGTTTTACAAGTGCAATTTGATAATTAATTACAAGTTACAATTTGATAATTAATATATGACAAAAAAGATTTCCACATCAGATGTTAACAGAAAAACTTTTTATGCTTATTCTTATACCAACTAAAGTTGGTAAAAGTTATAAAAAAAAGGGTTATAAACAAATAAAATGAAGTAGGGACATATTCTGATAGTGGTTTTTAGAATAATAACAATTTTATGATTATTTTATTACGCAATTTTTATGAGCAACTTTTTTATGTTTGTGTTATTCCTTGTTGTGTTATAAAATATATAAAAATACGGTGTTTGTACCTCACTAAATATCTTTTTTTTTTTTTTTCATTTCAAGAGCATTATCTGTATATTTTTGGGGACTTCATTTTATTATTTTACAAAAAGAAATTGAGTATCTTTAAAAGAATATTCCGTTATCCACTAACGTGGTAGAAACCCTAGTCAATAGTTAATTTACTCTGAAAATTCGGAGTTATTAGCATTTGTGAAACTTTTACTATCATGTTTGAAAATTTTTCAAAATGGCTGTTTAAATGTGTAAATAGCCCTTAATTACATTTTTTTCAAAACTTTATTCCAAAACAAAATCAATTTTAATATTTAATTGCAATTAATGTTCCAAAACAAAAATTTAAGCAACTTTGTTTTAAGAAGATACCTTAAAACTCCTTTAAATACCTATGTTTTAAAGGAACCTTAAAAATGAAGCTTCTAATTTATTCAATAGTTTTTGATTTTATTTGCTTTTATTCGCATTTATTCGATAAACAACCACTCCGACAAAATTACTGTTATAATTAAATAGTCAAATTTTTGCAATAAATCATATAAAACAAAACTTTGGTGTCAAATTTTAACATTTTTTCTAATTAATATCTAAACAGTTCGATAACTTAAAAACAAATCTGAAATTATTTTTCATTACATCCGCAAATACTTCCTCCTATTTTTTTCCTGCTGCAGCCAGCTGAGAGGCAGAATGGACTAGATAAGGCCTCTAATTAATTCCGCTTCCAAAATTTCTTTTGGAGGCGGAATGAATTTGCGGCCGCTAAAGGAATGGCGAAAGCAACTGGAGGTGGAAACCAGTATATTTTGCCCCTAAAAATTTCTTTGGAGACAGCCGCTATCTGTTGCGGAAGAAAAGTGGAGGCGAGAAGATTTATGTCGTTTATCAAAACTAAAACGTTTGAAACGTCACTTAAAGTGGATTTATTTGAAACATATGAAACTTCGCTTGATGTGGATTTTTTTTAAGGGTGCATAGCCTTCTATATAACACGGCCAGGTTTTTTGCCTTGAAGTTCGAAAATTAGTGGGCCGATTTTATAAAGTTTTAAGCTTTAAAATCAAAATCTGAAAGTTATTTAGTAAAGACTTTATTGAAGTTTAAATAATTTGCTTAATTAGCCATAAAATTCTAGTTATTATTATTACCAAAATTCTTAACCTTAAAATATTTAGACAATCAGCTAATAATAAATCATGGTCACATTAGGCCAAGTGAAGTAGCTATTTTAGCCAATCAGGGTTCTTTACTGTACAAAATCTTTTAGTTATTAATTTATTGATTCAAACAACAAGTATTAACAAAAATATGTTAATAAAATTATCATCATTTCTTTTTAAAATGTACACAAAAACTGAAAACAACAACATTTATATTGCAAAAGTTCTATTAAGTCAAGATTGTATTGTTTCTATTCAAAGAAAAAATACACACTAAAAAAAAAGGTAGAAATTTCAACCTTAGGGTAGGATATGTGATATACCTTTCGTAAGGTATTATTTTCTACCTTTCAAGGTAGAAAATTATATTAAAAGCAATGTTTTGTCATACTATTATCTTCCTTAAATAAATTTATTATCTATTATCTCTATTATCTTCCTAGAATAAACTTTATGAAATTTTAGAATATGTACTTTCAAAATACATCATTGTTATTTTAAAATCTTATTTTTCATATAACTTATTTTTATATTTTATAAAATCTTACTTTCCATATGCGGCCGCATTATATTTTATAAAACCTTATTTTCCATAAATCTGTTTTTTTTTAAAGGTCAACCTTGACCAGCGAGAATTCATTTTTTGAAGTCAATAAATGAGTTCTTGCCATATATTTTCTACAATGAATAATAATATTGCATTTAATCTTTTAAAACAAGAGGGTTAAATTTAATAAATATTAAATCAGTCGCTTAAACTTTTTATTTCCAACTGCGGTGGGAAAGTCGTTCAATAGTTCCACAACAAATTTTTTTTTAATGGAAACTAGTATAAGTTACGAACTTAACGTCGGTTGTATAATGAAACTTATGTTGTTAAACAATTGTTTTGGAAAATTAAACAAATTGATTCCTGCCAAAGTTGCTGTACAACTTGCTTGAGTGATTTTAGTTACCAAAAAATAATTTGCCGAAGCCAATGATTCGGCAAACGTAGCCCCTGGCTTTGGCAAAAGTGCCGAAGCCGAATTTTTGGTACATCCCTAGTTTTAACTCAACCTCTAATAAGTTGAGATTATATTTGGTTCAAAGTCATGAGATAAAAAATTGAAATATAAATTTACAGCCATTTACCGAAATTTTAAATTTATTACGCCGTAAAATAACGGTTTAGTTGTAATGGTACTAATCGAAAAAGCGCAAAGATTTTTACTTGGTAACTAAGTAGACACAAGTGATTGTTACTACATTTGATCGAGGAATTTTCAACAGTAAAAGATTTAATTTAATGTAAAAATTAATCAGTAAAAAACAATTCGGGTTTATTTGTTTGTTGTAGAAAAAAAGTCTGAAATTATTAGTAAATATTATTAACAAAAAAGCTTAATTGTTTTAAAAACATATCGATCGATGAAGTTAATGGGCAATTTAAATGAAAACTCAATTTTCGAACAAAATAACGTCGAAGAAAAATTCTAAATCATTTTCGAATTTTTTTATTTCGTTGACAACGTTAATCTCGTAAAGAAACAAATGGCGGAGACCTTAATAAACTCGACGTTTTAAAATTTATGTTGCAAAATTTAAAAATATAAAATTTTATTTTGTTATAAAACTAAATTTCAAAAATTAATTTAATTTTTTTTTTTTAATTTATAATATGTAATTTATTTATATGTATATGCATATCTATGTATATAATATTATTTGAAAAAATTTATTTTAAGTTAATAAATACAATGTTTTATTTTCATATTTAAATAAATTATTTAACAAAATACAACATAAATTTTAAATATATAAATATAAAAAAATATATAATATATAAAAAATTAGTCAAATAAATTTCCACATAACATTACTTTAGAATCTCTGAACGATATTATAAAAAATCACAAAACTAAAAAATATTACAAAAAATTAGTAAAATAATTATTAGCAATAATTATCATAATTCAAGTTACATTTAATAATTATAATTATTATTAATCTAGTTTTTATTTATTTTAATCATAATTATATATTTCATAATCACTGTAATAAAAATTATATTTAATGCTAATTATACAAAATATTTAAAATAAAAATTGAAAAAAAAACAATAATAAATTTAAAAAAAAAATATAAAAAAAAAGATTTTATTTTTTATTATTGTTGTCATTTATAATTTTTATAATTAAAATTAAAAAAATAATAATAATAAATTATATACCATAATAATAATTATGTTTAGTATTTATAACATTTATAATTATTATTATAAATCAAAACGAACAATTTAAACAAAAAATCTATTAAACTTTTTATCTAATATTAAATTATAAAAATATTATCAAAATTAATTCGTATATTTTAAAACATATTTAATTATAAAATAATATATTAAATATTTAATATATTATTTTAAAATTATTATTTCTATTTTACATATTTAAGATATTAAACATTTTTAAGTGTTATAAAGTTTTTTAATTCATTGAGGTTACGAAAAACTTTTCCACGGTACTTGATCCAAAACTTCTTGACATTCGAACAACGAATCCATTCATAAACATCATCAATAAAATCAATGTCGTCGTGAAGTGTAAGCCATAAGCCTTCACAAAGATTAATCCATGGAAGAAAGTTTTCTTCAAAATCTTTCTTTGTTATAAAATAATGTGAGATCGATATCAACAACTCTTCAATCTTATCTTTCGGTTTCCATCCTTCGAATTTAATTGGACGATAAAACCAGACTTGGCGAACATTAGTTGAACAAAGAATTAAAAGATTTTTTTCTTCATCACTTAAAATATTTTTATCAACAAGTAACTCCGTTAACTTACTTCCAGATTTTATGTAATGATTTACGAAATAATTTTCGCAAGAAGTTTCGTAAGAAGTTTTTCCATCTTTAATCGAAATCACCCACCCAAAGATAGTCAACAATTGTTTATCAAAGATTGATTTTATTTCATCAGTAAATGATGATTGACTTTCATAAAAACATTCAATGAATAAACTTTCTTTATTACTTTCACATAGACGATCTAAAGAAAAATTAAATATTAATTATAAATAGCAACAAACAAATAATAATTAAAATAATTGAAATTATGATAATAAATACATTATAGTATCCTACATATTTATACGTATATTTATAAAATTAAAATCGTTTATAAAAAATTTAATACTATGTAATTTTTAAATAAAATAGTTCTTTAATAAAAATTATAAAATTATAATACTTTAATGATATAAAATTGAAATTAAATTCTATTTATCACATTTTTAAATCAAAAAAATTTCATTTTATTATAAATTATAAACGTGACACACTTAAAATAATATAAAACAAATTATTCATTTATATAACTTAAAAAAATACACCATTTTATTCATATTATCATTCCAAACAAATTTAAAAGTTGATTGAAATTCAACCACATAACGTAAAAAGTTGTTAAAACAAAATATCATCGTCCGATTATTTTAATAAGACGAGTTTTATTTAAACACAGATTTGAAGTGAAGAGATGTTTCAAAAATCGAATTTCTAAAGAACTTGATCAAATTTAGAACTTTCAATCGAAAATCTCCTTCGATTATCTTTCTCAAATCATTTCTGTAAATAAATTCATTAAAAAATCAAAGAGGGAGTTCAAAGAGCGGGTTAAAATATTAGAAAACTTCGAAAAAATCGACTTGACGAAGACGAATAATATAGTGTTTATAATATAAAAATGAGATATAATTTTATATTATAAAAAAATAAAATATTTTTATAATACCAAAATATGTAAATTTTATTTTATATTATAAAAATATGTGGTGCGATTTGCGTTTCTTGATTGAGCAATAACAGCCAACATACATAATACATATGAAAGTTGTATGGAGAAAAATTTATAATAAATTAATGCAAAGAAACAAGAACAAATGAAAAACAAATATTTATATTAAGGAAACATTTGCAAATCATTGTCGACAATAATTGTTAAGGCTTAGCTACAAAATATATATAATATATTAAAATGCTAAAATGTATTTTTTGTTATAAAAATTAATAATATAGCAATATTTTTAACAAAAATAAAAAAATAGTTCGTTTTTCACAGCAATTTTATAAAAAGAAGGATTTCGTATTTTTATCCAAAAGAGTACAAGATTTGCCGGAAATTTAACTTACGCTGTAAGCAAGAAAAAAACATTAACTTTTCAGAATATTAATACAATTGAATAGCACCTAAATATGTTGGAAATTTTGTATGGCATGTTATATTTCACTGTTATATTAAAAAGAAAAAGCTATACATTGAAATTTTAGCACTTTTTTCATGTATTTTTATACTATAATTTACTAAATATATCAAAAAATAAAGACTTGTTATCATCAATTCTATACTAGATTTCGCCGTATGTTATTGTTTTAAAAAAATTTAGTTTCAAAAATAAGCGTTTTTAATGCAAACAAATAATCGAACATAAATAAATATAATTATTATATAAAACTCTTTATAGATCACTTTAAATATTTAAAATGAATATAAAACTGAAATATACCTATATACTCACGGAGTTAAGTTTTGTTACCTCTGTGCATTTTAATTACCAATGGTAACAATAAGAAAAAATGATTTAAGAAAAAAATCAAATGAGATTTTATATATAAAACTTGATCATCGAACTTTAAAAAGATCTTTTAATAAATTCGAACAAAATAATAGAAAATCGACACAAGCGATTGTAGTAACTATCGCAACCATTTTTTAGAAATGAAAATATTTGGCTTTGACGTTTAGATCACGTTTAAAACATGATAATACGTTGAATAATAATTTATAAATTTTCATTGGAGAACATTTAATAATTAACTTTTTATAATGTGAAATAAAAGAGAATAAAGAAAATTAAAAAAAAAAGAAAAAAAAGGTTACTTATTCTGATGTTATAATTGCAATTTAAAAGCCACAAAAAATGAATGGGATACTGTAAAATGGCCCAAGTTCGGTCGTCATGTAACTTCGATCATTTAAGTAAAAATAACAAAATTTTTTTCTAATAACATTTGTCACTTCGTGCATAAGAATCATAAAAAGAAACGATGTTTATTTGAAATCTGCTGAAATAATTCGTGTGGAAAACAAGACTTTTGAAATTATGCATATTATTAAAATCTAAAATAAGTAAAGTAAAACGATCAAATTTATCACTATCATTATTTAGAGCCAGGTTTACTATATTTGCAAAGAAAGATTCGATTTTCAAATATTAAGTGTTCTTTTTCTTCAAAATCAGTTAAATTTTAAAATACTTTAACTAAAAATTATAATTAAAAAGAACCATTTTCCAAAACAATATTTAATTGCAAAGCGCTGAAATTCTGTGCAAAGAATTTCAAAATCGTGCGTGTTGTCAAAACTTCAAATGAGCAAACTCTGAAAGTAATGATAAAATTTAACATTGGTATATTTTAGAATCATCTAAATAAATTTGTTCGCTAAAATTAATTTTTTTAATCAGTTTTTTTAATTAACAAGTTCCTAACTTAAAAAGAGTTTTTTGAAATTGAATCAAACGATATTGTTTCATAACTTTATTATAAAATAACTTTAGAAAACTAATTTTCATGTTTTTTTATGTTCACAAACATAATATTGTGATGTGTTATAGGGATGATAAACTTGTGATATTACTAAAGAAAAAATTACCAGGAGCATTTTCTAAGAAAATAGGATCCCTGAAAAAACTCTAAAATCTAAAATTTCGTAAAAAATAATTTTTTTAAAATTTTATTCAACTGCGCTTTTTTAACCCAGGTTGACCTAATTAGAAAAAAATAAATTTTCGGTAACATAAGTAGGCAATTAACTTCACCAAAGCAAAATTACCAAGCATAAAACTTTTTTTTTTTCAAAATTATTATTTTTTCCAAGTTTTAAATTCTATTTCTCATAAATAGAAAACTACTCTTTTTACAATTTAAAAAATAAAGGGAAAATTGACACACCTTATGTATACAGTGACCGAATTTATGAGATGGTATTGAAAATTTAGTCAAAATAGCTGTTTTTATTTGAAATAATCGAATGCTAGTTTTTACTTTTATTATTTTATTTTAACAATTTATTTGTCAGTATAAATCCGAAAAAAAATATTGAAAAAACGTTTATTTATGCATGAGATGTGCAAAGCTAAAGTGACCGAACTTTGGCTTTTTTAAAACATGTAATAAGTTAAAAAATAAAGAATATTTATAGTTTATAAATTGATATTATTCAATTTCGTAATACCACAAGGGAATTGATTGTGTAGCAATCATTACAGAGAATGAACATAAAAATGTGAGCAGTGCGAGAGAAGAGTGTCCTGATTTTATGACATCCTTTATAAGGGAGGAAGGGGTAAAGCAAAAAAGGGCAAACAGTGACTAAGGGTGGAGAGGTCAAAAACTGCCTGAAGAAGTACAGGATGCTTTGTATTTTTTGAATTTAGTTTATGTGGTGATAACAGGAAGCAGTAGATTTAGCGTAAATTTATACAAGGTAATTAGCAGCTCTTATCTAATTAAAAACCTATTCAGGTTTTTGTATTGTTAAAATATTTTTATTTCACATGTGGCGAAACTTTGATGTTGAAATAAAGATTTTTTTTGTTTTTTCTAAAGAAAAATACGTTAGCTAATAAATCCGTTTCCTTTTTTTTGGAAAACAAATGATGGGAACATTTATTTTTGACGTTATTTAAAGATACCATTTCCGTGTAATTTGAGTATGCTAAAATTACCAAGTGCTTTTTAGTGAAATTAAAAGTAAAAAATTTTAATATTGTAACAAGACTAAATATCTTTATGTAGTTCAATTCTATTTTTTTGCGTAAAAACAAAGTAGCATTGCTTTAATAAAATGTCGCTTAAAATTTGCTCTTTTAATGTTAAGTTTCATTAATAAAGAATCATTATATTCTACAAATTAGTTCTTATTGTCAGCTTGGTATTTTTTTACTCATCTAATAATATTTATTTGAATTATTTTAAAAAACCAAAAATGCTTATAATACCAAATCGTCTGGGCACTTTGCTATTTTTTTTTTAACTTGAAATTAAATTGGCAAAAAACAAGATTAAAATTTATTTAAATATATATATTTGAATGAAATGAAAATTTGCTAATATTTCTGCATGGAGGATCATAAATTTTATTGTTATATTGCTCTAACATTTATAAATCTAATGGTCGTAAAATTGCTCAGGTTTTACATATTAAACATATTTTGTGTAAAAAAGCACTCGAGGTGGTTATTTTATCTCTGTAATATTTTTAAAAGTATATTTATAATAAAAGAATTTTAAATTATTTAATTTTAAAATTTTTAGATCGGTTTTTAATTAATTTTCAACGATTTTTATCTTATTTTATCAATTTACTTGAAAGAGTGATTTAAAATGTTCTTGTGTAAAAGTAACTATAGCTGAAAACCTGTTAAATAAGCAATGGGTGTAGGGTGTTTAGGTGGGTATGGTGTTTAGATGTAGACTAAAAAATTATAAAAAAAAAAAATTTAGTTAACTGCAGAACTTTATTTATTAAGTGCAAAGAAACGTCATAATAGTAGAGGTAATGAAAAAGGTAAGTAAAAGTAAAACTCATACCTTCAATCAAGATCTAGAGGCAATCTAGATCCTTTTACCTTAGTGGTAAACAACAGACCATTTCTAAATTGTTTTTGATTGTGTCTACACACAATTAACACAAAGTTTGCGTCAACAGATAATAAAATGTATTGGGTAGATTTGGGTATAATGAGCACCTAAGAATAAAATTGGAATACCTCCAAAATAGTTATGCTGGATCCAAAATTTTGCAATCAAACATTCTTTAGAGATCACTACTTATGATTCATTTGAGTTTTTGGGCACCCGAAATTTTTTCTCAAAAAGAGAGATTTAAATTTATTTAAATATAAGCAAGTTTTCAAAAGCCATTAGAAATAAGATTGAAACAACAAAAAATGGAAAAAAAAATCAGAATTTGTTTTTTTTTCATATTAGGTTGAACTTTAAATGAAAAATTTTCTATTCTTAAAGCCAACTATAAAAAACCTTCCAATGAACTTTTTGACAAACTGCAAAATAATTGTTACAAAAAAAAAAAAAAGCAGACCGCAACAGAACTCCTGATGCTATTGAAGAGGACATCAATATTCCTAATAGACCAAATATTAACTAGATAAATGGCTATAACAAAGGATGTTGACACGGTTTACCAAAAAAGAATTTAGGAATGAGTTGGATAAAAAATATAATGCTCATAGAGGTTGAAAATTTATTGGAAAATCATACAGTCTTTGAAATGAAATCAATATCTTTTCATTCAAATTTATCTAATGAGTAAATTTTTGATGTACCAGTGAAGAAGATTTCCCTGTAACGTTAACCAGAAGAAGAAAAAGGCTCTGATGATTTGAAATTGAAAACAACAATGGAGCACATAATGGTGTAATGGTGCAAAAAACGGTGCAATGGTGCACATAATGGTGCAATGATGCACATAATGATGCTGCAACTGTCAATATTAAAAGATGGATTAATAAAAGCAACAAGTGAAGCTGCTGGCAGGTTTCATTTTGGTGTGTGGAGTCATACAGCAATTTTTTTCTCAATTAATGCATGCAGGGCATAATTTGGAAATAGTTTTTGTAACAATTAGAAATAGTTACAAAAATGTTTTATTCGATGAGACTTATTCTTGACTTTGATAGTAAATTGTGTAAGAATGGAACCTTATAAACAACTTAATTGTTAAAATGGAAAGGATTGCAGTAAGCGTGACAGCTCCTGAGGATTATTGTAGTTGCGATATTCTGCTAGGAGTGTTCCAGGCAAATTCATGCCAAAATAAAGATCAGGCAAAACAAGCAAAAAAAAGTACTGAAAGATTTTAAAATTGAAAACAGCACTGATTTGCATAATGAAGGAATTTAACTTATAAGTAAGAATGTTATTGGGAAGCACATTATGTGGCTTTTTTGCCATCAATGTATATATGAGAAACCCATCATTTTGTGCAACCACTAACAGAAAAGACTAAGGCATTAAAAAAACAACTGTATGCAAATTAAAAAAAATTTTTGGCCTGAAAATTTTCATGTATGAAATGAAGATATTAATTCACTAGACAGATTTACCTGCAACATTTTTAAAAACAATTCTTACATGCATCAGATTGCACAGGAAGCTAATGATCACCTAATAAACGTCATTACCCAGAAAACGTTTCCCAAGGAAACAACAGACAATATAAAATGTGAACAAGATTTTTTTTATATGGTAACAGAGTACCAAACTCCATTCTTTCTCAACCCCCTGCTTGTCATGAATCTAGATTCATGGCTAATGGGATATACTGATGCTTCAACTAACTCATAAGAAACTGAAGTTGATGTCAATGGAGAAAAGAGATATCAACAAAATTGCACCTTTTGTGGAAATATTTTCCATTTCCCAGTTTCTGAAATCATCTCTCATAATCCAGCACCATCCAATGACCTCAAAGCTATTAAAGTATCTGAAAATATGAAAGAAAAAGATGAAATCTCAATAACGTTTTTCTTAAATTTATGTAATATTTGGCTGAAGATTTTATTGTTTCACTTGTAGAATAAGGCATAACTATTGAAGAGAAATTTTTAATGATACTGAAACTTATAAAGTATCCTTATTCAGAGAATATTTCTTACTTAGAAATGAAGAAATCTGAGATCAGACATGACATAATCATTGACACTCATTTACATGAATTTTTTAGTAAAAACAGCTGACATATTTTTTTCATACTCAATCCTAACATACAAGATACATTGTTTTGGACTCCTGACAGAAAATTAGTAGATTCTCATCAGTCTCAAGTTTTTTAAAGATTTTGTTTCAAATATTCAAGGTAAAAATGACTGCTCTGAAAGAAGTATTTGTCTGAAAGAAATAGTTGTATAATTCAAGATTTTCTGGCTGACAGTCATATTGAAAGTTTGAGACAAAACATTATAGTGGTTGCTAAAGAGAATAGAACAAGAGAATAAAAAAAGTGATTTGAACAACATAACTCCTTAGTAAAAATTATTGTAGATAAAATATAAAATATTTTTTAATTTAAATCAAGCAAAAAATTTTTTGAAATAAAATTATTTTCTCTATAGATTATCATTAATATTTTAAAGTCTTTTTATTTATAAAATATCTTTAAATTAAACAATATTGCTATAAAAAAGTTATAAAAACTTAAATGTTGTTTAAAAAAAAAAAATGCCCTTATTTAAATAACCAAAAAATTAAAAAATTTTCCTCTAACCTAAAAGCCTTAATTTTTTCTCCAAAACTAATTGATAGACTTTTTTTACATATTTAGAGCTCCTGGATACCAAAAACCAGGAAGAAATAATCTTTTTTTGATTTTCAAATCTGGAGTCCTTTTTGGGACTCCGCATCCCTATTAATTATAAAACAAAATGGTGCCCAATGCCAGAAACAAATTTGTGAAAATAATTTAGAACCCAATTGTCTAAAAACTGCTTAAAAGCTTCAACAAAATGTAAATCTTTATATAATAGCACTTTAGTGTTCTGATCAGTAGACGCAGCAGTTGAGATCCTATTCTGTAACTTTATATTTTGCATGCTCATAACCTACAGGCACCTGCTTATGTTAGCATTAATAAATTATATTTGTAGCATGGAACAAAATTTTAATTTTGTTCCATGCTACTATGTGATTATTTAACCAGCGAATAAAATAGTACAGATAAAATGCAATCAATTGAAAAAAATTATCTTGAAAATATCAATTTTAAGTAGGTCGTCTATCCAATTTGAGATGCTCCAGATCCAAAATGGTTCCCAATTTAGAAGAGAACTGCATCAAGAGCGTCTTCGTGGGTATGAAGAAAAGCTTGCAAGTAATGAATGGACTGCAACCAAATTTCTTGAAGCTGCATCATTCCTCTGCAAGAATATGAAAATGCCAAGTGATCAGGAAGTTCAAGAACTCATTGAACAGGTTAGATAATTAATTACAATTTTTAACAATAAACAAAATGTATTTACTGTATTCATGTTAGGGTCTTGTTGTTGTTGTTGTTGACAGGTGGCAACCTCCCTTTGTTGGGACAGTGACAAGGAATTCTACTAGTTAAATGTTTTATATTTATACTTTTTTTTAGGAACAAATTGTTGATGAAGAATCTCAATCAAATGGACAAGCTGCTGTGGTGGACAGACCAATCAAAAAAGTCCGCAAAGTTTGCCTTGTAAACAATCTTCGAGTTGTTGTTTTCCCTAGTCGCTATCTTTGCCAATGCCAGCGATATGCTAAAACCATGCAAAGTAGTGCTACTAATTACTGTCCAGTATGCAGAGGACCAACAGCAGATTTTATAAATGTGTTTATTTAATGTATTATTTAATATACTATTACATACATTAAAATTTTAATTTATTTAACTGATTTGATTCTAGAAGATTCTGTTCTCGATGGTGGTTCTATATTATTCGACTGAAACAAGTTTTAATAACTTAATTCTATCCAAAAAATTTGACTGTAAATTATTCTATCCTAACAAAGAAAGTTCAAATTTGATTCTAAATAGCTTCCATCAATTAAAAATTCGATTGTCTCATTCTATTTTATTTAAATTTGGTTACAGCAAAATGTGACGCAAACAAAACACAACATTGTATTATGTTTAAAACAAAACACAACATTGTATCGCATATTATCGTATTATTGTAAATTATTGCATTGCATATGGTTGGCAATAAAACTTGATTTACAGAATGTAGAGTTAGGTACCAAGAATACAGCTTTGTGGTACAATATATGAGGAAAGACTATCAGATAACCTTTTTTTGGTAAGACTGGTGGAGCTTTTCCCAGAAATCCTGAAAGCAGAGCGAACTCTGTCAACTGATATCAATCTGTTCTGTTTCTCCTCTTCGTTGTTGTAACGATGAACATATTGCTACATCATGCCGACGACTCTTTCCAAATGTTCATTGATAACAACAAGGCTATTGCATAACTTTCAAAAATTTTAAACGAAGACTGTGTATGCCAGTATTGCAGTGGAAGTGAAAGCCAGTCTTTTACTCTTTCTTCTGTTAAACCGCAAAAACTAAACATAAGGTAAGAAAACTCATCTACCAAAGGGGCTAAGCTTGGTGGATCTTTCTCAGTACTAGCATTTTTTTCTATCTCTTTTCTGATGTTTTTTTTTTCTTTGATTTCATTTTTAAAGTGTTCAGCCTTAGGCATTTTAAATAAAAGAATTGCAGCTGCATTTTTTTGTTTTTCATTTAAAGGCAAATCCTCATCTAATAGAGCTAGTGGAATCATAGTAGAATCCAAGTACCAAGTGTGCTTGTAAAGCGAATCAAGCACAGCATCAACTGCTTTTGGATTCAAACAAATATTTCTGAATCGATGCATCTGATGGATAGCTTTCATATCTAAGTTAGGGGCCTTTGACACATTGCTTGATTCTAAATATCACTTGGCATAAAAACAGGCTACAAACTCTGTGATAAGCTTGATTTCCATTTTGAGATCGTTGCTTTCTCAAACAAAATCAAGTTGAGAATAGAGAAGCTGCATTTTTAGAAAGTAAATTGCTTTAGCAAGAAAATGGGCACGAGGGATAGCTGCAGTTTTCCTGATTTTATAAACAGAAGGTGATAGATAAGTCATTACTAATTCAGCCAGCTCTCTTCTGTCTTCACGTTTATCTTTTCCTACTATCCCCTTTCTTTCTATATATGCTTTGCAAAAGTTCATAGAATCTTCAGCAGCCTTTTCACTTATACTACCATTAACCTCATTCCAATCAAACTTGCACAGATCACTTGGAGCGTAACTAAAATTAGGATGTTCAAATAGGCTCTTAAATTTTTGAAACAATGGGTTTTCTGGTCCTGTACTCAACTCATTTGTTGCATGTTTCCAAAAATGCATTCTTAATTCTGTTATGTGATGCCTACATGCTAGTTTTAGAAGATATTTATTTAAATTGTTGGATATCTTTATGACTGAGCCTTTTTTGATCCCGGTATTGCTTGCAGTTGTATCAAAACAAAGACCTCCTACTTTTGATTCAAGTTCATGACACTTGTGTATTGATCCTCACCAGAAGAGGAAGTTAGAGGAGGGACACCTAGTAGGTGCGTCTCACCCTCATTGTTCACAAGAACTGCCAGTCTGTCAATCTTGAACTTTTTTCCTGCATTAATTTCATAAAGAGTTTTTCCATCAAAATGTATAATACATGGATAAGGAGAAGTTTCTATTGCTTTTTTTACATCCTCTTTTGATAAAAGTGATATATTTTCATTTGCCAATTTCATCTTTCTAAAAGCTGTTGATTTACTGCAATGTATATCTGTAAGATCAACACTAGCATTAGTTAAAATGGCACTTGTCACTTTCTGCAAAACATTTGGTGAAACATCACTTAACATAGCCATAAGGGCAATGTTCCCGGCATATACATCTATTGGAATTTCTGCAGTTACTATACTGTTAGATTGAGATGGTTCTTTTTGATAATAGTTACTAGGCTCAAAATCAGAATCATAGGATGAATCAGAACTCAAATCAGAATTGAATTCAATTTCATAATTAGAATTCGTCAACCACACTTCCTTTGTTATATTTTTATTTCTGTTACTCTCTGCAGTCTACGAGCATAAAATAATATAACGAAATGTTTTAGAAGAAAAATATCACCAAATATTTTTAATCGTACAGTTTACCTTTCTGCTAAATTTCTTATCCTCTGTCCCAAGAATAAACTTTCTTTCTTCTTTCTAATCTTCCAAAAACATCAAATCTTCGTGCTTATCCTTGTCAGATCTTTTTTTGTTACTTTTTATAATGTTCTTCAAATCTGGTTTGCCAATCCAAAAAACTTTTTTTAAGTAATTCTCAAAGTTTTTCTGATTTGTTAAATCTTTAGAAGAGCCTCTTTTTTAATTTTTTTTTTCAAATCAGAATACCGCTTGCCTAGTCTTACAAGATTTTTGAACAATTGAGTGTCACTAACAACTTCAAACCCTGCTTTTACCCAGGGTTTCTTAACCTTAGCTAAAACACAGTTACAATCTAACTCTTCACATCTTTCAAAATTTTTACGAAGCAAGCAAAAAATTAAACTATTTTTTCAATCAAAGAAATAGTATAACTTTTTTCATCTAGTATAGGTATGTTTTTCAACGAGTAAGTGAAAACATACCTATACTAGATGAAAAAAGTAATACTATTTCTTTGATTGAAAAAGTTGAGCATTTTATTAAAAGAATTCGTTGGAAAGCACCTTTTTTCTTAAAACCGAAAACTAATACTGATGATATATTTAATAATAACCAAGATAATGATAATTATGGATTTAAAACAAAAAATAGTCCACCTTTTATATTTGATTTGGAAAATTGCACTTAATTAAAACAATAAGCACTTAACAATATTGCACTTAATTAAAACAATAAAGTTTCGGCTTATAAATAACAAATTTCAAAAAGAATTCAAGTGATTCGATTCAGAATTCAAGATGGTAAAAAAATTAAATCAAACCCTAATATTTTGGTTTTTGCTGATAAAACAAATAACATTTATCAACTCACAACAGAAAATTATGAAAAAATTTTACGTGACAATATACTAATTCTTATGAGAAAGCCCCTAAAAATTCGGAAAATGCAATTAATTTAGAAGCCCAAAGTATTGCTAAAAAAATAAACCTTGAAAACAGAATTAAATCAATCACCCCTGCTCAAGCTTTTGCAACACTTAAAGATTATAAACCAAACTTTCAAAACAAACTCCCTTGTCGGTTATTGGTTCCCTCAAAAAGTGAGATTGGACATGTAAGCAAAGTTAAATTAGACAGAATTAATAATGTTCTTAGAAATAAATTAAATTTACAACAGTGGAAAAATACCACAGATGTTATAAATTGGTTCTCCATTATCGAAAATAAAAATGATTGTACAATTATCCAATTTGATATTAAAGATTTTTACCCGTCAATAATTGCAGATATTTTAGATAAAACAATTGAGTTTGCAAAAATCCACACAGTTATTCCAGAAGATACAATTAGTATAATAAAACATTGCAGAAAAACCCTACTTTATTTTAATAAGGAAACTTGGAAAAAGAAAAACATACATGATTGCTTTGATGTAACAATGGGCAGTGATGATGGAGCAGAAATTTGTGAATTTGTTGGACTATACATTTTAGATTTATTAAGTAAAATAATCAATATTAATGATTTAGGCCTTTATCGTGATGATGGTTTAATAGTAATGCGTAAAAAAACTGGTCCACAACTCGATAAAATTAGAAAAGATATTATAAAAATTTTCAAAAATATTGGCTTTCAAATCGAAATAAGCATAAATTTAAAAGTTGCAAATTTTTTTGATGTCACTCTTAACCTCTCTGAAAACTCATATAAGCCTTTCAAAAAACCAAATGATGAATTATTGTATATTAATATTAACTCAAATCATCCACCACAAATTCTAAAACAAATCCCAATTTCAATTAATAACAGGCTTAACCAAAAATATATATATATATATATATCTATAAATATATCGTTCAAGTGACATCGTTAATAGTATATTGTTTATATTATACATTATTAACGATGTCACTTAATTTATCACATTTTCCTAGCAAACCTAACATTGACTCATTAACAACTAGTAATTTAGTAAAAATGCAGTGTTAAACCTTTCCAGTAAACTTTTATAAGTAACCAAAAAATGTTATTAAATTCTGGCCCACAATAAACCATCAAAAAACAAAATTTATTTATGGACATTATAGCATCGACTAAAGAATATGCTTTAAAACTAGAAAAAAGTGATTATGTAGAAAAAGTTTAATTGTTGTGACAAAATGTAAGCAAAATATTAAGCAAATTTTTTAAGTGTAAAAATAATTAGTAACCTTCCTAATAATCATTATCTTGTTTTAAATGAACTAAAAAAGTCAAATGAAATAAAGTTATATTCTTTATAAAAAAGATGGGCATTTGCTATTTTAGATTCAGAATTCATTCAACTTTTGTAGTTTTTCTCGCTTGAAACAAAACTTTTTTTCTGTCTCAATTCAACTCATCTTTACAAAAGTTTTACATCCATTTATATAAAATTACTTCCCACAAAAATCAACATAACAAAAACCGCTAAATACATAATTACAATTAAAATAATTAAGAACTGTTAACAAAAAGACCACGTAATTGCTATAGAATGTTCTTGAACTTTCTACATCAAAGTTACACTCCTCATTGGTCCTTAAGGATAATATAAAAATATTTGCCGTATTTTTGGGGCATGCGCCGTTCTCGAGTACTTCATGGCAAAGACACTTCCGTTTCTTGGAATCTATTTTCGACTTCATCGTTTGGTTGTAGCAAGTCTTCCTGACTTGTCTCCACACTTTTACCTTTCTCAACGTGGTTTTCTGAGTTATTACGACCACTGTATGTGTTCATTTCTATTTCGAATTTAGGAAAATCATATAATGTTCGTGTGTTATTTCTAGATCGGATATGTTTTACGTGACGCTGAATGCCATTAACTTCTACAACTTGTTTCAAAATATTTCCCGTCAGTTTTGCTGGTTGCCACTTAATGTGGCACTTTGCTGTTGGTGGTTTCAACCACACGTTATCACCATTTTTAAATGTTTTGTTTATGTCAGCTTTCGCCACAAGATTATCATTCCTCAATCCTTTCACGTCAATTTTATACTTGTATATCTTCTCCATCGGGCTTCGATTGTTATTGTCGGCTGAGACATTGTACCAATATACTGCTTCCAGTATTGAAAATTTTGATCTTTCAGCAATTCTCTTAATTGTACGATGGTTTCTTTCCACAATTCCATTTCCTTCGGGATAAGAAGCAGCTCGAAACCTAATGCACACTCCCCAACAATCAAGAAAACTTCTCAACTCTTCAGTTTTAAAAGTTGCTTCGTTATCTGTCAAAATCTCAGACAAAGTGCTTATCAGAGTCTTGTTTTCCAGCCTGCTGGAAAGCAGCTTCTGTTATCCCTATTTTCAAAAATTCTGGAGAGCAATCTGACTCATCTAGCTACCATCCAATTAGTCTTCTTCCTATAATAAGCAAGGTTTTTGAGTCTTTAATCATTAAATACTAAATCTCTCGCCTTGAATCTAATAATCTACTTTCTGCTCATCAATATGGATTTCAATCATCTTGTTCTACTGCTGATTTGTTAACTGTAAATAATAATAACAGGGATTCCTCAAGGTTCTATCCTTGGCCCCATTCTTTTTTTAATTTATATTAACGATCTCACAGAAATTCTCACAAGGTGGCATTGTTTGCTGACGATATTACAATTTATTCTATTCTTGATAAGAAACCAACATTCTCTGGTCACTTGGAGCAGGCATTTGAGCTTGAAAAGGATCTCACTTCTGCTACAGCATGGGGCTCTCGGTAGCTGGTAAACTTTAATTCAGATAAAACTCAGCCAACCATTATTGCAACAGTCAAGATCTTCCTATATTTATGAATGGTAATGTACTCGATGAGCCATCTACCCTATGTCTTCTAGGATTAATTCTTACTTCTGATCTTTCTTGGAAACCATATATCAAATCGATTGCAAAATTACCATCTGCAAAGGTTGCATCTCTTTATCATTCTTGTCATTTTCTTACTCTGAATTCTATTCTTTATCTCTATAAATCTCAAATCCGAACTTGCATGTAATACTGTTGCCATATCTGGAGCGGATCTTCAAATGCTGCCTTTTCTCTTTTAGGTGCAAAAACGCATTGTAAACATAGTTGGACCTGCTCTTGCAGCCAACCTTCAACCATTGTCACATCATCATAATGTTGCTTCTCTTTCTCTTTTTTATAAATACTTTAATAGATGCTGCTCTAAGGAGCTACAATCTCTTGTGCCATCTACTAAAACTCATTCTCGTGTTACTCGTCACTCAATTAAAACTCATTCTTTTACTGTGATTGTTCCTAATTGCTCCAAAAGTTCTTATTTGTCTAGTCTTTTTCCTCGAACATTTGTTCTTTGGAATTCGCTTCCTTCATCTTGTTTTCTTGATTCATATAATTTGCAATCTTTTAAGTCATCTGTTAACCGTTATCATGCTTTATAATCTTTATCTTTTTCCTTCTAGTAACTTCCAACTCTAGAAGTGGTTGCTTTCAGCCTTGTTGGAAGTGAAGATGTTAAAAATATATATAGATATATTATATATATATATATATATATATATATATATATATATATATATATATATATATATATAATATTATTTATTATATATACATATATAATATTATTTATTATATAAATATATATATTATATATGTGTGTGTATACATACATGTAGCTTTTTTCGGCGGATCATGAGGACCCTCATGAAATGGACCTGCCCATTTTTTTTATAGATATTTTTATCCTTAAAAGTAAATGAATAGTTTTCATGCTTAGCAGTTAGTTTCAATTTCAAAAACAATTCAAAACCTCTTTTTTAAATATATAGTAATAGCCAGCAAAAAAAAAATTAGACAAAACCAAAATTTACCCTGAGGTTCACAAGGGACCACTGTGGCAACCAAGATAAAAAAACTTCTCAGTAAACAAAAGCCTTCTATACAAATTATTTCAAACATAAATAGTTTAATGCCCTCAAAAGACTTAATTTGTAAGTTAAAAATACTTGGTGTTTACCAACTAAACATTTATCAGATACTTTTATGTACAAAGTTGATAATAAAATGACACCTTTAATATTTAATATCCTTTTTAACAAAACAAACCATATTTATTCTAGCAGATTTTCAAATCAGAACTACATTCAACTCGAAACCTATTATGAGGTCACCAAATTCTCAATTGCAAATAGAGGACCGAAATTATGAAATAAATTAAAAAAACTTAACTTAATAACATCAAAACTACTACTCCTTTTGACAAATTTAAAATAAAACTTAAACAAAACTTCTTGCTACTGACAATGAATTAAGTTATTTCTAAATATCTTAAATAATTTTATTCTCTTTCACTTTATTTATTTACCTAATTAATTGATAACATTTATATATATATATATATATATATATATATATATATATATATATATATATATACATATATATATATATATATATATATATATATATATGTGCATGTGTTATTGTGGTAAAAAATGGTCTTAACTACTCCTTGACATCTAACAAGACAAAATTAAGTACAGTTTATGTCAAAATCATTAAATTTAATTGAGGAAAGTAATTAATTTTGATTGTTTTTTAAAAAACCGCAAAAGCGCAAGTAAGAGACTAGAATGTTTTTAAAAACATTCTGAATGTTTTTATTTTATTTTTTTAAAATAAAAACATGTTTTTATTTTTATTTTTTTACTGTAAAACATGTGTGGAGTGTTGCTACATTGACTATCTAATAACCTGACTCAAAATGGAGTGCTGCTACATCGACTGAGGGTATGGTTGGGGCAAGCAGTCAATCAAATAATAATAATAAAAAAAAAAAGTTTTTCCAGTCTTAAAAATAAAGTTTTTTTAAAACAAACCTAAAACTGACATTTTATGGTAAAAACTTGCAAGAGTATATATATTAGGGTTCGGACTGTTGTATTTTTAATTGCAAAAATTAGATACAATAACACATTACAATACAATAATATTGTATTGCAATACCAGAGATGTAATTAAAACATTGTTATTGTATTGCTGTGATGATAAACAGTTACAGTAACTATTGTATTGTTTTTGTTCTAGTAATACATTGAAATCCTAAAACTTTTCTATTGTATTGCTGTGATATAAAACAATTACAATATTTTTTGTATTGTTTTGTTGGGATGAAAAACAATTACAAAAGCTATTGTATTGTTTTGACGAAAAATAATTACAATAACTATGGTGTATTGTATTACTATTTCAAAGCCCAATTGCTATTGCGCTTATGACCCTCATTTTTAGCTGTCATTTATAAATATAAATTTTATTTATTTTGAGAAGCGAAGTGAAGCCAGGAAAGCCAAAGAAGTATATATTTTATGTATATTCAATAAAGATTTTTATTAAATATATGTGGAAAAAGGTGCCACGAGCACCTCTGAATAATATATTCACCTTTTTCTATCAACCATTAACATATAATAAATTTATTTATTTTGAATTCAATAATATAACTGTTTAAAAAAAAATTTATTTAGAATTAACATTATTAATATTGATACAAAATCATACAAATATATAAGTTATTATATGTTTGTAATTAGAAATTTATTTACTATGTGAAGTAAAATTTTAGATTTTTTAAAAATTTTGTTTATACTGATATTAAAATATTTTAATGGATGATGATTCTTGATTTATATAACAAAATTTTTGTATAACTTCACAACCTAATGGAAAAACAAATAACTGGTAGTAATTTATCATGTATACATGTCTATCCCCATTAGTAAAAGAGGAAAAGGTCAGATCAAACTTACTTCTATAGCTATTTAAAGTTTGCAACTAGGACAAGTGATATTCACTAAATAAAATAGAAATATTATCAATAATTATATATTAGTTGTATCCTATTTTAAGGTCACATGACTCGGAGACTGAACTATTAATAAAACTCATTTATTTTGACATTACAATAATTTTTTCCCTTACAATAACAATAAATTGTTATTGTATTATAAAAATGAGTTATAATACAATACTTATTGTTATTGTAGTGGGTCATTACAATACATTTTTTTTCCGATATTGTTATTGCATTACATAGACGAAATTGCATTACAATATTACAATAATTGTAAATCATAAATATTATTATTGTTTCTAAATAAAATTAATTCAATAACAATAGTTTTTGTAACTGTTATTGTTTTCATTACAATTAAATAGTCCAAACCCTAATATATATATTTATGTGTATATATATGTATAATGTATATATGTATGTGTGTATGTAAGTGTA
This sequence comes from Hydra vulgaris, assembly GCF_022113875.1. Lineage (NCBI taxonomy): Eukaryota > Metazoa > Cnidaria > Hydrozoa > Anthoathecata > Hydridae > Hydra > Hydra vulgaris. The sequence continues at coordinate 637,608 of NC_061165.1, read as the reverse complement.
TATGTATGTGCCTATGTATGTATGTGTGTGAATGTATGTGTATGTGTATATGTAAATATTTAATTTTATTTTTATTTATTTTTTAATTACATTTATGCAAAAAAGCTGCCTGGTTTGCTTTTTTCTGTTCTGGTTATTATTAACTTAAGGCAGTGTAAAAATAACCCTTAATGCTATTATTGATTATATAATATTTATTATAATATTGATTATAATAATTATTGATTAATTACTTCAACAATAAATTCTTTTCATAATTACTTAATCTTTCTTTGTAAAACTTGTGGTTTTTATTAAAATACCTTTTTTTTTTTGCATTTATTAATTTAAAATATATTTCAAGCAATAGTTAAAGGTGTTAGAAAAATTATATCTTATAAAATAACATTAGTATTGCAAAAGTACAACTACGGTAAAAGACTTCTATTGTCTTTTTTTTGCTCCAGCCATGGAAATATTTGCAATATTTTATCAACAAAATACATACACATATTAAAAAAAGCCAAGCCATTCAGTGTGATGAGCATTAAAGTCACCAATAACAACAGTATTGGCAGGGGGGTAATGAGAGAGGTCATGGTCAATTTTATCAGAAATAACATCTAAAAGAGTGCAGTGATGAGAAGAAAAAGAACCATAGAGAACAAATAGAAAGATGATAGAGTGAAAAGGTGCTAAGCAGAAGCACATAAAAGAATGGTTAGAGGATTTAAATCTGATTACACAACAAATAGGGGAATTTATGCGTATGTATACCCTCAAGCCAAGCATGTGACTATTGGAATCTTTGCGAATAGTAACCATCAAAACTGAGATCAGAAGAAGGAATTGCAGAATTTAACTTTGTCTCACTAAGAGCAATTATTTACTTTATTAAGAGCAAAATTACTTTATGGATGAAATAAAAAATAACGGCACAATTAAGAGAGTAGTTTTAGGAGTCACAAATTCAGAAAAAGATTGTGGAATTCTAATCTCTGAAAATCTTAAATATGCTTAACAGTGCAATATAGCTGCAAACAAAGAAAATAACATGCTTGGAATTCTTAAACACACATTTGTATCAAGAGAAATTAATATTTGGAAAAAAAATTTATACTGCATATATTAAACCACATCTGGAGTTAGCCATACAAGCTTGAAGCCCTTACCTTAATAGTGACATAAAAAAAAATAAAAAAGGTACAATACAACACCACAAAAGTTCTTCAGACTTTAAAAAATAAAGAATAAAAAACTTGAAGCAAAATGATGAAATTAACTACAGACTTCATGATGGAATTAACTACAGACTTCATGATGAAATTAACTACAGATCAGATTTCATCTTGAAATGATGAAAACTGATGATGAGTTTACTCAGCTGTTAATTAGTTTAAAAAGGTTGTGGCTTTATGTAACTTAAGTAACTAAGTAACTATAAAATAATGTTGTAAATCATTCATAAAACAAAAAATATAAAACAATTGTTTTTTTAAAATTAAACTTAAATGATAAAGTTGCAAAATTCGAAAAAAACTTACGAAAATACTTGTTTGCCATAAAAAATCAAGTAACAGAAACACCTTATTTGAGGGGGAGGCAAGGGGGTGTCCAAAATTAACTTTTTTTTTTAGATTTTTTGAAGTTTAACCACTTTTTCTTCATTAATATTTTATGATGATTCTGAATTTCACAAAATTTTTACTTCATTGTCAATATTTAGCCTTCTACTTCAATTTTAATAAAAGTCATTATTTTGACAAAACAATTTACTGTTAAATTAAATGAAATCATTATTATTTTCAAATATAAGCGATGTAAAACACATGGTAAATTTTTTTTTTCATTTTATTAATAAAATATGTAACCACTATGCCTAGTTATAAACAACACAAAAAATTAGACATTGTACATCATCAAGATAGTCTTATATTAATTATTTGTTTCGACTTCTATTGGAAGTGCGAAATAACTTTGTGGAAGTCATCATAGGTGATTGTGGACTGCTGTGATGACTTTCTAAGTAGAATCTTCAAGTTAGTAGCATATTCTTCTATAAACATAAGACGATGCTTTTTTGTATTTTTATCAAAAATCATGATTTTAGTTGATTTCTGCGGCAATGACCTACTTGTATCTCTAAAATAAATGACTTCATTCTTCAATTGTTTTTGGCATTTTATCAGATCTTGCTCTTTTTCAATATACTCACCGACATCTGATCCACAAGTAAATGGGCTGCCTTGTAGTTTTAAACAAGTTAAAATATAATTTCTCTTGGACACCTGATGTAAAGCTTGTTGTTCTTTTTTAGTTAAGCCGCTTTGTCTCAGTTAAATCTGTCGCTGGTTCCAACTGCATTCTATACTTTCAATTTTTTTAACAATAGGACCCATTTCCAAAATAGTTCTAAATTATTTGAATCTTCATTTCTTAAATTGTTTGAATATTTAAAAACATTACCATGTGAAACTGTTGAATATGCTTCTGTTGATGATAAAGAGGTTTTTATATACTTTTATCTACAGTACTCCATGCAGTATTAGCATAATTAATATGGCAATGAATAAATGAGTAATATAATTGAATCAAAGTATTTTTATTTGAAAGATTTCTTAATTTGTATAACATTACAATACTTCTAGCAATTTTATTGTTTAGATTATTAACATGATTTTTCCACATTTTTCATTACTGCTTTTATGACTTTTTAATTTTAAATTTTAATGAGTTCACTATTCATTATGTTAAATGTTGGTAAGTTATTGTCACTTAAAAAAATTGTCATATTTTTGTATGCTTTTACAATTTAATTAACTACAACTTAATAAAAAATATTAATTTGTACTTTTTTAAAAAACTTGCCAAACATTGTTAAACATATCAAATATAAATGTTCAGCAAGGTTCTGTTTTAGGGCCAATGCTCTTTGCCATATTTGTTAATGACAATATGGCAAAAATGGCCAATTCTTGTCAAATCAGCCATTTGCAAAATGAAGACAGATGACACAAAGCTCATGTAAGTTGTTGAAAACGATTAAGACCAAGCAAGTTTACAATCCGATCTAGACAAGATTGCTAAATGGATACAAACCTGGCTAATGGAGTTAAACGTAAAGAAATGTTAAGTCATGCATATTAACTCTCGAACAATTAAATTGGATTATTTTATGGATGAAATCAAAAATGACTGCACAACCAACAGAGTAGTTTTAGAAGTCACAAACTCTGAAAAAGAATTGGAATTCTAATATCTGAAAATATTAAATATGCTTAACAGTGCAATTTAGCTGCAAACAAAGAAAATAAAATGCTCAGAATTCTTAAACACATGTTTGTATCAAGAGACTGACATTTGGAAAAAAAATTATATTGCATATATCAAACCACATCTGGAGTTGTGCCATACAAGCTTGGAATCCTTACCTTAATAGTGACATAAAAAAAATTGAAAAGATAAAACACAACACGGCAAAAGTTCTTCAGGCTTTCAAAATAAAACTACAAAACTCTATGCAAAATGATGTAATTAACAACAGATTTCATGATGAAATTAACTTCAGATCAGATTTCATCATGAGATGATGAAAGCTGATGACGAGTTTACTCAGCTGATGATGAGCTTCACAAGGCCGTGGCTTTGTGTAACTTAATTAACTAACTATAAAAAAATGTAGTAATTCATTTAGAAAACAAAAAAATTTTAAATGATTGTTTTTTTTTAAAAAAAAGTTAAACGATAAAGTAATAAAATTAGAAAATCTAAAATTAACAAAAATACCATAAAAAATCTAATACAAACGGAAACACGTTATTCAACTAAAAATAAAGTAAAAACATATACAGTTTTTATGTTATTGAACACCTGTATGATTATCTAAAATGACTTATGACATAACAAAGTTTTGAAACTTACCTAAAATAGAAAACAAAAGTAAAGATTCCTCATTAGATTTTTTTAAAGGATTCAGCTTAACAAGAAACTTTATTAAACTATTTTGGCTTTTATTGGTTAATCCACAGATCATTGATAAACAACTTTCCAGTTCTTCATTGGCCATAATTTCTTCACAACTTAAACAATTATATGCATATACAGATGCACAAAACTCCATTAGTGTCAAGTGTGCGAACTGATAATAACAACCCAGATCTGTTTCAAACCGTTCTATAAATCCAAAAAAATTGTCTTCATTTTTATCAAAGTCGCTGATAAAAGTTTGAATTTCTTCTTTGGAAAAAATTACTTTATTTTCAATAAACAATTCATATGCAATTTTACAAATATTTAAAATATATTTTTTATTGGATTCGTTTTCCATTATCTCATATACTAACTTATTATTTTTGATGATGTGTTTTCGCAAAAAAGATAAAAAAATATTTGCATACAAATCTGTCATTGTTATGAATGAATTTGTATTTGTTTTATCTAAATAACTCATAATTTTACACATGGAAGACAAATAAAATGGAACAGATGCCATGGCTTTTGCAATTGGAGATTCTTTTAATGTTGCTTTTACAACTTCTTTTTTTTCTTCCATAACATGATTTTCTACATAATTATCGATTCCGATTTTGTTAAATCCCATTATTTGAATAGTTAGCTCATCACTATGCTCTGTATATATACTTTGGTATTGATCGATTGCATAAACTCTACCAGCAACTAAATGTTTGTATTTTTGAATTTCTGCTAAAGTATTAACAATTGGATAGTTTAATGTCAAAGTTGGATTTAATAATTCATTGAAATATTTAAACTCATCTAATCCATCAATCATAAACACTGCAGTATTATTACTAATATTAAAATCATTTATAATGTCTTTGTAGAAAACATTTAGTAATTCATTAATATTACAAATAGTTGGATATTGATTAAGCCTCCTACATTCAAAATAAAAGACAAGTTCAACATTTTTCCAAATTGAGTTATTTGACCAATCAAGCAAAATTTTCCTAAGCAACCATGTTTTACCAATACCAGCTATTCCAGATATTAATATCACAGATTTTTCTTTCATAAATATTTCACTATATGGAATTGGTGTATAACTTGTTTGCTTTTTAAGAAATTCCTTTCGCTCAACACTAAAAGCAGCATCCATTTGAGCATTCACTGCATCAACAATACATAGATCAACAAATTTATGCATTAGATCAACATTTGCAGGTTTTTTCAATAGCGGTTGAAGTTCACTAATTTTCCCATAATATTTAAGATAAAACTTTTTAAGTTCAGCAGACACCTTTGACAAATCTAAATTAAAAAAAAACAAACTCTATTTAAGTCATCATCATGATTTTGCTCATAAAAATGTTTATGATGATGATTTATCACTTCATAACTTCTAAATCACTTCTAACTAATGTCTTACTAAAAACTAGCTAAAATTAAACAGCATTGTCCTATTATTTTTCTAATAGTAAATTTCAACAGTGGTTGAAGTTCATTTATTTTTCCCTAATTTAAGATAATAACTTTTAATAACATAATAAAGATAATAACATTTTAGTTCCATGCAAATCTTTGATATATCTAAATATAAACCATCATCATTATCACCATTTATCATCATCATCATCATCATCATCATCATCATCATCATCATCATCATCATCATCATCATCATCATCATCATCATCATCATCATCATCATCATCATCATCATCATCATTAATCATCATCATTATCATCATAATCATCATCATCATCATCATCATCATCGTCATCATCATCATCACAATCATCATCATCATCATTATCCTTATACTATAAATACCTTTCTTGACAAAAACTTTGCTTGCAATATCAGGTAGATTTGAAGAATCTAAATAATAGTTATATAAAGTTTTTACTTCGAAATTCTTACTTAAGTTATTGCTTACAAAATTCTTACTCTATTTAAGATTATATTTATTATCATTACTATCAAAGTTGAAGATTCAACAAACTTCAAATACTTTATCAAACAATTAAAGGTTGATTCAATTAACTGTAAAAATATTTAATTCATTTTGTTAATATTTGTAGTTATGTAGTTAATCATCTGATATGTTTTTTGCAACACATGAATAAAGTAAAAAATATCAAAACAATACTTTTTACTATATTGATCTCCCTATACAGCAGCTACAGTCAAATCATTAATAAGCAACTTTAATAAATTTTTGACCAACTTTAAAAAATAAAAAGGTTAATAAATACATAAGATTTTCTTGGTTTTTAACATTTTTTATATCTTTATTATTATGCAATATACAATATATAAACTTATATGTATATATAAATATACATCCACCTTTTATGGGTTATTTGTTTGTAGGTGTGTGTGTGTGCGTGTCTATATATATATATATATATATATATATATATATATATATATATATATATATATATATATATATATATATATATATATATATATATATATATATACTATTGCACTTTTTTTTTGTTCAAATTAATTTGAATAGCAAAATGTTGCTCTAACATCTAAATATCTTTAAAATAAAAAAAAGTTAATATTATTTTATAAAATATTGCATAACTATTGCACGTAATTATTGTATCTGTCCCTGCATGTTTTATAAATTTTATTTGTCTAGTTTTTTTTCCCCGCACTTCAATCCTTTGGAACTTTCTTCCATCTTCATATTTTCCTGACTCATACAACCTTCAACTTTTCAAGTCTTCTGTCAACCGTTTCCTTGCTCTATAACTCTATTCTTTTTCTTCTTAGTAACTCTCAACCTAATAGTGATTGCTTGCAGCCTTGTTGGGAGTGAATGCGAATAATAAAAAAAAAAAAAAAAAGTTACTATAAAAGTGTTTGTGTTTCTGTTTGAATCTCTGGTGAAGTGTTAGCTCAGTTACCAACTAAAGACTACAGCTATAAATCATATGTTCACCTTAATTTCAAGTATTTCTATAGGTTGTTTTATAGGTGGTTCTGATCATGAAGTGATCTCTATAAATCATTTATCTCATAACTTTTCTTCAGGCTATCATTGTACTATTTATATTATAAACCTAAAGCTGACTGAGCTTAATTTTGTGATTTTGTTCGTGTAGTGAGGCTTTTTATCTTGCAGCTAATAATTACACTACCTAAGTACCTACTTGGAGTGAGGCAGGTATGGAAGCTTTCATTCCTACTATGCTACTCCATGGTTTTCTTTTTCTTGTGTTGCTTTTATATTTAATCAAAATCAATTTTTCCTTCCTTTTTATAAAAACTCTCTTGAGAAAAAAAAATCTTTTTACTATTACAAGAAAGCAATGTAAAAAGGTGCAGTCTGATATTAAGCTTCATTATTCTCAGTTTACTAAATCTTGTATTTTATCTTAGAAGAAGGCTCAAGAGACTTTTGGAAAATCTTCAACAGTTTAAATAAATTGTGAAACTTTTTAATGTTGTATAGACAATCAAAAAAAAATTTAAAGACCTTACTCTATCTTATGACATGTTTGTAGCCTTTTGAGAGTGATGATATTTTCAAAAGGAGAATGTTATTAGACTATGAGCTAGCCTTAGGTCATAGTCTAAAAATTAGTCATAGGGATGACAGTAGTATATTTATTATTTATCCTTGAATGAATGTATTCAGTTTTCTTTTTAATGACATATTGTCTTAATTTGTACTAATAATAATGACATAATCAGTGTAATAAGCAGTGTCTGATACTTGTTAGTTTCTTTGAGATTTAATATGTTTGTCTTTTTTAAAGTTTTTAGATTAGTAATAAAAATAAAAAAATAGTAAAAAATGACAGAGAAATGTTGTGTGGGGAAAGTTTTAAATGAAGACTGCGACAAAACATATTATTGTAGAATGATTGGAAGAATAAAACTAAAAGATATTGTGAACACAGATGTTGAAGTTTTAATTCAAAGATTTAGACACACTTTTGAACAGCCTTGGTTGGGAAGCGGGAGCAATCGCTCTCAATTGCTGACCACTGAAATATTATTTAGTTGCGAAAAACTGGCCAGATTTTTTAGTCGTTTTGAGAACATTTCATGAAACAATAAAAAGTGCAACAAATATTAATTGATGACATAAGAGACAATTACAAAAAAAAATAATAATAAACTAGGAAAAGAAAATAACTTTTAACGCGAAAAACTTAATGCAAAATAAATTACGTTTAGAACAAATATTTTCGAATTCACTCTTTTATAATTTTTTTAAAAAATTAGGCGACATTTTTTATATAAAGTAACATCTTATGATTGCCTAATAAGGAAAAAAATGTTCTTTTACTTATTAAAAAGTATACTATAATTTTTATTTATATACTCACATCTTATTTCCAGTGCTGGATTTAGGAGGGTTGAGGTTAGAGGGTGCTATAGCCCCAGACCCCTAAATAGTCAAGAAGACCTTTTAGCAATTTTTACGCTGTGCACGGCTGTTTCACTCTATTTAAATGTGAGTGTGATGTCATGAGTTTATCAAAAAAAAAGTATTTCCGCATAAAAAATATAAAAATTCACTAACTTTAAAATAAATTTTTTTTTTCTATAAATGCTTTCATCTTCAAATAAAAAAAACATAAAAGATCTATCTTTTGTTATTTAATAAATATTTCCATTAAATTTGTGTAAATATTGCTAATGATTTGGGATCACTTTTCTGTTTTTGTGATTTTTACGGAAAACCTGTCTTGGATCAACTAAAATTTTCTAACATAGCTACATGTTAATAGTTGAAACTCGGAACATATATAAATAAATGTCTATTCTATCTAATATTTGGTGCGGCTTGCTTATTTTTTTTTATTATTATTATTTTTTAATGCATTTATATCTTTATTTTTATTATTAAATAATGAAAATCATATTATTTTTGTAATCCGCCCTAAGTTATCGAAATTTCAACCCTTTTTTTTTTTATCGAAATTTCTGCATATGAAAATCAAAAAATTGTTTTCTGTACCTCCAGCTATGTTATGACATGTTTTCAAACTTGGCTAGTTTAGAAACAAATTTTTCTTGTTTTTTTTGCAAAATATTGTTTACATTTTTAAACAATCAGGTGACCTTAAATAATGTACGTCCCAACCCAATATGTAACAAATTTTATGAAAACAATTGTCTTAGCAAGACAAATTTTGAAGTATAAATAAAACAAAGTTTGGCAGTTTTTCTTTCTCGTGAGTAATCAACTAACATCAGATAAGTTTTTTAATCATATCTTGTTCATCTATTTGTCAATAAATATTATTTTATTTGAATTGTTTGTGTTATATTATTATTACGAGATTTATTTATCATTATGTATTCTACTGAAAGGAAAATATTAATAGAATGGATTGAATGGGACGATAGTTGGGAAAATGAGTGTAACTTTCCATTTGTTAAGCGATTAATTAGCATCGATAAAATGACTAACAATGTAATTTCAATTTTAATGTCAGTTTTTAAGTCAAAAGCATTGTTTGAGCTTTATATTGCCATGGATTTAGTTGTTGTTGATTCTTATTTAGACTATGACAACTTTGGTTCCTCTGAATTTTTCTGTGGATTTAAATTAAGTAATCCACAGACTATATCAGTTAAAAGGCCAATAGTTGGTAAAAAATATATTTACATTAAACTAGGATATGGTAAGCCTTATTCTAAGTTAGGTAGGCATGCTGCAGCTAGACCATCTAAACTTGCTTTAATATTCTTTCGACTATTAGATTTAGAAAGTGATTTGTCTATGTTGTTTTGTGATTCTGTGTTTTGTGATAAGTCTATGTTTTGTTGTGTTGCAAATAAGTTAGGTTTAGTAGGCAGTTAAGTGTTTCTGATGCTGTAGAGCTGCAGAGTCAAATTAATTCCGTAGGCTAAGACCTTTTCTGTGTAATCTTGGTGCAAGGATTCTTCCATCTGAGCCCAAGATAAGATAAAAACAAGAAATGCAAACAATGCATGTCAATAAAGAACATGTTACTGTGAAGCACATGTTATTTTATCCATCTGCGAATGAAGCACCTTGTTTAGTATCTGTACTGATGGTCATGAATTGGACAACTTATATTGAAGAGGTTTTTAATAATCTTCATGTACGCGACCTCCTTAATTCGGATGTTGGTTTTGGCAAAGAGTTATGGCTCTTTTTTGCTGGGAATAAGGGTGGAAAATATATGAAATTCCATTTTGAAGTTGTCAATTCTAAATCATCAGGGTCTATATATGATGTTCATTTGTTTTGTATGTATCAGGGTTCAGACTGTCGCAAGAATATTGCCTTCTCAGGCATTATACCAATGACATTAAAAGAATTCAGTTGTCAGATTTTAAGCTAAAAAAGGCAAAATAGTCAGGTTGTTCTTAGGTGGAGATTTTCATTTCATCGATGATGTTATGGGACACTAGGGTTTAGCTGCTAGCTTTCCTATTTGTACAGATCTAGTTGAATTGAATTCTCTTAGAAACCATGCTTCTATGCCTAACACACCTACTAATTGTAACATCTTAAGAATCTTATTGAGAACTTGTGTGAAGATAGACAAGGTGGAAACTTAAGAGCTCTAGGTAAGTTTCACAAATCAATTATTGCTCCTGTAATTTTCGCCATAATAACTTTAGATAATGTAGTGCCACCTGTTTTGCATATTATGTTAGGAGTTGTGTTAAAACTGTATAAGTTATTGTTGAAGGAGTGTAGGAATTTAAATTGTCAAGCTGATTCGTCTTTGTTGCATAATGAGATTGTGAGAACAAATGAATTGCGGGCTGCTAAAAGCATTGAATGTTCTAAAACAGCAGAAACTTTGCATTTATTAGGAAATCAATTTGTAGACATTGCAAATCTAGACAAAATTCCTAAAGTAGCATGGGGACTCATATGAGGTCTCTTAATAAGGCCCTTGAAGATATGAAGGTTAAGCGACAAGCGTATCATGGTAATGTGTTTGTAGGTAATCATTGCAAAATAGTCTTAAGAAACCACTATAAACTTTGTAGTGTTATGATGATAAAGCTAATAAAAATAGATTTGTATGTGTGTTTAGTGTTTTTAGTTGCAACCTATTCTTTTTAAGCGAAAATTTCTTTCTGATGTCGAAATTACTGAGCTTCATCAATATATAAATTTATTTGCTTTCGAGTTTCATGCTTGCTTTCCAAAAGAAAGCAAGCATCACGTGAAAAATGCATGAACTTGTTTTTAATGTGCCACTATTTGTAAAAGGCCATTGCCTTGTTAGTGGTCATAAAATTTAGTCTAAATAATTAAAAATTTAAAGAAAAAAATTTTTATACATCTGAGATATAATATATAAGGTCCTTAAATAGTAAATAAGAAAATTTTATATTGTTTTATCATGCCTGTATAATGTTACTTTAAAATATTTATTGTTTTTTATTATATTAATTTTATATATTAGGTAGGTGCCTATTTTATTCTTATCTTCACAAGTTAATTATACCTATGCAACCATCTAGGTTAAAGAATGGTATTTAAGTCTAGCATCAAATTGGTGTTAAAATATAGCTTACTACTTTAACTTATGTTCAGAGCAACTGGTATGTTTGTTGCCTATGATATAAAATATTTGTTTGTGTAGTTAATTTAAAAAATGTATTGTATTTTATTATATGTAACATTTAATTTAAATATTAGATGCCCATTCGATTATTATCATCAGAAGTTAGTTCTACCTCTACAATACCTCTGCTCAACATACCTTTTCTCTGGTTAAAGAATAGAATTTAAGACTCATAAATAACAAGTTAGTTTAAAGATACAGTTTAGATAAAGAAAATGTAAAAGTTATTGTCACTATTGCGAGTCTGTTGAACAAAAACTGTTCTTCTGGTTTAGAATGGAGCCTGAATTTATTATCAACTAGGTGTACAAAGGTCGTTTTCTACTTAAAGAACTTATCAGTGGATCAACTTATTATAAAACAGTTTTTTATGAGAATAAAAACACATTATCAAACAATTTAAATTAGCTAGTTGTATATTTAAACAAATGTTTTATTTTTTGTGAGAAGAGATTGATTCAAGTGCCATAAAATAATTCTATTACCAAAACTGAGATTAATTCTAAAACTTTAACTTGGTTTTAATCATGAATTATTTTATGAGACTTTGCGAGTCTTTATTTATTAACAACCTTTCACTATATTATTAAAACTGTATGCATAGAAAGAAATAAATCGCTTAAATTTTTTAAAGACTTTTTTTTTTTAAAGTTCATCATTTGTTGCATTTTATTGCTGTTTTTATTCTTTTTTTCTCAAATACTTCAAAAGAAATTACTAAAATTTCTTTTGAAGCCAAGTTCATCATTTGTTGTATTTTTTATAAAATAAAAGAAGCTTTTTTAATATTGTATTAAATGTCGTACGATAAAACATTTTCTTGTTGTTTTTATTCTTTTTACAAAACAAAATTATCTTAAATATTTCAAAAGTTATAAATGTTTTAGTAACACCACCTAAGTCAATATTTTCCAAAAAAACAAGAAGCCGTAAAGCTCACTCTGAAAAAGGCCTTCAAAATAAAAATAGCCCCAGCCCCAAAAAGTCAAACAAAATTCTAATAAAACTAACACTAGTTTTAGTTATATTTAGGCTAAACTATTTTGTAAATAAAAAAATTGAATTTTTTTATAACTATTTTATGCTTCGCATAGTTTGAAAAGTTTAACATATTTGAAACAATTCTTCTTAGTAAGATGAAAAAATGAAATGATTAAATCATTGAGTTAATGTAGAAATTAAATTAACTAGATAAAAATCAACTAAGAAGGTTAAAAATGCATTATGAAGAAGAAGCGGAACTGGTTCACAATAGCGCTGATGTTTAGTGAGTGGGTTTTTTAATTTTAAGTAGTTTTTAAAACAGAAAAAAGTAACTTATAAGTTTAAGTATAACAAGTTTGTAAGAATGGCAAATGAAGCGAAAATAATTAGAGTTAGTAAACCAATATCTAAGAACTTAAAAACTTTTCTTTATTAGGGGAAAGAATCAGTTGGATTAGTTGTTAAAGACATGGATTAGTTGTTAAAGACATGGTGTAAGATTTGTGCTAGGCACAAAACAGTTACTCTGTATGCATGTTTGTGCTAAGTAACCAGAAACTTCTTGTATGTTTCTTTCATAATTAGTTTTATTAACTTTAAAGATTGTTAAAAATTTCATTGAAAACGCAATTATTGCTGAAAGTATACAAAATAAATCGTAATAATTGCTTTAAAAGATTATATTAGAATTAAAAGCAGATCACAAAATTATATTTACACAAAAAGTGCATACTTTAAAAAAAAAAAAAATAAGAATAATAAAATACTAATAAAACCTTTAATTCAAAAAATATATATATTTCAAAGATTAATTTTTGTAAACAAATAATAGTTTAAAAGATTTACGGCTTTACAGATGTGGCTCCGAGAATGAGCCATAGTATTAAAATAATAGCTTGTGTGATAATATATTTTTAAAAGAAATCTGAATACATAACAAATCTTGAATAATACTTTTATATTTTATATTATATTAAAAATATTAGTAATAATACTAATATTTTTATAACATTTCAACAGAATACTCTAGAACTTTATTCTGCTTAGGCAGTTTATTTGTTGAACTAATAGAATTAGTTTGTTTGTAGATTTGGCGGGTTTTTAGTGTTCACGATTATTCTGCACCAAGATGTTTTGAGAACATTCAAGTTTACGTATGTTTCCATGTATGTCTTTAAAACAAAAAGTTTTTGATTTACCGACACATAAACTTAAATGTTCTCAAAAGGGCTAAAAAATTTGGCCAGCTTTTCGCAACTAAATACTATTTTCGTGGACAGTAATCAAGAGCGATCGCTCTCGCTTCCGGACCAAGCCTGACCTAGATATGAAGAGCTTCAAAAATACTGCTGTGATCCGTTTAAAGTCCACACGAAAAAAATTATTAAGGGATTGTGTAAAATTGATATTTTAACAGCAAGTCAACTTAAGATCATACCTGGTCAAAAACATTGCACTAACTGTTTGAATCAATTCTAACTTGAACAAATTATAGAAAAATTTAATCAAGAAGATGAAGACAAAGATGTTGATGATGAGGAGTTTAGTTCTTCAGACAGTTTTAAATGAGTGCTTCATTACTGAAAATATCACCTCAAAAAAAAATAAGTAAACATGACAAATTAGAATATGGAAAGCAAAAAGTTAAAAAACTGGAAACAAGTATGACAAACCTTGTAGCATCAGCATTAGATATAGACCCAAAAGAAATAATATCTGAGAAAAAGCAAAAGTGCATTAACTGTAATGATTTAGACAAACTTTTAGATGTAATAAAGGAAAAAGTAAAAATCAGTTTGAATGAAGAAAAAATTCAGTTACTAACATTAACTCCTGATAGTTGGACAATTAAAAAAACTTGCAATGCATTTTCAGTTTCAGACCATCTTGTTAAGAAAGCCAGAAAGCTGAAAAATGAAAAAGAAATACTTGCTAAACCTGAGGCTAAAAAAGGACATCCTTTGGAGAATATTATTAAGCAGAGAGTCATTGAAATACATGAAAAGACTTTGTTTCTGTGCGTATAAATAATGTTAAAGTTCATAAATAAAAACGCATAATATTAGTTCGTTTAAAAGAACTTCATCTGGAATTTAAGAAGTTATGCCCTGAACACAAAGTTGGATTCAGCAAGTTCTGTGAACTTTAGCCAAAGTGGTGCCTTACTGTTAATAGTAGTGGAAGCCACTCAGTTTGTGTATGTTCTTACCATCAAAATGCTAAGTTGATGTGCTCTGCTCTTCCTAACAGCCATTTAATATATTACAAAGATTTAATGAAAGTATGTGTTTGTAATATGAAGCGTAATAAAATTGTATTATTTTCATAAGATCTGTGTGTGGTCAAAGTTTAAAGCAAATCTGAGATGGTACTCTGGGGAACTTTCAAAAAACTAGGTGATTTGATATGGAATAACCCATTAGGCTGGTGTAGATAATACATTAGTTCCTTGTTAGGATGATAAATGCTGGATCTTCTTGACTCAATGCATGGGTTTGCTTGTGTCTTGTGTTTTTATGATCATAAGAGGCAACTCATTTTATTATCTCCTAATGAGGGCACAGCTCCAAAAGTCAGTTTAATGGTTCTGAGGCTGGCTTGTAGTCAGGTTTCAAACTCTGTGGTAGCTCTCAGAGAGGCTGATTCTATTAACAGTAGTAAAGTATTAGAGTACTAACAGTGCCATGATGCACAGGGATGGTGTTTCCATTCGTACTTTTGGTGTGGATTGTTGAGGTCAAATTAGGAGTCCTTTGTTATGGCTTAGGGATTATTATTAGTAAAGAGAAAATTGCTTAGACTACTAAATTGTGTACTGGTACAATCTGTGCTTCGAGTTATGCTCTTTAACAATTCCAAAAATGACTGAAGTACCAAAAACTTTAAAACACAAAAAACCATTGTTATCTCTAAGTTCCTGATATCTATCATTCACTAACAATTGTGGTCTTAAAAGTAACTTTTCTTCCATTGAGTCTTATCTCTTGAAAAAACTTAGAAGACCTACTATCTCTATGTGAATCTATTTTGAGATCATCTGTCTCATCTCGTGATCTAAATGTTGATAGTTATTTTCCTTTAATTTGTAAAGACTCCTATAGTACCATTCTTGGCCTGGGCATTTACCTTTGTAAAAACTCCCCCATTTGTCGGAAATTAGATTTTAATACACAGATTATTATGTAGTTTCGTTAAGTACCACTTCAGACTATCATTCTATTTCTACCATTCTATTTGTATATTTGTATATCCCTCACCTTCTATATCTTAAGATTGCACTCATTTTAATATTTCAAATCAAATTGACCAAGCTCTTCCTATTTATCCTTCAGCCAATTCTGTTGTTGGTGACATCAATCCTCATCACACTGAATGGCTTGGCTTTAGTGCCATTGACTCTGCAGCCATTAAGGTGTTAAAAACTTTTATCTTTTTTAACTTCTAACACAAAAAGCCAACTTCCCAACTTACTTTCAAGAAAATCCGAATCATTTACCTTCTCTTCTTAACTTATATCTTGTTTATCTCTTCTAACTATTATCTCATTCTCTAATAACATCAAAACCCCCCATCATCAGACCTGCTACAACTACGTTAAAGCTGACTGGGACTCCTTCCAAGACTTTCTTTGTGATGGCCCTTGGGTAGAAATGCTTTGTCTTCCTGCTGAAAAATGTGCTTCTTATAAAACTTCTTTGATTCAGGCTGGAATGAAATCTTTTATTCCCTCTCGACAATTCAAAGTAAAGCCTCACTTTTCTCTATAGTTTCCTCTCATTGTGCTGCAATTTTTAACAGAAACCATTATTTCTGTATCCATTGCCAAAGCAATTCTTCAGAAGACAGATGTCTGTTTACTATTGTTAGAAACCATTGTAAAAAGACTTTGTCCAACGTTAAAGCCCAGTATTTTCAGGTCTCAAAATTTAATATTTCATCTCAATAAATGGGCTCACAAAACTTTGGAGAATCTTTAACAGTGTCTATAAAAAGGGCTTTGGCAAAAATATTATTCTACCTCTCTTGCATGGTTCAGATTTTGTTACCTCACCTAAAGACAAAATCAAATTTTTTGCTAAGAACCAATCAAATCCTACCTGACAAACAGCTCAATCCAATGCTTGACTTTTGTATCACTCTAGCTTCAGTATCTAAATTGATTTCCTGTTTAGACTCTTCTGCAGCATGTGGTCTGGACAACAAACCTGCAATAGCTTTGAAGAAGTGTTCCTGAAGCTGTTGTTTATACTTTCAAAACTATTCAACAAGTGCTTATTAGAGTCTTGTTTTCCAGTCTGCTGGAAAGCAGCATGTTATCCCTATTTTCAAAAATTCTGGAGAGCGATCTAACTTGTCTAATTACTGTTCCAACAGTCTTCTTCCTATCCTAAGCAAGGTTTTTGAGTCTTTAATTAACAAACACATAATCTCTCATCTTGAATCTAATAACCTAATTTCTGATTATCAATATGGATTTTGATCTTCTCATTCTTCTGCTAATTTGTTAATGGCAACAACTGATAGATTTTATCATGACCCTAACCCTAACCATGACGATAAAACCTAATGATATTTCTAAAGCCTTTGATAAGGATTAGCATGCTGGTCTTGTCCAAAACCTCTCTTCCTATGGTGCACTAAATAGAATCCTTAAAATTACTGAATCCTTCCATATCAATCGTAATATAAAAGTTGTCCTCAATGAATAGCAATCTTCTTTATTTCCTGTAACTTCAGGGGTTCCTCAAGATTCTATCCTTGGGCCAATACATATTTAAAGTTTATGATCTCCCAGAAATTCTCACATAAATAGTGGCATTCTTGGCAATACTACCATTAAACATGTCTTGATAAGAAACCAACACTCTCTGATCGCTTGGAGAGGTCATTTGAGTTTGAAAAGGATCTCACATCTGCTACAGCATGGGGCACTGAGTGGCTGATGAACTTTTTGATCAAACTCAAATTTTTTTAGCTATACATTATTGTCACAATTGAGATCAATACATATATATATTTATGAGCAGTAATGTACTTGATGAGTCATCTACCTTTTGTCATCAAGGATTAACACTTTCAATTTTTCTTGGAAACCATAGTGCTCATGTTCCCAATTAACATAGAGATTTTTTTTCCTCTTCCACAATTCTGGATCCCAAGTCTTTTGTATTCTTAATAAATTATTTTACAATTTGCTCTTAGAATCCCTTCTATCATGTTTACTATACTAAACAGCTCTGTTGATCACTGATGAAATTATTTTGTCTCACAATGATAAAATAAGCAACCAAACTAAACTAACATAAAAATGCATCTTTAATGAAAAAAAAATTTTTTTTTTAAAAAAAGAAGAAGACTTTTATTTAAGATCACATAAGTTTACTTTTAATATCCTTTACTGCACATAGATTTTTGTAATTAGGACTAATATTTAATTTGGTCTCTAAACTATGTTTTTTTCACTACAACATAAATTATTTCCGAGATTTATTTGTGTGGGTTGTTGATTTTCTTACACATTTATTTGGCAAATTTCAAATTAGGTATCTATGGCAGCATTAGGTTTTTTGAAGACTATAACGCTTTGTTAATTTTTTGTGATTTTTCTGTTTTTTCCATTATTTTTGTTTTACATTTTTATGATATTACACAATTTCTTATGAACTACCATTTTGCTGAAATTTACCAGGTCTTATTACAGTATTTGTTCACTGGTTTTCATATTACTAGTACCATTGAGGAACTTTTTAGCTATATTTTAGATTCTAACTCAGCTTATTCTTAATTTCACAAATACATTTTTCATCTTTTTATCTAAGTTCAAAAGTTTGGTATATTGTTTTTCTATTACATAGGGTCTGCTTATAGTAAAAATACCTACTTAAGTTTTAAATTGTTTGAAGAGGAACTTTATTACTATTTTTTTTTTGTGTCTTTATCTTAGTGGTGTTTCTGTTGGAATTATTATTTATTGTGTTTGAATATTTTGTACCAGTTGTATAGTAAGTAATTTTTTTCTATTGGAATTGTTATTTTATTGTTGTAGTTATTGCATGTGGTAAGTTGTTTGATTTTGTTACTTTTACTCATATATTATATACATATTTTATACACATATTATATTGTGTATCTACACAAGATTATATTGTGTACCTACACAGTTATCTACACTCTTTTTATCATTTCATCAATAAAATATCAGTGCTTTACAAATTTGGGTGTGGTTGGGTTTTGACTATTAGTAGTGAGTCCATTTTACTGCAGTATGAAAATAGGCATAAGTTGTAGGCTAAAGCATTTGTTGATGATGTAGCCTACATCATATGTATACATTGTCGCACATCATGTGTGACAATGTAGCCTACATCATATAGGTCATTATTGCAAAAAAACAGACCTCACTACAGAAAAGCCAAACACCCAAACCTAAATTTGTGCTACACTATTGTTCGGAAAAAACAATGGAATAAATAAAGAAAATACATTAAATACATATGATAACAGACGCAATTATAACAGCCACACCTACAGTGATATACAAAGAATACATAGTACAATATATAAAATAGAAAAACATAAAAAACAATGATAACAACAGATAAATTACAAGTGGCAAGAAAAAAATATAGAAGATAATCAATGATAAAAAAAAATAAATACAAGAAAAAATAACATAATAAAAATTATGCTTTATATTTAATACCATACTGTCTACCTGCATACAGGCCAAAAGTATATCAAACTCTGTTTGCAGAGAACAACAAATATTAACACCAAAATTAGTTTAAATACAAGTAGTAACTTTGTTCACAGAGAACTATAAAAATTATTAAACAGTGAACAAATCAGACATATCTCAGAATGTAACTAGGATTGCTTGCTGAGAGACGTTAGATTAAAAACAATATAGTTGCCAAGAAAATAAAAATTACATAAAAGAAGACTCATTAGTGTGAAAGCATAACAAATTGACCTATCACCCTAAAGAATAGAATAATAGAATCACAAAAATCTTGCGCTGTAATCAATAAATCTAAATAAAACTAAAGATACAAAATATGTGACCATAGGTATGTTATGACAAAATAGCACTAGTGAGATGGAAACTTAAAAAAATAAAATATACAAAATAACTTTCATTCTGAAAGAGTTAAATGTATATTTGTTGTTTAATGCGGTAAGCCTGTATTCCTTCATGTTTTGCTGGTGGATAAATAAAAGAATAGTGGGTAGTGCTAGCATATGGTATAAAAAATTACAGTAAGAAACAAAAACAAGATTAACAAGATACAGATCTAAGCAACATCAAACAAAGTAAATGACCTAAAACGGGATGGTCATAGCAACCTGGACCATATGACAAGAATTTAACAACTCAAAAACATAGAACTAATGAATGGCAACAGCAACAATAGAAGTAGTTAGTCTTGAGGATAAACAAGGCATCTGCCATATGCGCAATGAAAATGGATAGATTGGTATGATATAAGTCCTTGCTGAGTGTTATGTTAAGAAAATTCCAATCAGAGGCCAGTTACAAGGGTGAATATAAACTCGAAAAAATGTGGGAGGCACCAGTCATACATCAAAAAGCCTACAATGGATTAGACACCTATGCATAGAAAATCTCTTACATAAGACACCAGGGAATGCCCTAGATTGGGCTCAGTCTTGTAAGAGTCCAGTGTAAAGAGCTGTTAGACAATGTAGTCATACCTTATGTGTTTTATTTTGCAATTACTTTTTGTTTTATTTGTTTTAGTTTGGTGAACAATAATTGCTGTATATCTTTATTCATTTTTACTTTTTATAAGAAGTTATGTTTTTTTTTATGTTTGTAAGTATTGCTTCGGTGCTTTGTCTGCCTGCTTTTGTCGTATTAGTATTATTTTAACTTTCCTTTTATTAATTTTTAAAGATTGAACAAAGCATATTTAGACAGTTGTCAACACAAAAATAAATATTTTTATCTTGACAACTGTCTAAATACGCTTTGCTCGTAAAATAATTCTTCCTTATTGAAGTGGACTTCATTTTCTGAGACATTCACTGTTCATGTGTTGCTTTTCAGCAAAATTTACAAGCCAAAACTTTAACTAAAAAAAAAATTTAATTTTTAATAGAAACATTCTTCTCTTTGATTAGTCACAATTAAGTCATTTCCCTAAGTACCGCCCCTCCCCCCATAATATTAAAAAATTTTAAAAAGTTCAATTTAAATTAAATTTAAAGTTTTATAAAAAAAAAGAAAAACTTTATTTAAAAGAACATAAAAAAATAATAAACTTGATGTATAATACTTACAACACTAAAATAAATCACTGAAGGCATGTGCAATTACTTAAATTAAGACAATAACATGCTGCAATGTCAAACAAAACTAAACTTTCCAAATTTGCAATTGATACTGTTGAAGTCTTTGATTGACTTTCTCTTTTAAGAATCATTCTCAAATTATTGTGCAAATATTCTACTTACTGCTGCATTCTTTGCATTTTAACAGTTGGAATACCAGATTTCAACCCAAATGTTCATAACATTTTCAGAAACTCTAGAAACTAGTGTGCTTGACTTAGTAGTCCTAGGAAGTTTTAATTTAACAAAAGAATAGTACTGCATGATTTCCTTAACAGTTGGAAGTTTGTGAGTCATAAGTGCACATTCGATACCATAAACAGGACAAGTCAGCTGCACTCTTGTAACAGTCATATTTTGCCGCAGAAATTTTTAATTTTCTAAACATACATTAGTTTAATTCAATTTGCAAAACAGAAATCAAGAAATAGATTTAAATTTAATAAATCATTAATAGATAGATTATTTGGTGCATGTATTGGTAATCTTTATAATATTAATTAAAATAAAAATTTTTATATAGTATTAGTATAAAATCTTTATTTACTAATAAATAGAAAACTTTTTTTTAATTTATTTTAAAATGAATAAATAAAGATAGTTATAAAAAGTGCTAGTTCACTGCAATTTATCGACAATTAAAGAATTTTTTTTTACAACTTTACAATATTGTTTAAATATACTTTTAATTAATTCAAAACTTAATTAAGAAATAACAATTTTTACTATAACTACATCACAGATTTTTTATGTGTATTGCATTAATATTTTATTTCATATACTTTTATTTTTTCAATAACTGTTTTTATATATTTTTATGAATAGCATTTTATGCAAAATTAATTAATTCTCTGGTAAGAAAAAAAAAACTACAACTTAATTATATCAGTATTTCTATAAAATATTCACCTTAATTTCCAGTATTTCTATAAAAGCAATTTCATAGAAAAATGTTGTCACACACTTGGCTTGGGTGTATACATAGGCAACACCTCAAATGTTGTCACACACTTGGTTTGGGTGTATACGTAGGCATCACCTCACCTATTTGTCAAGAAATCAGGGTTGAATCCTATGACTAATTTTTTATTTGTTTCTGATTAAAACCTTTTTACTCAATCACAGTTCGTTTTGTTCTTTACTGTTCTCCCTTAATTTTTGTCTCACCTTTGACCCTAGTCTAAGTTTTTAGATGGTTGTTCTATAGGTGGTTCTGATCATGCAGTGATCTCTATAAATCATTTATTTCATACTTTTCCTTCAGGCTATCATTGTACTATTTACTACAAACCTAAAGCTGACTGAGCTTCATTTTGTGATTTTGTGATGTAGTGATGTTTTTTACCTTGCTGCTAATAATTACACTACCTAAGTATCTACTTGGATCAAGGCAGGAATGGAAGCTTTCATTCCTACTATGCTACTTCATGATTTTCTTTTTCTTGTGCTGCTTTTATATTTAATCGTAATCATTTTTCATCTATTTTATAAGAACAACTCTCTTGAGAAAAAAACAACTTTTTATTATTACAAGAAACCGATGTAAAAAGGTACTGCCTGATATTAAGCTTCATTATTCTCAGTTTACTAAATCTTGTATCTTATCTTAGAAGAAGGCTCTAGAGACTTTTGGAAAATCTTCAACAGTGTTATTAACAAAGGTAGATCTAACATTCCATCTCTAAGTCATGGGACCAATCTTATTACCTTTTCCAAGGATAAGGCAGAACTATTTGCAAAGGACTTTTCTTCTAATTTGACTCTTGAATCTTATGGACATACTTTTAATGCCATTTATAAATAAAACAGACCAACCCATAGTTAGACATCCATATCACTCTATGCTCAAGTCATTTCTCAATTAAACTCTTCTACGCTTGGTGGTTCAAACAACATTTTTGTTATAGGCTTACAAAAGTTTTGTTATAGGCTTACAAAAATTCAAAATCACTTTTGGTCACCAATACTTTTTCTTTTGCAGGTAGGAACATGCCTGGAAATTCTAGATATTATACAAACAACAAAAAAAATATGCCTTGAAGGTGTTTGCTTTATAGGAAAAGAGAAACTTCCGAAAAAAATTATTAATGCGGATAGCAATATCTGACAGTGGTATGTCCAAGCCATTGTTTTGTACAATGTATTAATTGTAGCAATTAATATATTGATCTAAAGTGAAATGTTTAGAAAAAGGACTTCTCCCATTAATTTAAAAGTATCATGTAGACTTTAACTATTTATTTTGGTCAGATTTAGCAAGTTCTGAAGATACTCTAAATTGGATGGACCAACATGCTAATTACGTTGATAAAGAATCACACATCAAAAAATGCCTCAGGAATGACCAATTGGAATCTTTTGGGGACATTTGGCACAGAATGTGTTTATACTTGAACATTTTTGATGCTCAGCAAGGTTCAACAACAAGGTTGACATTTGCAACCTTCTTGTGAAGTTTCATTGTTTAGTAAAACCTAATCAAATAATATTTTCATAAAATTTTATATATGACGCTTTACAACTCTACTTAAAGTGTCTTTCCTCTGAAATAACCCCAAATATACTTCTTATATAAATCTATTCATTGTTGAACTAAGTTCATGTTTTTAAAAATGAACCTAGATAAACTATGTAAATTTGCATACTAAAACCATATAAAATATCATTTAAAAAAACTCTCCACCCACTATGAGCAACCCCTCTCCCTTCCACTTTGAAATATTTTTCCACCTCAAGTATTGAATTTGAAGAATTATAATATTTAATTACAACAAAAAAGGCTTATTTGAAAAATAATTTAAAATTCATCATTAAAATTACTTTTATGATAACCAAACAAACAGAAGATTGGCATAAATTATTAATATCAACAATAATATCAAATCTGGGACTAAGAACTCTCCAAAAATTAAATTCATTTTTACAAAAATGATGACAACAAAATGAACATACTATTCAAGGTAATAAAAACAAAAAATGCTTAAATTTTCAAAACTTGAGTTTTTAAACTACTAGTTTATCTGGTTTATCTATTTGTAGAAAAGAAGCTTTTAGAGCATCTATGGTTGCTGTCGCCTTCACTGATTTGAAACCTGGAAACACACAACAATTTTCCTTTTGGTGCACTTGGTTTTCCTGTTACTAACAGTTGAGCATTCTATTTTACCATCTACAGGGGTGTACACTCAATTTTTAGAAGTTTGAGTTTTGACACTTACAGGCATTGTGCAAACTCTAAAGATAGGTATGTTCATACATTTTTTTTTTTTTTTAAACATCTTCACTTCCAACAAGGCTGCAAGCAACCACTTCTAGAATTGGAAGTTACTAGAAGAGAAAAGATGAAGACTTTAAAGCAAGAAAATGATTAACAGATGACTTAAAAGATTGCAAATTATATGACTCAAGAAAACAAGATAAAGGGAGCAAAGTCCAAAGAACTGATGTTCGAGGAAAAAAACTAGACAAATAAGAATTTTTGGAGCACTTAGAACAATCACAGTAAAAGGATGAGACTTAATTGAGTGGCGAGTAACACGAGAATGAATTTTACTCGATGGCACAAGAGATGCTAGCTCCTAAGAGCAGGGCCCATTATAGTATTTATAAAAAAGAGAAAGAGAAGCAATATTACGACAATGTAACAGTGGTTGAAGGTTGGCTGCAAGAGCAGGTCCAACTATGTTTACAATGCACTATTGCACCTTATCTAATAAAAAAGTGACGAGCATAATAAAGAGATACAACCTTAGCGGATGCTAATTTTGCAATCGATTTGATATATGGTTTCCAAGAAAGATCGGAAGTAAGAGTTAATCCTAGTAGACGAAGGGTAGATGACTCATCGAGTACATAACTGCAAATAAATAAAGAAAGAACTAGATTGAAAAATATTGAATTTAAGCTGAATTGAAGTTCACTTGCAACTGAGAGTAGCAGAAGTGAGATCTTTTTCAAGCTCAGATGCCTGCTCCAAGTGATCATAGAGTGTTTGCTTCTTATCAAGACAAGAATAAATGGTAATATCATCAGCAAACAATGCCACCTTAGACGTTAGAATATGGGAGATTGTTAAAATAAATTAAAAAAGATAGAACCTTGAGGAACCCCTGAAGTTACAGGAAATAA
The DNA here is from genome assembly GCF_022113875.1 of Hydra vulgaris. NCBI lineage: Eukaryota > Metazoa > Cnidaria > Hydrozoa > Anthoathecata > Hydridae > Hydra > Hydra vulgaris. The sequence continues at coordinate 612,606 of NC_061165.1, read as the reverse complement.
AAAAGAGTGCTGTCCATCAAGGACAACTTTAATACTATGATTGGTAAGGAAGGATTCAATAATTTTAATGATGTTATCTGATACAACAAAGGAAGATAGCTTATGGAGGAGACCAGCATACCAAACTTTATCAAATCTTTAGAGATGTCGAGAGTGAGAGCCTTAACCTCTCCACATCTATTTAATGTACCATAAAACCTATCAGTTATTACCATTAACAATCGATTGAAATCCATATTGATGATCAGAAAGTAGATTATTAGATTCAAGATGAGAGAATAAATATTTATTGATTAAAGACTAAAAAACCTTGCTTATGATAGGAAAAAGACTAATGGGACAGTAGCTAGACAAGTCAAATCGCTCTCCAGAATTTTTGAAAATAGGGATAACAGAAGCTTCTTTCCAGCAGGCTGGAAAACAAGACTCTGATAAGCACTTGTTAAATAGTTTTGAAAGAATAGACGACAGCTCGGGAGAACACTTCTGCAAGACAATAACAGGTACGTTATCTGGACCACAAGCTGTAGAAGGGTCTAAGCAGGAAATCACTTTGGATACAGAAGCAGGAGTGATGCAAATGTCAAGCAATGGATCAACCTGTTTGTCGGCTATATCAGGTAGGATGTGATTAGTAGAATCAACAGATGAGAATGAGTTCTTAGCAAACAACTCAGCTTTGTCTTTAAGTAAAGTAATTAATCTGAACCGTGTGAAAGTAGAAGAATAAAAATTTGCACTTATTATTGACACTGTTAAAGATTCTCCGGAAGTCTCGGGAGCCTAATTTTTGAAAAGAAATACGAGCTGAGAAGAGCGGTTTTGGCGTTAGACAAACCTTTTGACAACAGTCTCTAGCAATAGTGAACAGACGTCTGTTTTCTAGAGAATTGTTTTGGGGGTAGTTATGGAAGTAATGGTTACAATTAGAGATTGAAGCAGCACAATGAGAGGAAAACCATGGAGAAGAGTGAGGCTTAATTTGGAATCCTTGAGAGGGAGTAAAAGATTCCATGCCAGCCTGAATCCAAGAAGTTACATAAGAAGCACATTTGTCAGCAGGAAGACGAAAACTTTTAACCCAAGGGCCATAATGAAAAAAATGAAGGAAAGGTTCCCATTCAGCTTTAAGGTAGTTGTAAGAGGTTTGATGATAGGGGGATTCTGATGATAAAGAAGAATGAGAAAATAGTTTTAGAGAGATCAAACCACTGTCTTGTTTCTGATCACTGACTATGATCAGAAACAAGACATAAGTCAAAAGAGAAGGTAAATGATTCAGATTGTCTGGAAAGCAAGTTGCAAAGTTGACTATTTGTGTTATAGATTGAGAAAGACAAAAGTTGTGGGCCATAACGCTTGCAGAATCACTGACACTAGAACTAAGCCATTCAGTGTGATTAAAGTCACCAACAACAACAATGTTTGCTGAAAGATAAAGAGAAAGGGCTAGGTTAATTTGATCAGAAATTATATCGAAAAAAGTATAATTTCTGATCAATATAAGAACAGTTTGGAGATTCAAACCTAGTTTCCCAACAAACTGGTGAGTTTTTACAAATGTAAATGCCCAAGCCAAGCATGTGACTATTGGAGTCTTAACATATTTAAGGAAGATAAGCATCAACATTAAGATCACAAGATGAGAGAGTTGAACTCAAATTAGTCTCACAAAGAGCAAGTAGATCTGGTGAACTTTGCAAGAGATAAGACTCAACAAAAGAAAAGTTAGTATAGATTTAGAGAATTTGGTTCTCTAAATCATTCACTAATATTCATTAATATTCACTAATATAAAAATAGTTTTTTGTGTTTAATAGTTTTTGATATTTTAGTCATTTTTCAAATTGGTTAAAGAACTTGACTCAAAGCACAGATAGTACTCAGTGCATTATTTAATAGTCCAAGCAAATGCCTCATTACTATTAATAAATCCTAAGCCGAAAAGTATGAACAGGGACACAATCCATGCGCAACATGGCACTGTTAGTACTCTGATATCTTACAGCTGTTGATGGAATCAGCCAGAGAGTTACCACAGAGTTCGAGAAACCTGACTACTAGCCGGCCTCAGAACCATTAAATTGAGTTTTAGAGCTGTACCTTCATCTCCCAGCTCTTTGCCTAAAAAAGAGTATCTTTCATGGCAGCAGGACATGAGACAGGTTGTACTGAATTACATGTTACCAGTAGCAAGATAACCTGACCTGACAATATTTAATAATGACTTATGTCAAACGAGAATGTTTTGCAAAGAATTGTGGTGATTGGACCTTGGAAACAAAAAACCCCTAACTTTTGGGCCCAGCCCTTAACGTGGGAGCAATGAATTTATAAAATATTCTTTACTATTTTTATCGAAATTTATATTCATCAGCAAATTTTAAATTTAATGCAAATACATCTCAAACTTTACGTATATTTTTTTTTTAATTCAATAACTTTTGATAATTAAATAAGTTGATCATAAAACTGAATGTTTTAATTGTATTTATTAATTCATCAAATATTGAGAATTACAATGAGCTGTAGCCTCATTAGGCATGGGGTGTTTTAAGTCAGAGTTGGCATCTCCCAGCTTTTTGCCTAAAAAAGCGCATCTTTCAAGGCAGCAGGACATGAAACAGGTTGTACTGGATTACATGTTACCAGTAGCAGGATAACATGACAATATTTAATAATGACTCATGTCAAATGAGAATGTTTTGCAAAGAATTGCTGTGATTGGACCTTGGGAACAAAAAAACCCTAATTTTTGGGCCCATCAAGCACTTAACGTGGGAGCAATTATAAAATATTTTCTTTACTATTTTTATCTAAATTTATATTCATCAACAAATTTTAAATTTCGTGCAAGTACATCTCAAACTTAGCATTTATTTTTTCTTTAATTCAATTTTTTTAATAATCAACTTTTGATTATTAATTAAATAAGTTGATCTTAAAACTGATTGTTTTTTTTTTTTTTAAACATCTTCACTCCCAATAAGGCTGCAAGCAACCACTCCTAGAGTTGGGAGTTACTAGAAGAGAAAAGATGAAGATTATAAAGCAAGATAACGGTTAACAGACGACTTAAAAGATTGCAAGTTATATGAATCAGGAAAACAAGTTGAAGGGAGCGAATTCCAAAGAATAGATATTCGAGGAAAAAAACTAGGCGAATAAGATGCGGTAGTGCGGTAGTGGTGTAGTGGTAGAGCGCTCGCCTCATAAGCGAGAAGTTCCGAGTTCGAACCCCACCACGTCCCTGGTAGTACCGCGCTCAACTTGTTTCTTCGCGCAGCGGCCTTGTTCGTCAAGGTCCGTGTTTCGGAGTTATAAAGTTGAGAGAGGGTTGTAACCACAACAAAAAAGTAGCCTCCTCGACTGTAGTGGCCTTCTCGGCCTTGGGGAGGTGAAACATAATAAAAAAAAAAAAAAACTTTTGGAGCACATAGGAACAGTCACAGTAAAAGGATGAGACTTAAATGAGTGACGAGTAACACGAGAATGAATTTTAGTAGATGGCACAAGAGACGCTAGCTCCTTAGAGCAGCGCCCATTATAGTATTTATAAAAAAGAGAAAGGGAAGCAACATTACGACGATGTGACAATGGTTGAAGGTTGGCTGCAAGAGCAGGTCCAACTATGTTTACAATGCGTTTTTGCACCTTATCTAAAAGAGAAAGGGCATCATTTGAAGATCCGCTCCAGATATGGCAACAATATTCCATACAAGGTCGGATTTGAGATTTATAGAGATAAAGAATAGAATCCCGAGTAAGAAAATGACGAGCACGATAAAGAGAGGCAACCTTAGCAGATGCTAATTTTGCAATCGATTTGATATATGGTTTCCAAGAAAGATCGCAAGTAAGAGTTAATCCTAGAAGATGAAGGGTAGATGACTCATCGAGTACATTACCATTCATAAATATAGGAAGATCTAGACTGTTGCGATAACGATTGGCGGAGAAAAATTGAGTTTTATCTGAATTGAAGTTCACCAGCCACCGAGAGCCCCATGCTGTAGCAGAAGTGAGATCCTTTTCAAGCTCAAATGCCCGCTCCAAGTGATCAGAGAGTGTTGGCTTTTTATCAAGACAAGAATAAATAGTAGTATCATCAGCGAACAATGCCACCTTAGATGTGAGATTTTCTGGGAGATCGTTAATATAAATTAAAAAAAGAATAGGGCCAAGGATAGAACCTTGAGGAACCCCTGAGGTTACAGAAAACGAAGAAGAGTGCTGTCCATCAAGGACAACTTTAATACTACGATTGGTAAGGAAAGATTCAATAACCTTAAAGATGTTACCTGATACACCAAAAGAAGATAGCTTATGGAGAAGACCAGCATGCCAAACTTTATCAAAAGCTTTAGAAATATCGAGAGCAATAGCCTTAATCTCTCCACATCTATTTAATGTACGATAAAACCTGTCAGTTATTACCGTTAACAAGTCAGCAGTAGAACGAGATGATCAAAATCCATATTGATGGTCAGAAAGTAGATTATTAGATTCAAGATGAGAGATTAAGTGTTTATTGATTAAAGACTCAAAAACCTTGCTTATTATAGGAAGACTAATGGGACGGTAGCTAGACGAGTCAGATCGCTCTCCAGAATTTTTGAAAACAGGGATAACAGAAGCTGCTTTCCAGCAGGCTGGAAAACAAGACTCTGATAAGCACTTGTTGAATAGTTTTGAAAGAATAGACGACAGCTCGGGAGAACACTTCTGCAAGACTATAACAGGTATGTTGTCTGGACCACAAGCTTTAGAAGAGTCTAAGCAGGATATCACTTTGGATACAGAAGCAGGAGTTATACGAATGTCAAGCAATGGATCAACCTGTTTGTCGGCTATATCAGGTAGGATGTGATTAGTGGAATCAAGAGATGAGATTGATGAAAAGTTCTTAGCAAACAATTCAGCTTTGTCTTTTGGTGAAGTAACAAATTCTGAACTGTGTAAAAGTGGAGGAATAACAGATTTACCCTTATTATTGACACTGTTAAAGATTCTCCAGAAGTCTCGAGAGCCTAACTTTTGAGATGAAATACGAGATTTTATGACCTGAGAATAGCGGGTTTTGGCATTAAACAAAACGTTTTTACAACGGTTTCTAGCAATAGTGAACAGACGTCTGTTTTCTGGAGAATTTTTTTGGCGATAGATATGAAAGTAATGGTTGCGATTGGAGATTGCAGCGGCACAATGAGAGGAAAACCATGGAGAAGAATGGGGCTTGACTTGGAATCGTCGAGAGGGAATAAAAGATTCCATGCCAGCCTGAATCCAAGAAGTTACATTAGAAGCACATTTGTCAGCAGAAAGACGAAAAATTTCTACCCAAGGGCCATCACGCAGAAAATCAGGGAAAGATTCCCAGTCAGCTTTAAGGTAGTTGTACGAAGTTCGATGATAGGGGGATTCTGATGATAAAGAAGAATGAGATAATAGTTTTAGAGAGATCAAACCATGGTCAGAAGCACCTAAGGGTGAATGTGGAGAAACTGAGCACTGACTAGGATCAGAAACAAGACATAAGTCAAGTAGAGAAGGTAAATGATTCGAATTGTCTGGAAAGCGAGTTGGAAAGTTGATTATTTGTGTTAGAGATTGAGAAACACAAAAGTTGTGGGCCATAACGCCTGCAGAGTCACTGACACTAGAGCCAAGCCATTCGGTGTGATGAGCATTAAAGTCACCAATAATAACGATGTTGGCTGAAGGATAAAGAGAGAGGGCTTGGTCAATTTGATCAGAAACTATATCGAAAAGAGTGCAGTCTTGAGATGAAGGAGAGGATATAGAACAAAGAGAAAAGTGATAGAGTGAAGTGGTGCTAAACGAAAGCACATAAAAGAATAGTCTGAGGATTCGAACCTAGTTTCCCGACAAATGGGTGAATTCTTACGAATGTAAATGCCCAGGCCAAGCATGTGACTATTGGAGTCTTTACGTATTAAAGGAAGATAACCATCAACACTAAGATCACAAGATGAGACAGTTGAACTCAAATTAGTCTCACAAAGAGCAAGTAGGTCTGGTGAACTTTGCAGGAGATAAGACTCAACAGAAGAAAAGTTACTTCGAAGACCACGAATATTAGTGAATGATAGATTTAGAGAACTTGGTGATGACGATGGTTTTTTATGTTTAATAGTTTTTGATATTTTAGTCATTTTTCAAATTGGTTAAGGAACTTGACTCAAAGCACAGATAGTACTCAGTACACTATTTAATAGTCCAAGCAAATGCCTCATTACTACTAATAAACCCTAAGCCGTAACAAAGGGCTCCAAATGTGGCCTCGACAATGCACACCAAAAGTACGAACAGGGACACCATCCATGCGCAACATGGCACTGTTAGTACTCTGATATTTTACAGCTGTTGATGGAATCAGCCTCTCTGAGAGCTAATTGTATTTATTAATTCATTAGATATTGAGAATTACAATGGGTTTAAAGTTGATACAAAACATGCAATTGACACAATACATTTTCATATTAAGCCTAATGTCTCACAATAATGTCAAATAATTTTTAGAAAGTGGCAACAGAGGGAATAAAACTTTGAAAGCGAGGATGGGGTCAAACTTCAAAATATTTCAAAAATCTGCTAACATTTGCTTTTAATGGACAAAATGACACACAAAAGTGTGTCATTTTATTCATTAAACTTTTTTTAATTTGTCGATTAAAAAAATTTTTTTTTGGGAAACTTTAGATTTCATACATTGACTGACTTAAATAGGTAAAACATGCATGAAGTGTACATATATCAACTTAGGGTTAGGGTGTGAGCAGGCTGTCTTTTTATTTAAAAAGAACACATTTTGATTTCAAAAAAAAGTTTTTTATAAAATTCCTGTCTTCAACAAACCAAACAATGAGTGTAACTATGTAAATACCCAATCATAAAAGCTTCCGTAATGGTAAGGATTTCAAACAAAAAGAAATATAATGAAAAAGCATAGAAAATGACAGGAAAAAATGCACATCAGCAGAATTTAAACTTTACTGCTGTCAGATTGCTAGCACTGCACTCTATCCGATCATACAATACACACAATAACTCCTAATAAAAATGTTTTATAATAAACATTATACATATATATATATATATATATATATATATATATATATATATATATATATATATATATATATATATATATATATATTTATATATGTATATATGTACATACATACATATATACATACATATACACATAAATATATTCATAAATATGTACATATATAAAGAGAGAAGAACATAAAGCATACTGCAGAGTATAATACAATATAACAATATACAGTAGTTGTATAAATAAACATAAACAAAAAAGTGGATAAGGGCAGAAAGATAATAACACAGGTGTTGTTAAATCCAATTAGAATTATATTGTGGACTGTAGGTAAAACTCTATCCTTAAGTCTCGCAATGTATTGACCATTGATGTTTTGGAAAACCTGTAAAGAGTGACTAGCACCACTTTTCAGGGATGCGCCTTTGTAACCCTTATCATTATTGTTTTATCTTACCATATTGTCTATCTGTGTACAGGCCAAAAAAATAATGTAAAAACAAACCTCAGTTTGCAGGGAACAACAAATACAAATAATAACGAAGTTCACAGAGAACTATAAAACTAAACAAATCGGACAGATCTCAGAATGCAACTAGTATTGGTAACTGAGAGGTGTGAAGCTAAAAAGAATATAGTTGCCAAGAAAAAAACGTAAGAGAATACTCAACAGTGTAAAACCATAACAAATTAAGCTTTCAACATAAAGAACAGGATAATATAATCACTAAAATCTTGCGCTATATTTAAGGGCTGCACATAAAATTTATGGTTCAAAATATGTAACCATAGATATGTAATGACAAAATTGCACTAGCGAGACTAACTAAAAAAAATCATTATAAAATTCGTAATAAATAAAATGAAATAAATTTGCTAAACGGATTCCCAAGTGCCAAGACCAGTTAAGTTTATATTAAAGAAAATGTTTTAAAAAATGCATAGGCTAAACTTTTTGATCAAAACTAAATAATAAATGCATAACAATAAAACTAAAATTGCCATTTTAGCCTTCTGCATTTTTTCTTGGTTCGCGGGGTCTTAATATATGGCACAATCTGCAAACTTGATAATTTATTTCATGAGTGTCTTATTCATAACAGTTTCAGTATATGATGTCATCATAGAAATTTTTTCGTAGGTATTGTACCGTATTTTTTTTCACTATATCACCTTTCTCTTTGTCTTATATCACTCTCTTTTATCTCAAGACTGCACTCATTTCGATATAATTTCTGATCAAATTGACACAGCCCCTACACTTAATCCAGCCAACATCATTGTTGTTGATGACTTAAATGCTCATCACACTGAATGGCTTGGTTCTAGTGTCAGTGACTCCGCAGGCGTTATGGCCCACAATTTTTGTCTTTCTCAATCTCTAACAATTTTTTTGGATGATCATTGATGTGCTAAAACAAAAAAATGTGCTACAGAACCTACACAACTGTACAGTACACAACTATACATTTTAACCCATATCAATTAAAAGTCTTTATTGATTTTTAAATGGTACTTAGTACAATTCAAAAATTTTAATGGATTTTACCTTGAACAACTCTCCGTTTTCTGCTTTCTAAATAAGCTCTATTTCATTTTAGTATCGGACAATCAATGTTGCATGATTTCAGTTCAGATAACAGTCTCTTGAGTGAAACAGTGTCTGAGGCTTTAGCAAAATCAAACAAAATTACATCAACTGAAATACATACATAGCTTGATGAAATGTAGTCAAGGCTAATAGATTATTGTTACAAGATTTACTTCTAATGACGCCGCCTTGCTCATTTGCTAGTAGATCATTTTTATACAGATATTCCTCTATCAATTTTTGATGCAATTTTTTTTTAAAAAAAGAGGGTTATCAACCTATAATTAAGAATCTTGGTTGTGAAATTTATTTATTTGTTAGCCTTATTTAACAGCAACTTTCACAGCAACTTATTAACACAAACTCTATGAGAAGATTTTTTTTATTTCTGTCAATTCTGGTTATTTTAAATAATTTTGTATATAGTATCAAAAATGATCTTAAAAAACCATTTTGCATTTGTCAAAACAAAAAGGTGATTTGTTCTCAGATAGTTCAACAGAATTAAAGTTAAGAATTCAAAACTTTTGTTGTTTTTTTTGTGTTCTAATTTGTGCTCAAGTCAAAAACTTTTTTTTATTTTTAGCAACTCCTCTTAATTTACTTTTTTTTTAATTATTTTTACAAATTTGTAATTTACTAAGTTCCCTTTATATTATTGATTCATATTTTTGTTAAGTAATTTTCTATACATCATCTAATTAAGAAAGACTTCAACTGGTTGATTTTATTAAATATTGTCATCTTAAAAGTTTTTTAATTTTATAATGAATGTTACTTGAAGATAATTAAACTTGATTTAACAATTTGCCATTTTGTCTTTTAAATTTGTTTTAACAGCTGTTGTTTTTTTACACTTGGACATTTTTACAATGGCAAATTAAAATTTTGAATAAATGTAACTTAAAATAAATGTTTTTATAAAAATTTCAAAGTGTTGTAAAAATATATCCTTATTATAAATTTTAAAAAATTATCTGTTATCCCAGTGAGCACAAGATACGTTTTATACATCAAAACATAAATACATTATTTAAATACTTAAGCCTTTTGTCCAATAGGACAATATACTACACTTTTATGTGCAATATAGAGTTTTCAATGTTTATGTACTTAATGCAATTATACTATTTGTTAATTTTGATAATTGCTATAGAAAAGTGTTCTCCACTTATTTTGTACCGTTGATAACATATTTGTTATTTTGTTTTTATTATTTAAGTTGTCATAGTAACTTACAAAAATTTTTACTTTTTAGGTTACTAAATAGCAATTTTGATTTCAAAATTTTCCATTTGACAAAATATTCTGGTTATTTGACTGTTAAGCTATGGTTCATTGAAATTTAGTAAGGTCTGGTTATTTGACTGTTAAGATATGGTTCATTGAGATTTAGTAATGCCATATACACTGAAATGCTATATAAACTAGAAGACATTTGCATATGATGCTCATAGTGCTCACATTTTCCCAACTAACATAGAGATTATTTTTTCTCGCCCACGATTCCTAGTTATTTGGAATCATAATAAATAATTTTAAAATCTGCTCTTAGAATCCCCTCTCTCATGTTTACTATACAGCTTTGTTGATCACTGATGAGATTGTGTCTCACAATGATTAAATTAAATTAAATTAAAATAAGTTTTTATAATAAAATTATAATAACAACCAAACTAAGCTAACATAAAAATGCATCTTTAATGAAAAAAGTTTTTTTTTTAATGAAAAAAAGCTTTTATTTAAGATCGCACAAGTTTACTTTTAATTTTACTTTTATAATTTTAGAACTAATATTTATTTTGGTCTCTAAACTAGGTTTTTTTCGCTATAACATAATTTATTTCCAAGATTTAATTACTGCACATTTATAAAGACTAATATTTATTTTGGTCTCTAAACTAAGTGTAAGAAAATGAACAACCCACACAACTAAATCTTGGAAGTAAATAATGTTATTGTGGACAATAACGTTTTGTTAATTTTTTGTGATTTTCTCACTCTTTCCATTTTTTTTGTATCACACTTTTATGATATTACACAATTTCTTATGAACTACCCATTTGCTAAAATTTACCTGGTCTTATTACAGTATTTATTCACTGGTTTTTATATTACTAGTACTATTGAGGAACTTTTTATTTTACAATTTAACTCAGCTTTTTCTTAATTTCACACCTTTTTAATCTTTCTATCAAAGTTCAAAAGTTTGGTATATTGTTTTTTATTGCCTAGTATGTGGGTCTTTTTATAGTAAAAATACCTATTTAATTTTTGAAGGGGAATTTTATTTTTTATTTACGTTTTTATTTTAGTAGTTTTTGTGTTTCTGTTGGAATACTATAGTAGTATAGTAAACTATTAGTTTCTGTTGGAATTATTATATATTATTAAACTTGAATGTTTTGTACCAGTAGTATAGTAAACTATTTGTTTTTGTTGGAATTGTTATTTTATTATTGTTTGCATACTTTCTACCAGAGTATGGTAAGTTGTTTAATTTAGTTATTTTTACTTATATAAATAAATATTATTATAAACTTATTTTATACCCATATATTATATTGTGTAGTGGATCTACACTCATTTTATCATTTCATCAAAAAATATTGGTGCTTTACGAATTTGGGTGTGGTTGGGTTTAGGTTATTTGTAGTGAGTCCATTTTGCTGCAGTATGAAATAGGCATAAGTTGTCGGGTAAAGCATATGTTGACGATGTAGCCTACCATCATATGTATACATTGTCACACATACGTAAGACAATGTAGCCTACATCATATCAGTCATTATTGCAATAAAACAGACCTTACTACGGAAAACCCAAACACCCAAACACCCTCCTGATTTTGTGCTACACCAATATATTTGTAGAAAACAAAGGAATAAAGAAAGAAAATACATTAAATACATATAAGACAGATAAAATACAAGTGGTAACAAAAAAAGATAGAAGAATAAGAAACAATAACAAAAGAAAAAAGGAAAATAAAAAAACAAATAAAAAAAAATGTTAACTAATTACATTGTCTACCTGTATACAGGCCAAAAGTATACCAAACTCTGTTTGCAAAGTGCAACAAATACTAACACCAATATGAGTATAAATACAAGTTAGTAACTTAGTTTACAGAGAACTATAAAAATTATTCAACAGTGAATAAATCAGACAGATCTCAGATTGTAAATAGGATTGCTGGTTGAGAGACATCTGATTAGCTTAAAAACAATTAGTCGCCAAGAAAACAAAAACAACATAAAAGATTCAACAGTGTGAAAACATAACAAATTGACCTATCAACCTAAAGAATAGGATAATAGAATCACTAAAATCTTGCACTGTAATCAATAGATCTAAATAAAACTAAAGATACGAAATATTTGACTATAGGAATGTTATGAGAGGAGATGGAAACTTTAAAAAATAAAATATACAAAATATCTTTCATTCTGAAAGAGTTGAATATATATTTGTAGTTTAATGCAGTAGACTGGTTCCTTCATGTTTTGCTAGTGGATAAATAAAACAATATATGTATATGTATAATAATTAGCATATGTATAAAAAATTAAGTAAGTCATTTACTTCATTTGAATAACATCAAATGAAGTAAATGACTTAAAAACAAATGCTCATAGCAACCTGGACTGTAAAACAAGAGCTACTTTGGGAATTAAACAACTCAAAAATTTAGAACTTTATGAAAGACAACAGCAACAATAGAAGTAGCTTGAGGATAAACAAGACATCTGCACATGTGCAGATGTCTTGTTTATCCTCAATGTAAACGGATAGACTGGTATCATGTCTAAGTCCTTGCTGAGTGTTATGTATAACCTATTCCAATCAGAGGCCAATTACAAGGGTGAACATAAACCTAGAAAAATGTGGGAAGTACCAGTCATACATCAAAAAATCCACAATAGATTAGACACCTATGCATGGAGAACCTCTGACATAAGACACCAGGGAATGCTTTGATTTGGGGTCATTGTAAAGAGCTATTGGACAATGTAGTCATACTACCTCCAGGAATCTATGATGGATAAAATAACTGTGCATGGAATGGAATCTCTCTAATACACACCCTGAACCAGTGTACCAACCTGTAGTGACTCAGATTGTGTTCTGTGCAATGTTTAAGAAAGCTAGTGATGTATGAAATGGTGTTGGAAAATTGGGAAAATGAGAATGCTATGCAGTTAGGAGGGAGAAAAAATACAAGAAGACAATGACATTTATCTGACAGGATAAACTAGATATTAAAAAACCAGCTTTTGATTTTGCAATTAATTTTTTTATTTTATACATTTTAATTTGGTGAATAACATTTGGTGTATATTTTTTTTCATTTTTACTTTTTATAAAAAGTTATGTAGTTTTTTATATTTTCAACTATTGTTTGGGTGCTTTGCCTGTCTAACTTTTGTCATTAGAATTATTTTAACTTTCCTAATATTAATCTTTATTTTTGTCTTGACAACTCTCTAAATATGCTTTGTTCAAAAAATAATTCTCTTTTATGTAAGTTTCATTTTCTGAGGCATTCACTGCTCATGTGTGACTATTTGCAAATTTATAAGGCAAAATTTTAATTTAAAAAAAATGTTATTAATTTTTTAGTTATAACATTCTCCCCTTTAATAAGTCACGCTTAAATCATTTCCCCAAGTAACCCCCATAAATTGAAAAAATTTTTAAAAGTTCAATTTAAATTTTAAGTTTTATAGAAAATAAGAGAAATTTATTTTTAATTAAAAGAACATTAAAAAAAAAATAAACTATGATTCATAATATTCTTACAACACTGTAATTTTATCACACTTTTTATGTAATGTTGAGTAATTTTAAATAAACCAAATACTATAACTACCTTTCTTGTCAGCAGTTTCTGGTGAATTCAATGTCTCTAAATGATCAGTCAATCCATATATATTTTTAAAATATATATAATATAATATTTTTATAATATATATAATATATATAAAAATATATATACTATATATATACATTTTCATTTTATTAACTTACATATATATATATATATCAATTAAGACTCATCAGAAAAGTTCTGATGAGTCTTAATTGATGAAACACTGTAAAATGAAAAAAGATTGTTAAGTGATTTTCTACTAATTAATATATATATATATATATATATATATATATATATATATATATATATATATATATATATATATATATATATATATATATATATATAAATTATGTTAGTGTATTCTACAAATAGAGTGCTCAATGTTCTTAAAGAACAGAGCAATAATAAATTATTGTGAACGGCTCATCAGCTTCCTGATGAGCCATTCGATGGTGAAACAGCCTGTTGAAGAGAAAAATTAGATAAGTGTTTTTACTAATTTATATATATATATATATATATATATATATATATATATATATATATATATATATATATATATATTTACCGATGATGGTATAATTCAATTATTAAAAATAAATAACAATAATAGAAATAATAATTATAATATTATTAATTATAATAACAGTAGTAATATTAACAACAACAAAAATAATAGTGTTATTTATAAAAGCAATAATAATACCAAAGCAACAACAATACAGGGGCATAGAAGTAGCAGTTTAGCAGTTTAGGGGAGTGCTATAAAGAGAAGGCTATACCTATTTTTAAATTCAGTTACTCACAAACACACGCACACACATATACATATTTACACACATGTACATATACACATATATGTATATATATACGCACAAATATATGCATGCAAATAAACATGCATAGAAAAGTAAATTTATTTACACGCACATATATTCTTATATGCACACAAATATATACACAAAATGCATACATACATATAAATACTTACATTTATACACACATATAAATATAGAAGAATAAGGAGTAGAAGAAGAGATAACAGAATAGGTTTAAAAATAAACATATTCTGTTATCTCTAAAACTAAAAACAGCTATAATTTAGAAAATCAGTCAATGTGTCAATACCCTATATCGCTATAGTTTACTCTTGCATCAATAATATCAATTTCAAACAATTTTTCTTCCATGTAGCCCCTGTTTTTATCCTGAACAAGATTTTTGACTAGGTATTCGGTATCTATGTTGCCCTCAGCAGTACGTTCTTTAATTAGTTTTACATCACCAGTTACATTTACCTCTTTCGAACATGTCATTTCTTGAATGATTCACCTACTTCGACAGCGTTGGATTGGAAAAAGCTGTTTCATTTTGGAAATTTTGATGTTTTAACTTTTTGGTCTTTTATTTTTGTTTTTGATTACCAGGTAAATATTTCTATCTTAGATTGTTTCAAAGTAAATTTCAGCGTTAAACAAACAACAACAACAAACAACAAGATATTTATTTTCCTTTTTCTAAATTTGCAATCATATAATAACAATAATAATATCAATAATAATACAAATAACAAAGTCATAATATAATATCATTATTAAGTATAAATATAAATAATTATTTGAAAAAAGTGTCACTCATGTAGAAGCGTGATCGAACGGGAGACACCAAGTAATTATAACAACAATAATAAAGTAACACCTATAAAAATAACGATAATAACAAGTATAACAATATGTCCATTAATAAAGTAAAAGTATCAGAAACTAATTTATCACAATAATGATAACAAAAGTAGTAATAATAACAATGATAATGACAATAATAATAATAAGAGCAATAATAATAATAAGTAATTAATATTAATAAGTAATTATAACAATCAAAATAAATCAATATTGCCTTCTATACAATAATCATTTATACATACATAGCTACAGTTACAAACAGTAATAAACTGACAAAATGTAATGATGACATAAAAACAACTATTATTAGTATTAGTAATTGCTGTAACTGGTGAGAGCCAGTGAGTGTGTTATTAACACACTATGACAACCAATTTGCTTGAATGCTGCTCATCTCGATTGCTCATTGAGCAATCAAGACCTGCTTAAAAACTGTTAACTGATTGTGCATTAACCAACTCGCTGAGCAAGCTATTCTTTAAATTCTGATCTATTATATGAAAATTTTTCAGGATAAACTTGCTTAGTGATTTTATTGTCATATTTAAAGCAATGACCTCTTGTTTGAGTTTGTTGAAAACTAATTTTTTTGATTGTTTTCAAATCGTTAAAACTGTCAAAGAATTTTAAAAGTTGAATCATGTCTTCTCTTTGACTCCTTTTTGTCATGGTAGTCAAGTCGAGAGCTTTTAGATGATTCTCATAGTTGATTATCTTGAGTGATGGTATTAATCGAGTTGCATGATGTTGGACTCTTTCTAATAAATCAAAATCTCCCTTTTGATTAGGTGATCAAACTGATACTGCAAACTCTCATTCTCAGGAGTCTAATATCTAAACAAATGAAGCGTTTTCTAATCTAACCCAACATTTGGTTAGCCTTGTGTGGAAAGCAAACACAAAACAGGAAAGCATTTCATTCAAAATTTTGGTGTTATCTGCATACAGCTTGGCTAAGTTTTTTAGAGTTTTAGGCTAACCATGCAGTTGCTTGACTATTAGTTTGAACTTATATAGAAAAGTTTCAAGTTTACATCTGCAAATCATTTTGTATTTAGATTTCAACACGGGGTCTTTTCATTTTATAAATAGCACAAACAAGAGTGGTTTAATTACTGAGCAGTTTTTATATCTTAAATTTTGCTTCTATGAGAAACTTTAACCTAGCATTAGCCCAGGCTAATGTTTAGTCTGATTTTTAGAAAGTTTTATGTCTTTTTAATGTTTTTTTAATTGCTAAAAAATAAAAATAAAGATTTAGTAAATATATTAATTACATAATTGTTATAATATAATAACCAAAATATATTGCAATATAATAACAGAAAAACACTGTGAAAAACAAAAACAAAAACAAAAAAAAAAACTGACAACAGGTATTACAAACAAAACAAAAAGTTATTGCTAAAAAAAGTATAAAACATAATAATGTAGTCAAGGAAACTTTTAACAGTAAATTATATTTCTTCTTTATTATTGATTTTATTTTTGGAAAACTAATAACTTTAATTTTTACACCTTGCTATTCTTTGCTGAGATTGCACCCGAATAAGGTAGCATTTTGCTTTTGTCAAACAAATATTGAATAAATTAAAACTAAGGATTCTGGGATTGATATGCGGACAAACAACTCAAAAATGTATAACAACAACATTACAAATTATTTAGTTTTCAATACAAACTCTCAATAACTTTTTGAATTCTTGTTTAGTGTTTTTGAATTTTTAAGAGCTGATTACATTGAAAATTTTTATTTTGATCAGATAGTTTAAAATTTGACATTTTAAAGATTAACTAATAAATATTTACAAAAATGTTTATGAATAAGTTTTAATTCATAATTTTTAAGAAAGCTTATATAATAATTCTGAAAAATTTGTTCAAAATGATTTTTAATCTTTTTTGTATTAGTCTTGTGTAAGAATTAAACAAAGGAATCTTTATATACCCATAGAAAAAAAGTGAAAAAATTTCAATCAGCGAAAAAAATTAAGGAATTGTTTTAAAAAAGTCACCAACAACAACGAAATTGGCTGAAGGATAGATAGAATGGGTTTCGCCAATTTGATTAGAAGTAATAATGAAAAGAGTGCAGTATTGAGATGAAGGAAACAATATAGAACAAAGAGAAAGATGATATATTGAAGTGGTGCTAAACAAAAGCACATAAGATTATAGTCTGTGGATTCAAAGCAAGTTTCCAACAAATGGGTGAATTTTTACAAATGCGAATGCCCAGGCTAAGCATGTTACTATTGAAGTCTTTACGAATTAAAGGAAAATAACCATCAACACAAAGATAACACGATAAAACGGCGAAACTCAAATTAGTCTCTCAAAAAGCAAATATTATTGAATGATAGATTTAGAGAACTTGGTAATGATGATGATGGTTTTTTGTCTTTTATAATTTTTGATACTTTAGTTATTTTAGAACTGGTTAGGGGACTTGACTCAAAGCGCAGATAGTTCTCAGTATTCTATCTAATAGTTCCAGCAATTGCCACTTTTCTATTTGTCCAAGTGCCTCAACAATGCACACCAAAAGCATGAACATGGACACCATCTATGCACAACTTAGCACTGTTAGTACTTTGAAATTATATATATATAATAAAGGCAATAAAGATAAAAATTTCTATGACTCTTACCCTAATTGAACGATTAATCAAGAGCTGTGCCCTTGATTACACGTCCAACTAGGGTAACAAAAAATTCAACGTCTCTAATTGACAATATCATAACAACTGATATCTTCAACAGCGACATTTAAAAAGGCATTTTAAAATCTGAAATTTCTAACTATTTTCCAATATTTCTGACACTTAACTCAAACGCTACGATTAATAATAACTCTTCAATAATATTTATGCGTAATTTTAATCTTACTAATATGAACCTTTTTAAAAATCAGTTACTTTTTTTGCATTCGGTTCTTAATAATTTCAAGAGAAATGCAGAGACCATTTATGAGACCTTTTTTAAAACAATATATGTCGTATATGATCCTAACTTTTCTATTATTGAAAAAAGTTAAAATAAAATATTTAAATAACTCTTGGGTTACCAAGGGTTTTAAAAATTCATTAAAGAAAAAAAGCAGTAGTTGTACATAAAATTTCTTAAAACGAAATCATGTGAAAATGAGAAAATATACAAAGATTATAAATATTTGTTTGAAAAAATTTGTAAACACTTAAAAAAATTATTACTCTAGAATATTAGACAAATTTAAAAATAACTCTAAGCGCACTTGGGAAGTAATAAAAGAAAATATTGGCAATCAAAAAATATTTTTATGTTCCCTCCTTCAGATGATTAAAGTTGATAACAAATGTATATATGAATCAAAAGCTATATCTGACAAATGTAATAGGTTTGACAAATGTTTAAGGTTCCCTTTACCCCAGCTGCCTTTAATAATTTCTTAGTACCAATGGGCGATTGCAACTGTTCTAAAGAAATATTCTCAGAACTATCTTTTCACGAATTCGAAGTTGCTTTTAAATCTCTAAAGAAAAAAAAACTATTGTAGCTGATGGAATTAATGGCGACATAATTTTGAGTGTTTTAAATCATCTTAAAGATATTCCTTTTAAATTTTATAAATCATCTGCCCACAAAGAAGTTTTTTCTGAACAACTAAAATTGCAAAAGTTATTAGGTTTTGAAAGAAGGGGACTGTTAGGGTTCAGTCCTATCTATATTATAAAATATCTATCTATATATAACATATCTATCTTATCTAATTTTTTGAAAATCTTAAATCTTAAAATCTTAATGCACAATTGAGTATACAATTTTGTTTACAATAATCTTTTATATAATAATCAATTCGGTTTAAAAAAAAAAAATTCCAAACATGAACATGCAATCATCCAATTTGAACAAGAAATCTTAAATTCCTTTCAAAGATTCCAATTTACATTAAGTGTTTTTATTTTGTCGAAGGCATTCAATATTGTTGACCATGAATTCCTGCTCAAAAAACATATAAAATTTGTTAAACAGAGTTTAACAAATTTTATATTATAATTCGAGCACCACATTTTTGGAATAAAGTTGTTAAAGCTAATTTTGTTATATCCAATACTTTTCCAATCTTTATTTACTAATAATTTCTTCAGTATTATATAAATTTATTGTAAAAAGCTAAAATTAACTTAAAAACTGATAGGGGATAATACCTAATAAAAGTTATTATCCCCTATCATTTTCTTCCTTATTCTTTAATTTTTACAGCCAATATAGAGTCTTGAAAAAATGAAATAAAATCTTACAATCGACATTCAGCACAGCCGATTTTAAACCATTTCAAAGCCATATTAAGAGCACAAAGGTTTTCTTTGTTTGGTTCTTAAAATTTTTTGCGCTTAGAAAACAATTTGTACCTTTCAATTGATTAAGAAGAATTGCAGTTTTGTTAATGGCTTGATTCACCAACATTTGCCAAAGTTAGAAAAAGCTACTCTTCTGTTGATACTCGAAGATTAATTAATGTAAACCCAACTAAAATCATTAATAAAAGATGATGGTGCTAAGCCAACACATATCTTCCAAGCTCGGATTCTAATAGCCATTTGATATTTTTGATCTAACAATAACAGACTCCATTTTTTTTGGATCGGTCTTGTGTGTACCTTGTTAGGACCAATACTCCATAGGGCTTTCTTTTGTAGAAATTTGAGTTGCATTTTTTTTTTGATTTATTGTTTCCCTAAATTTCAACACCATACATAAATAGCTTCTAAATAAAGCATTGTATAAAACAACTTCAGATTTGCAAGGCAATAGATTATAAAACTTTCTTAGTAGATAGATGTCTTTAATTATCTTTTTTGATGTTTGTACTATATGGTGATTTCATATCATTTTGCCATCCCAAGAATACCAAGAATGCTAATAATTTTTTTTTATAATTTTCTCCACATTTAAATTTACTTCTAAATTTTTGCACTACCAAATATAACTAGTTTCGCTTTTTCAGGATGAAGTGATAGTCCATTTGCTAGACTAAAAAATTACAACTTTTTTCTAATTCCCTGCAACATATTTCCTATAACTGTTCAATAGAGTCAGCCTTTGCAATTACTGTTGTAACGACAGCAAAAAAGATAATCTCTAATTCTATTGCATGTTTCTTGACCAACACCCAACTTTACTACTCTTTCTTTTGATGTAGAATTTCCAAAATCAACTGACTGCCTTCTGTTCTTAATATGAAAAGTTCCATTTTAAAGTTTTTTCATCTGCATCAATGTTTTTGAGCTTGTTGTAAATAATGCTATGGGCACAGCTATCAAAAGCTTCTTTTACATCAAGGAAAATGACTGCAACAATTTTATTTTGGTTTTTATAGTCCGTTATCATATCGAGAATTTTTAAACTAGTTTGTATTGCGTTGCATCCCTTTTTGAAGACGAATTGGTTAATCAGAATAATTCAATTAACATAAAGATTTTTTTCAATTCGATATATTACAGCTTTTTAAAAAAATTTTGATAATGCTCGCAATATACTTATTGGCCTGTAATTCTCCATAATGGTTTTATTTCCTTTTTTACAAACAGGTTTTGTTATAGCTAGTTTCGATTCTTGTGGGAATTTTTAAAATAAACTTAAAAATTTTATTCTCTATATAAAGATACTGATATATTTAAATACTTTTTATAAAAACAACCTATTAATTTTTTAATTGTAAGACTTATTATTATATTTTTGTAATTATTATTATAATTATAATTATTATTATTGTATTTTCTCTTTCCTATAGCAAAGAGATGTCACTGTATTTATTTTGAATATATATTTATCTCTTGTATTTATATATTTGCACTTTTATAGGTTCTGACAAGAAGATCCAACTTTTTTATTATATATTGCAATAGGGATATTCTTCCGATTTATGTTTTTAATATATAACACAAACTTTTATTCTTATATTTTTATGTAAAAAAGTTTTAAACTTGTAAAAGATTCAGATGATCATTATAACTTTTATTTGTTTGTTTTTGTAATATTTTGCCTGATGATTGCTGATGCATAAAACTTAGTAGTAAATATTATGCAGTTATTTTTTTACTTTATCTCGTCAAACAAACAATTTATATGTATATATATATATATATATATATATATATATATATA